>CM042139.1:49044720-49064720 GCA_023376005.1 Doryteuthis pealeii
GCATTCACCTTAACATACGAATTAAACAGTACATTCGCCGGTAGATATTGTATATATTGTCTAGTTTTGGTTACATATGACAAAAATGTTGACTGCGTTGAGTAGGCGACAGAATCAATAAAATGATAATTAGTTGCATGAGAAGATTTTTCTCTCACCCTTTTTTAATAAGAATAATCCATTGCCATTGACAGAAAAGTGTCATTGTAACTGTTCATGATTTCCTTGTTTATTTCCCCCCCCCAAAAAAAAAAATGTTGTTGTTTGTTTTTTGTTTTTCGATTTTCATTAACGGCTGTTTGATACAACTGTCAAAACATTGATAAACAATGACACAATTTCTATGTAAATCAGGGACAGATCAGCTGCAAAAATGTCTTAACATTTCACTATAACCATCGTGATTTAATTTTGAGGTGACGATATATTATTATCAAATAAGTATGTGTATGCTATCAAGATTATTATTTACAGACAGGACTTATGGATATAACACAGTATGATAATTCATTTATTACAACTTTTGATATGCACACTTAAGAGCTATTGCCAAATACTTCAAGATGTAAAAAGTATAATAATTTAGAGTTAACACTTCATCACTCTTTTTTTTATTTCTTTGCTTTTTGATTTAAACAAATTAGCTTTATCATTTCCCCGTGGTCACACCCACTTTCTATCCTTCCCCTACTCTCTTTCTTTCTTTCTTTCTGTTTTATTACATTGTTCTATGTAGCATGTGTCTTTTCTTCCCTTTCTTTATAATAACAACGGAATGGTCTACCTGAGATAAGTATAACTTTAGTAACCAATTTTTCTTTAACGCTGTGGAATTAAAACCATGAAGAGGAGCATTGATTGGTTTGTTTGTTATATTTTATGACATGCCAACCCATTGGTCTATTTTATGCCGAAGATGTTTATTTTTAACTCAATTTTTTAAACACATTTTTAAAAATCAATTTTTCTATTGAATCCATAGATGGGACCCTAACAGGTACTGCCACTCCAGATCAGAGTGGACCTGGAAGTAATGGTGATGAATGGATTCTTCATATTCCCCAGAGCTCCAGAATTAAAACTTCACCATCAGATATAATGTCATACCTGGACACTAAGACTTTCAACCCCCGCTTCTACCACACATATGATAAAAGGGGTTGGTGCATGCCATAAGGACAATAGGTTTGGGACAATTATATAGGTGCTAGTGCTTGACGTGACTAGCTGATTGATCTGAGGGGGCTTCTCCGACCGTCCGTCTTGCAAAATAAAGTCGAAAGTGGAATGTCGCATGTCACGGACTGCTCATCCACCAGGATTCTGGTGATCCTTAAGCATCACGGGTCACCACCCACGGCCAATTGGTTGCCGCATTGGGGAAGGGGTTTTACAGAGGTGCAGTCGGTGTATTCTAAAGCCCCACTGACAGGGCTGGGTGAGATTTGTAGTTTCTAGTTATTATTGGTGTTTTTACAAATAGTTATGAAGTAGTTATGTTTATTAATAGACAAATTAAACCAATATATAAGCTTTCTTTTTTCAGTTTCATATTGTACAATTCTTTAAAGGTGCATTTAGCGCAATGGTTATCATCAAAGTAAATGGAACATGTAACCCGAGTTTAAAATCTGGACGGAGCAGTTTCCGTTTCAGTTTGCCCAAATGCAATTCGGATGCATTAATCCATCTGTTTTACCTGCAGCTATGTATAAATAGTAGGTCAGGCTGTAAGGTTAAAATGGTGACCACCTCCGGAGTTAATGTCATAACCAGAACACCCCTTCCAGGCAGGGGTGTTTACAGCATGTGCAATGGATACAGTCAGCGTATTCTTAGTATATTCAAATTGTTTATTATTGATTCAGGGATGGTGAATATATATTTCATTTCCCTTATATAATCTAGTTAATATAAAGTTAAACAATATAATAAACTGTATAATCAAAGTGATCAATGAAATGTTCCATAATAGTTTTAAGTGATTTTTTTCGGTGGGGATGGGGGTATCAAAAACTTGAAATTTGTATTATTTGGATTATTCGGACTAATGTCCTCATCTTCATTGTTATATGTACAACGTTTCGTTTCGATGTGCCCTCCGGCCTTCTTCAGGTACTTCTTGTCGCACTCGGGAACCTTCTTTTCGAACTAGGGAACCTCCGAAAAGAAGGTTCCCGAGTCCGAGAAGGTTCCCGAGTGCGACAAGAAGTATCTGACGTAGACCGGAGGGCACATCGGCCGAAACTTTGAAACTTTTGAAACTGATAACAATGAAAATGAGGACAATAGTCCGAATAATCCAAATAATACTAATTATCATGCCTCATCTAAAAAATTAAGAGAAACTTAGAATGTGGTTCTTTTTTAAGCTTCTTTGATACAGCCATTGCGAAAGTCCAAGGTAGAAGGTCTCAAGGGAGTTTTATAATCATTTTGCGCGGCGTGAAAAATATTTTCTCTATAAACAAAACAGAAAACTTAAAGAAGGATAAAGTAAATATGGTCAACAAAGACACTCGCATTTTTGTTATCGTTATGATAAAACTAGAAGCTGCTACCCAGCGTCGACTGCGTAGGGGGGGGGAAGTAGTGTATTGTTTTGTTTACTTTTGAGATTTACAAATGCAGGACATTTTAAAGTAGAATTTCAATGCTATTTCTATGTATATTTTAATTTTTAAATATATTTGAATATAAATCAAATCTTCATAATTGTTGCAGAAAAAGGAAGAACAAGTGATTATTAATGTCTATATATATATTTACTTTGTCGCTAATTGTTTTATATTCGTTCATACATACATACATAATTACACACCAAATGACTTTTCTATATGTATAGATTACTTTCAGTGAGATGTGAGTTTAAAATAAAGTGCATAACACATAGCGAACTGTTCATGTATGAAGCCATCCTGTCGCAACACCAGGAATCCAAGAGGTTCAGAAGAAACCAGCGGCAACAAAACACCGGTCCATCAACATCTTCAGGGACGGCCTTCACATGCGACATCTGTGGTCGAGAATGTTTTTCGAACATTGGACATTACAGTCACAGGAGGAGCTATAACTTCAGGGGCACAATAACAGATGAATGTAGGTATTGAATTCTTCTAAAATCTTAAAGTCAACGGGCTGCAATTGGAAGTGATGATTAATTGATGATTAAAGAAAAGTTACGAAGTGATGATATAAAATGTAATCAATGTTGGTTGTATGACAAAAAAAACCCCAGAAAATATTAAAACCTGCTTTTTGGGTGATTCCTCAAAAATCCCAAGGGCATATTTAATTTTATAATTGTTGATATATCCGGTTTAAGGGATATATTATGAAGTTGGTATTGGGTTTATTATCGCAGTAGTAGATGGTGCGTCGAATAGCAACGAGTCGTCCGAGCAGTCGTGATGTAGTCTGGCGAGTAAGTTTAGCTTGTAGGCTTAGGTGCCTGTACCATCACAGTGTCGAATATTTATACATGACACTGTCCAATCAGATTATAGCGAGGGGGTACCAAGGTATTTACATATTCATTACATCAATTGTATAATGGAACCTTCAAAATTAAGACTAAACAGGAACTTCTAAGACTGCATAAATGAACAGGATTTTTGTTGCTCAGATAGTCTTTTGATATTGTCGGCTAATTTTGTCAGTCTGCTTAATATTATTACATTATATTATAGACAGTCTATCTTAAAACTTTAAGAAAGCGGAATGACTCTCGAAATATTGGTAAATAAAATAGATTGAGAACTCAACATTCATCATTTTGTTTCTGATCCTCATTTTTTCATGCTTCTAAACCAACCAATTTTTCCCTAATATATATATATATATATATATATATATATATATATATATATATATATATATATAATACACGAATAGGAAAAGCATGGTCGGCCACAAACAAATTATCAGTTATATGGAAATCCGATCTCACTGACAAGTTAAAGCGACAATTCTTCCAGGCTATGGTTATATCAGTGCTGCTGTATGGCTGCACCACTTGGACCCTAACAAGGCGCCTTGAAAATAAGCTAGATGGGAGCTGCACAATAATGCTGCGTGCGGTCTTGAACACATCATGGAAACAACACCCCATAAGGAAACAGCTGTATGGCCACCTGCACCCAACCAACATGTCACCAACCATCCGAGTGAGATGGGCAAGGCATGCTGGACATTGCTGGAGAAGCAAGGTCGAGCTCATAAGCGACATTCTCCTGTAGAAGCCAACACATGGGCATGCTAATGTGGGCCGCCTACCAAGGACCTACATTGACCAACTCTGCGAGGATGCTGGATTCTGCGTGGGGGACCTTCCTGTGTCAATGAATGATAGAGATGGTTGGCAAGAGATTTTCATGGATATCCGTGCTAATTGCGTGACATGCGGTTTAGCTCAGTTGGTAGAGAGTTCGGCTAGAAAGAACAAGGTTCCTGGATCGATACCGGCCCTCGCCAACTCAGCGTATGAGTAGCACAGGGATCTGTGCGGTAAAGTGAGGAGCTGATGTTAGGTGTGGCGCTCCACCTCAGACGTTAAAATAATCTCCGTGGTCTAGCGCTAGTGAAAAGGGGATAGACTCCCTCGCTGCCTGGTTGATACCGACATTAGGCCGCCTCGACGATTTTACTAACTTACTTTATTATATATATATATATATATATATATATATATATATATATATATAGTTAAAGAGGAACCTGTTTAAAAACTGATCACCAATCAATGTAGTGTGTTCACGTCTCATTTCTTACCACCTCGTTTTATTGCTACCAGACATGTAACTAACTAGATCGCTTAAAGCAGTAGTCAGAGAGCCTACTATTTTAGAGTAAAGTGTGTAATATTGACCGTCTTCCCTTAAGCTAGTCTTAATAAATAACTATCCAAATTACATAATAAGAATTTCTACCATAGGGCAACGATTGCTATATCGATTTGAAAATCGGTTCTGTAGTTTGTGAGCGAGATCTTTCTAAACCTTACAGCGGGATTCTTATGCTAAACAAATTAAAATTGCCGAATACATCAATTTATTTAAGTTTTGTATAACATGGAAACGTTTAGGTTTTATTTAGTATTTTGTAAGTCCTCTAATAGCAAGGAATTTATTTTAAAAAATCACTTGCAATAAATGTTGCTAATCTTTAAACTGATTTTCAATATTACCTAAATGAATTTTTTTTTGTTAACGTCGTAGTAGATGGTACGTTAGATGCATTAGCACTGGACACATGTATTTAAGTTCTAATATAATTAAATATTATATTGAATTAGAAAAAACCTTTGAAATTAAATAAGAACACAAAAAAGATTACATTCATTTTTAATTTATTCGAATTGACTTCAATATAAAATTTTACATAGCATTGGTTTAATACGTTTGAGAATAAAACAATAATATAATTATAAATAAATAGCACCAAGTAATTAACTATTAAAACCGTTTTGTTAAAAAAACAGTATGCAAATTATTCACACCATATATTTTATAGAAATGTATGTCTTTATGATATATAACACACATTGCAGGATTTTAAACACATCAATAATATTGGTTGTTTTGAGGCAAATCTATCTTAGGTAGACAATTATAGAGACATTGTTAATAAATAAGATGTCAATTAAGATTAAATAATGACCATTTATATTATATGAATATTTAATAACCATTTGAGAATATGACGTATATATCTACTGGAATTGTGAGGTTGGTGGTGACGTAGGTTCGGTTACAGACACTTAATCTTCATTATAATAAGAAGATTCGTTCAAAGAATCACGTTGCCTTGGTTCTGAATATACCTGAAAATGTATGATGTCTATAGAGCGGTAAATTAGATTCTGGAAAACACAGTGGCCACGCAATCGTCTATTTCAAATGCTGTTTCAGAATAGAAACAATAGATAAACATGGAAACCTGGAAATCTGAAACTGGTGTTCAATTCCTCATTTTCATTATCATTAATTTATCTTTTACTTAATTGTACAAATACAGGATAGCGCGCAAGGCATAATATCAATAGTATCGAATTTTACGTATAAATAGCATTAGATTACGGAAACTCCCGAAGTAGCCTAACACTAACCCTAACACTAACCCTGTGACACTAACCCTAAAACTGACCCTAATTCTAGCGTCACAAAAGTGTCGGGTATTTCTGTGAAATGTAATGATTTTTACAGTTATTCTAATGTTATTATCTCTTGCGCGCTATTCTGCATTAGTAATGAAATGTTCTATACCAAGTGTTTGTTCTAATTCTAAATTTTATCTGGTTTTCTTTGTTGTTCTTATATTTAACAAAATTATATGTAAATTTATTATTAAATGAGACGAAGCAACCAGTAAGTTTATTTCAACTAGAAGTGTTTCCGCACTTAAAAGGTGACGAGCATTGCAATATGAAAAAGAAAATGTACACATGCACACCACCCTGTTGGTAGGGTTTAGAATACGATGACTGTATCTCGTACAGGGGGTAAGAACGTCCCCGCCCCAAAAGAGGGATATTTGCTATGATAGTAAATTGCATCTACAGATGAGGTTTCAGTTATGGGGAGTGCGATGTACCTCTATATTACCATTACTCTGAGTATTAATACCAAATAGGATCTCATCTATGGGTCAAATAGATGTGTCAGAAAACAATTCGTAATTCGATAGGAATATTTCACATGATATAACTCGATTATTTGAATTAAGAATACTTTCTTGAAGATATTTTTTCTATAGATTATCATTAGTTACATATAAAAATTACACATATTTCAATTAAATTTTAATTGATTTCTATAAGGAAATAATTCATAGGATTGATTTTAATACGTTGGAAAATAAAACAATAATAATCGAGATCAATAAAACCAAGTAATTATTTATTAAACTCTGGTTTGTTAAAATCAGTATTGAAATTAACCACACCATATATAATGTAAACCTTTATTTCTTAGTGATATATAAAATTCATTGTAGGATTTTAAAGGCACTAAAGACATTAGGCTGTTTTAAAGCATATCTAACTCGGATTTTCATAGAGACATCCTGAATAAGTAAGATTTGTTCTATGTATTAATGATTTTGTCAATAAATTAAATACTTATTGATAAACTTATGCAATTTCTAAGACGCCGTTTCGCTTACAGATATAATGACACCGAATCTCCATTATAATGATATTACTTTAAAGCATATACATTTTTATAAGATATTAGTATTAGATAGGTATACCCGAAACCTTACCATTGTATTCAACTTATTTTTCTTAGGAATACTTGAATTATAACTGTATGCAAAAAAAAACAAAAAAACTTAAGAAACAACTCCACAAAAATGTATATATAGATACGATTCTCTTACCTATCAACATGAAATGATATTAGACTGGTTTTCATTTGCATCCGGTAAAATTAAGTGTATAAATGGAACACAAATGTTGACTTGTGAATGACTTAATGTATGGGCGAAATAAAATTTATATGAAACTAGAAGTGGCTACCCAGCTTCGCCTGGGTAGAGGGGGCAAACAATTCTACTGTATTGATTTAACTACTTTTGAAATTTAGAAATGCTGGACACTTTGAAGTAGAATTTTCAAATATCTTCGAATATGAATAAAAATCTTCATAATGTTTTCATAAAAAGCAGGAACCGTTAATATTTAATATATACATATATATATATATATATATATATATATATATATATATATATTCACCTTGTTGTTAATTGTGGTATTTTCGTAGTTTCCTCCGGATATACATACATACATACATACATACATACTTACATACATATGTGTAGATAATGAAAAACAACTAAGAATTGCATCCAATAAATATTGTTATATTTTGTTGCAGTCTAAACTTATTCCATTATTACCAATGCACATGTAAAAAGGCTTCCTGTTATAGTCACGAACCATTAATCTAAATAGAAACGCGGGTTCATCTGTGTAGGTGTGGCCACAATCGTTCTTTAGAAAAATACTTAAAATTATCTTCAGAAAAAAAGACAAGCGGAAATCTTCCTGGTAAAACGTGGCGTTTTCATATCGTAGATTTATAAAAACATTCTTTGTGTGGAAATTTTCTTTAGAAATATTTAATCCTTCCAAACACAAAAAAAATCTTATAATCCTTTTCTAGTGAGTTCATTTTTGTTAATTTGTTTAACCTTTATTTGTATTTGTTTTTCTATTGTTTTTTTTTATTAATTTTTATTGTTTTTCACTAGAGATGCTCATCGTAGGAAGTATACTTCGACACACGAGTTCAAAACCTGGACAAGAATGTTTGAATTTTCACATTATCGAGGATATATGTAAATAATTTATGTGGAAGTTTTCTTTGAAAAATAACTAATCCTTCCAAATATCTAAAAAAATAAATCTTTTCTTCTGTGTTTATTTGTTTTGTTAATTTTCCCCCTTTATTTGTCTATATATTATTTTTATTGTTTTCGTTAGAGGTGCTCATCGTAGGAAGAACACTTGGACACACGAGTTCAAAGCCTGAACAAGGCTGTTTGCGTTTCACATAACGCTTCCACTTTAAGGAAAGGTATGAATCCAACTCTGAATATGAGTAAATGAGATGTATGCAAAAAATATGATTCAGGTAATCGATTTCCCATCTGCAAAATCCGCCGACAAAGTCTTTCAGCTTGCAAAAATATAACAGCAGTATTCAACTACGTTTTAAATCGTTTCACCTGAGAAGAATCGGAATAGTCTCTAACCACCTTGCTTCGAATCGTGTGAATGTCTATCATCACCCCACCCCCTGATCGTATGATCACACATGTGAGAGTGAGGGGCTGGCCGTTTCAATCACGCACTGCTTCACAATGGGAGAGTTCTTCCTCGGTCGAATCGTCAGAAGTGCTCGCGTCAGACTGGGCACTTTAACCTTGATATGGCGACCGGTCTAAGTGAAGGGAAACTCTGAAATCAAACCAATTGTAGACCTGGAGAAGGATGGGCACCTTCTGGCTATTTGTGCGGAAGACACGCTTAATGAGTGGCTCTCCAGAGACTAAACAAGGTTACAGGATAAGTTTTTATTTTTTTATTCTTTTCACGCAAAAAACACATACACTAATATCAAAATTATAAAAAGTCTCCATGTTTGTTCTCCAAAAATCAATATATATATAACCGCTTTTAAAATAACTAGCGGAACTTGTGAATATACAAAAGTATGATCCTTTAATTATTACAACGTTTGATATGTTTGCTAAGGAACTACTGAATAGTTCTATATTTAAAAAGTATTATAATTTTGATTTAACTTTCTCTTATTTTTTAGAATTTCTTTACTTATTTCAATCTTTTCAATTATGTTCAATTGAAAGAGATTAGTAGTATCGATTCCGCGTGCTCACCACCTCTCTTACTCTTTATTTCTCATACTCTCTTTTTTATGTATTATATTTTTTGTGTAGCATGTCCCTTTTCTTATCTTTCTTTCTTTATAATGAAAATGGAATGGTCCATTATTTAGCTGAGGTATTGACACTCGTAAGAAATAAGAATTCAGAAGATAAGCAACACCAGATAATCAGGATTTACTTTTTTGCATTTCATCTTAAACGATTTGGACGGTCTCATTTTTAACCAAATTTTGTTGCAAGATGAAAACAGTCGTACCATTAGGGAACACGTGTATTAATATATATATATAAACTTAAATTTGCTCTATTTATTTAGGGTCAGTAATCCGGTGACGAAGGAAAAAAAACTCGGTTTTGGAACGATATTTGACCTATCAACAATTATCTCGTGCAACTGAAAAATGGAGGGAAAAAAAAACAATTGTATTCTGTAACTACTCAGGAAATGTCGGTGAGTTCTACATATTTCATTTCTCTTCTTTGACTATTGATTGTATGCGATATAAGAGGTAATAAAATATTTGGTGACGCACATAATTTATAGCCACGCATTTTATACTGTTTTCCGCAACGAATTATTTATTTTCTTTTCTTTATTCGTCTTCTTTCATTCGTCTTTCTTTCTATCAATATACCATTCCTCAAAATGGAGCTGTTTAAATTTTCTGTATGAATTATTAGATTACTACACTTTTCCTTAACCTCTTACACATTTCATTTGTGTACTGTTTATATTTTTGCATACATCTATTACAGAAATAAATCAATGGCAATGAAAGAACAACAGATATTTTAAATTTTCATATTCCCATTCTCTACTAGAAACCTTCTTTTGTCATATCAAATATTCATTTTTTTCGTTTTTAAAATCTTACGTATCATTTACGGTTTTGTTTCCCTTTTCCTTAACATTCTCATCGTCTTCGGTATCGCATTTCCTCTTTCTAAGGAATGGATCTCTCTCTCTCTCTCTCTCTCTCTCTCTCTCTCTCTATATATATATATATATATATATATATATATATATATAAGTAAGTAAGTAAAGTTGGCAGTGGCCTATTGTCGGTATCAGCCGGGCAGCGAGGGAGTCTATCCCCTTTTCACTAACGCTAGACCAGAGGGAATATTTTTGCTGAGGTGGAGCGCCAAACCTACCACCAGCTCCCCACTTTACCGCATAGATCAGATTATACAATATGTGCTACTCATACGCTGAGTTGGCGGGGACCGGTATCGAACTCAGAATATTGGTATTCCGAGACAAGTACTCTACCGACTGAGCTAAACCGGCCCCTTATATATATATATATATATATATATATATATATATATATATATATGTGTGTGTGTGTGTGTGTGTGTGTGTGTGTGTGTGTGTGTGTTCAATAATCGGTTTATTCTTAATATTGTCCTTTCAACTTAATGTCTCATAATTTAAAAAAGAAATTTTCCACCTTGTAGTTCTTGAATCTTACATTTTCCTTTACGGTAATGCATGCTGATTTCTCCATTGAACCTGGTGTCTGGCTGTGTGACCGACAGCAGGAGATCATTCAGGTGAACTCCTGTGGTCGGTGCGAAAATTGGGATTTTTTTCAGTTATTAACCGACAGAGGACAAGGAACAACTAAAATTTCGGAGCTACAGTTTAGCAATTCCTTCATGGACTCAAAAATAAGTGACGTCTTCCTGATTTAAGACCTTTTCAGTGGGACGTAGAAAACAGTAATAAAGTAAATGGTATTTTTCCTTTGTCACTGTCAACGTTCAAGGCCCTTTAACGGAATAGACTGTTCGATATTTTCTTTTGACTTGTTTCTTCATTTTGTCAGTCTCGTTATTTCTAATACATTCATACTATCTCTGATTTTCATTTTCGCTATTGTTTTTCTTGCATTCACCTTTTCCTTTTTCTTCCATTTAACAATTCTTAATTTTCTTAGTTTTTCTCTTCTTTCCTTCCTTCATTTATTCTTTCTTTCCTTCTGTAGTTTCTTTCTTTCTTGTGTTTCATTTACCTTCCTTCCTTCCTTTCTTAGTTTCGTTCTTTCCTTTTTCCTTTCTTGGTTTCTTTCTTTATTAATTTTTCCTTAATTCCTTCTTTCCTTCCTTCTTCAGTTTCCTTCCTTAGTTTCTTTCTTTTTTTTAGGTTTGTCCTTCCTTCCTTCTTTCATTCTTTAGTATCATTCCTTAGTTTCTTTCTTTTATTAGTTTTCTCCTTCCTTCTTTTCTTCTTCACTTTCCTTCCTTAGTTTCTTTCTTTTATTAGTTTTTTCCTTCCTTCCTTCCTTCCTTCCTTATTCAGTTTCCTTCCTTAGTTTCTTTCTTTTTTAGGTTTGTCCTCCTTCCTTCTTTACTTCTTTAGTGTCATTCCTTAGTTTCTTTCTTTTATTAGTTTTCTCCTTCCTTCTTTTCTTCTTCACTTTCCTTCCTTAGTTTCTTTCTTTTATTAGTTTTTTCCTTCCTTCCTTCCTTCCTTCCTTCCTTATTCAGTTTCCTTCCTTAGTTTCTTTCTTTTTTTTAGGTTTGTCCTCCCTTCCTTCTTTACTTCTTTAGTGTCATTCCTTAGTTTCTTTCTTTTATTAGTTTTCTCCTTCCTTCTTTTCTTCTTCAGTTTCCTTCCTTAGTTTCTTTCTTTTATTAGTTTTTTCCTTCCTTCCTTACTTCCTTCTTCAGTTTCCTTCCTTAGTTTATTTCGTTTGTTATTTTTCCTTCCTTCCTTCCTTCCTTCTTTCCTTCTTCAGTGTCTTTCCTCAGTTTCTTTCTTTTATTAGTTTTTCCTTCCTTCCTTCCTTCCTTCCTTCTTCAGTTTCCCTCCTGAGTTTCTCTCTTTCCTTAGCTTCTTTCTTTTCTTAGTTTATGTTTTCTTCCTTCATTCCTTAGTGTCTTTCTTTCCTTCCTTAGTTTATTTCTTTCCTCTCATACTATATTTCCTTAGTTTTGTTTCTTTTCCTTAGGTTCTCTCCTTACTTTCTTCTTTCCTTAATTCATTTCTTTATTTTGTTTCCCTTTTTAAATTCTTTTCTTACGGGTTTACTCGCTTAATTTTAATTTTATTTTTTAAAACTTTTTGCTATTTACTACATCTTCTTTTATCCTTTCATTTTTTGTCAATTGAATATTTCCTTTTGTCCGTCTGTCTTTCTTAATCTTTATTATTTCTTTAATTTCACGCTGTTTTTTGTTGTTTTTCCTTTTGAGTCTTTCTATCCTTTGTGCCTTGTGGCCTTTGAAATTTTCTATCCTTTGTGTCTTTGGGGCATTTCAGCCTTTCTATTCTGTGTACCTTTGTGTCTATTCTACCATTCTATCCAGTGCGCCTTTGTGACTATTCTCACATTCAATATGTTGGTCCGTGGTGTAATGGCTAGATTCGTAGGAAATGGACTCGTCGACCCGAGTTCAAAATCCCTGATGAGACTGTTTGCATTTCACATAGCGCTAATACCACTGGGAAAGTTATGAATTCAATTATTCTCCCTCCATATATGTGTAAATAGTATGGCAGACTGAGCGATTATATGGGGCCAACGGGATAAAATTAAATATTTTATAAGTAAAGAAGATCTGAAAAATGGATTATGTTTTTAAAAATAAGTTATTATTATCTTCCATTTGCGACACGTGTTTCAGATCTTTTGATATCTTCTCCATGCATTAATTAACCATATTCTGGCGGATATATATATATATATATATATATATATATATATATATATACAACTATCTAACCCCTCCCTTCCTGTTTGGTGGGAGCGTAGAGGTATTTTTTAATCTGTGTTTTTAGCAGGTGTTTTTGTTCCTCGGTGGTAGATTAAAAAATTTTTTAAATTTTAGGTCTTGAGGTTTTATGGTTGTCTATTTGTTTATATTAGTAGCCAAACCCGTCTCTCTTATGTTGTTTGTAAAATTTCTGATATTTGATAGGTTGTGTGTGTGTGTTTGTAATTTACTTTTTGTTCTAAAGCATTTGCGTGTGTTTTTGGTTTACTTTTTTGTGTATTTGTGCGTGTGTGGGGGCGTGTGTGTTTGTGGTTTACTTGTGTGTGTGTTTATGCTTGTGTGTGTGTGTGTGTGTGTGTGTGTGTGTGTGTGTATTTATGTATATGTGTCTATGGTTATGGTTGTGCTTCGTGTATGTGTGACCTGAAACACGTGTCGCAAATATAAGATAAAAATATTTAAAAAAAAACATAATACATTTGCGGACTATCTTTTATATAAAATATTTAATTTTCTCCCGTTGGACCCATAACAACACATATATATATATATATTATATATATATATATATATATATATATATATACGTGTGTATGTGTGTGTCTTATTTTGTACCTTCAGATTTTACTAATAATGTATTATCTTCAATTTTGTTCACTCCTGTTCTGCGTGCTTTCTAATCAATCTACTTAGTCGTCCCCAAAGTTTAAAGATAATTAACCAATATGTTGCATCGAATAACCCTTTGACTCTTTTTTTTTCTACTCATAGAGTAACGGCTTGTAACAATGCCTCAGAGACTATTACATCTGTAGTGGGATCGATGCTCCTGGCTCCTCCACACTTCTAGCACTGAGCATAGTGCAAACGATTAGATTCTATCTTTGATATGATTGAATTGGAAAGACACAATGAAAATCAGCTCAGAGAATACCATTGATTTGTGTTGGAATCTATTTAAGATAGGGTCATCTAGTGGCGCCTACAGTCGATCGTTGGTTACCGAGTTATTCTCGATATTTCTCTAGTGTAGTGAGTTTGATCCTCTAGTAATATTTCATAGTTATGTGCACGCGCCAGGTTCCTTTTTGCTAAACATCTATTTTGATCCAGATCAAAAGTTGGGGTCGATAGGGAAATATCGATACAATAGAAACAAAAAAGAAATAAGCTTCGTGGTGGAGGGGAGTGAAATCTAAACTAGATTAAAAAAAAACAGATGAAAGGTAAAGGGAATAAAAGTTCATGCAGGCTAGAAACAATTAAATAGCAAAAATATTAAAATATTTTCTATCCAAACATATATACATATAGTATGATCACAAAATATGGGTCCCCTCTCTTGGCTGGAACTGTATAATACACCGACTGAACCTCTGTAGAGGGATAATATAATCACAATGCAACCACCTGTTAGACGGGGGTGGTGACGCGTGATGCTTAATGACGAAATATTATGGCTGAGCAGTCCATGACATACAATACTCTACTTTAGTCCTGAGGCTAGATGGGCGGTCGGCGAGGTCTCCTCCAATCAATCGGCTAGTCACGGAAAGCCGTAGTACCTATATGATTGTCCCAACCTATTGTCCTTAGGGCAAACCCCGACCAATTTTTGTGTGCTGGGGAGAGAATGGTATTATTATTATGTGAAATGCAAATAGCCTCGTCAAGGATTTTTACTCGGGTTGCCATGTTCCTATGTATAAAACAATATGTATATATATATATATATATATGTGTGTGTGTGTGTGCGCTGTGTGTGTGACTGTGCATGTGTAAGATTAATGCTGATGATCGTATGTGAATCTGAAGTAATTCTACACTTTATGCACACCCGGATGCAGAATAAAACCTCCTTCTAGAAATTCTTGTGCAACTGTTGAATAATTCAGACGTAGAATATATCAATTTTTTTTCCTATCTATATAAAACCATTACAAGAATCCAATATATTATATGACCGAATTATCATATCTTATATAAAACCAATTTACTAATATAATAGATATATTTGTTTCATTTCTTTCAAAGTATTCTTATATAGAAATATTCGTCGTAGAAGAAAAGAAAATTGTTTTCTATCGATGAGCTGCTCAATAATATTTAAGCAACAATAAAAAAAAAAATGAAAAAAACAATTTTTAAAAATACTATGACATTCTAATGGGATATGTATCAAGAATTCATTTATTTTTTTCTCCTTTTTTCTTGTCTCTGAATCCTTTCTAACGCGTTATCGGTCATAACTGAAATCATTTTGTGAAATGTGTTATCCCTCAGATGAAGTTATGTTTCGCGGTTTTCGCTTGGATAGAACGTTCAATAACCACGTTGTCGATGATTGAGAATAAAACGTAACACAAATAAAATGGGATGGGAGAATATTGAAGCGAAGTGAAGAGGAGAAGGAGAAGGAACGGAATAAGAAAGGAAGTAGGGACCCAAGACAGCATATGTAGAACGACATAAGCAAATAGAAAAGAAAAAGAAAAGATGCAGATGTAGATCAACAGAAACTATGACGGAAATAACGAAGAACAAATTCATGAAAAATACAGAAAAATAAAATGCGCTAAAATATGCGTGATTTACTAATAATAAAATAAGGTTTTTTTTCGGAAAGACGAGAAAGGAGGATGAAAATGATAACCAATTATATTGTGGACTTGTTATTGTGTTGACATATATTTCATATTTATTGGCCTGTAAGGTATATAAGCATTTTAGATGAAACCATGCGTATTTTCTTTCTGACTACAAAATGGGAGCCACAAATACACATATACTTATGCGCACATGCACAGACACTCACACACAGAAACATATGTATACATATATCAGCACACACCTATTGACACAGAAAAACCTTACATATATTTCTATATATAGGAGAATTATATATATATATATATATGTATATGTGTGTGTGTATGTGTGTGTACATATATGTATAAACAAGTATATATACACCTACACTAAGTGGTATTTGAGTATATCTGGTCGTACATACACACGTATATATATATATATATATATATATATATATATATATATATGCATGCGTATACATATATATGTATTTATATATATATATAATGTGTTTGTATATATATAAATTTATGTGCATTTGTATATGTATATATATATATATATATATATTATATGCGTGTGTTTACATGTATGTATATATATATATATATATATATATATATATATATATATATATATATATATATATAAGTTAAAAGAAAGGAAATGGATCCGACGGTATGAGTATAGATAAAAGGATATGAAAACATCATGGATGACTTAAACATCATATTGTGTTGTTTTCATATCCTTTTATCTATACTCATATATATATATATATATATATATATATATATATATATATATATGTGCATAACATGTTGCAGACTTGTTGATGTGTAAGTATATAAACGCACACCCATGTATATATAAACTATGTTTTATGACCCAACTCTTTCGCTGCTTAATATGTTGACAACGAAAATGAAAATACTGAATTCCTTTATAATTAATGCATGATTGCATTGAAAATATCAAGTTGAAATTAAATAGTTGGGTTATATTTAGAAGATTAACATGGATACCTCTCTATATGTCTCATACAGATCCCAAATGCATCCTCATTGTCTGTATCTGTCTTTCTTTATCTTTCTGTCACACTCTCTTTATCTCCTTCTCTCTCTTTTTTGTCTCTCTCTCTCCCCACCTCCTCTCTCTCCCCTCTCTCTCTCTCTCGATATATATATATATATATATATTATATATATATATATATATATATATATATACACGATTAACTTATGGATACCTCTCTATATGTCGTCATACAGACTCCAATGTATCCTCTCCGTCTGTCTGTATCCCTCTTTCTTTGTCTCTCTCACACTCTCTTTGTCTCCCTCTTTCTTTTTTTATCTCTCTCCCTCTTCCGCCTCTCTCTCTCTCTCTCTCTCTCTCTCTAATATATATATATATATATATATATATATATATATATATAAAATATATGATGTGTGCATGTTGCATAGAGTGTGTAATCGTTTACGTGTCAAGGCACACTATACAACAAAGTACAGAGAAGAAAATATTAATTTCATAGGACCCAAGGAAGGAAAAGAGACTATATATATATATATATATATATATATATATATATATATATATATATATATATATATATATATATATATGAAAAAACAGTACATAAGTATTCGTAAGAAAGTTATTAAAAAGGGGGATAATCTCGGTCTTTTCTACAGATTAAGTCCGATCATGTCCGCCTAAGAAGCGACGATTTGTTTTATAAGGTTATCAGAGAAATGCTCAGAAGAACTCAATAAATATAGTTTACTAAAATAGTTCGCGGGAAAAGAACTAAACTTAAATAAAAAGTGAATGTGATGTAAATTTGAGTCTTGTTAAATATATCCTTTTTACGAGACGTTTTAGGGGAATCATATTTTGATGAGGAGTTTCCCAAGAAACGAACATTGGCAAAAAATAGTATATATATATATATAATGGAATTTGATAATTTGCTTTTGAAGCTTTTGGTATGTAAAGAATATTATTATTTATATTTTTGAAGGCAATTACAATGCGTATATCGTATATAATTCAATATGTCATGATTATTTTCAATAATCATCGAATTTTATACGATATACGCATTGTAATTGCCTCCAAAAATATAAATAATGATATATATGTGTATCTCTCTCTCTCTCTCTTTTCTCTTTCTCTTCTCTCTTCTCTCTCTCTCTCTCTCTCTCTCTCTCTCTCTCCTCTCTCTCTCTCTCTCTCTGTATGTGTGTGTGTGTGTGTGAAATGCCTGTGATATATCTATCTTTAGCTGAAAAAGTATTTTTTAGATATTCTATTATTGATGAAATGATTATATATACAATCAAAATAACAACAGAACAACTGGACACTTAAAATATAGACATTTTACAAATATATGAAACATGTACTCATGATGTGGAGTTAGAATATCATCATCACATTAAAAATTAAAGCTCTTATTAAAAATAGTCGCTTGTGTGTGTAACGGGCTCGATCTTAGATCGACTTTGTAAATCTTCTGAAGGGACTTAGTGTTAGGAACACAAGAACAGTTTAGCTCAGTCGGAAGTCCATACCTCTCAGAACTACTAGTTTCCGGGTTAGATACCAACCCATAAGTGCATAAGTAGCACACCTTCAATCTGTACGATAAAGTAGGAAGCTACTGGTAACTGTGGTACTCCACTTCAGATTAACAAAAAAAAAACGACCCGTCTAGCTCTAGTGAACAGCGGATCGACTCCCTCGCTGTCTTGGTGAAAACGTCAATACGACACTCCGTACATTTTACTATAGATAAGTCGTTTGTCAGCACGATTTATCAGTTTGAGGAAGATAATCATTTGAACTTGGAGTACCTTGAATGGTGTTTCGATTTTCCAGTCAAAATAAACATACAGGGATGTTTGCGTGCGGGTTGAGATGGGTGTAGAGGGATGTGTGTGTGTGAGCAGAGACATCCATGTACAATGCTATGTCTGTGGGGAGAAACACATATCTATGGATATGTGTGGAGAGGGATGATAGATATATAGTGATATGTGTGTGTAGAGAGAGGAGGATGAATTGAGGGAAAGGGTGAGGAACAAATATAGAAATAAGCAGAGGAAGAGAGACAGGAAGAGAGGGCTAGGGCTAGAGGGCATAGTGAATAAATAGAGATAATGTATATGAACGAGAATGACTGACCTACGCACATATGGGAAAGTGCATGCCTAGTTAACAGTATTCCAACTATGATATAAGCATTTACTTTGCCAAGCCTCTTTTCATGGTGAGGCGTCCTTCCTTCCTCTTGTTATATAATTAAGTTGAAGACGTTTGCGGTATGGAATGACAAATCAAAATGACGTATCCAATGAGAATCAAACGCACCGAATGGCTTATACAACTATTTCTCTATATCGCACGCTGTGTAATCGTAACAGCTAAATTTAGTTTCATCTGGCTCGGTTGGATTGGAGAACGAGATATGCAAACGGAACACGTGACAAATTGCATTCACGAGCCTCGAGCTAGCATATTTTTAGAAGATCCGTGCTGCGTCTGTTTTTATTACAGAAAGAGAAATCACAAATATATCTTTAGGGATAGTCACAAAATTCCACGTACTTTTACTGTTATAAACTGTTGTACTAGTTGATTACTTAGGAATTTTACACCGGCACACGATGTTTATCTATATATTAATATGTGTGATCCTTGATTGTACGACCATGATCATCTTACAGCCCCCTCTTTTTAAAGAC
Source organism: Doryteuthis pealeii (assembly GCA_023376005.1). NCBI lineage: Eukaryota > Metazoa > Mollusca > Cephalopoda > Myopsida > Loliginidae > Doryteuthis > Doryteuthis pealeii. The sequence continues at coordinate 49,064,202 of CM042139.1, forward strand.
CATCCAAATCGTTCAAGATGAAATGTTAAAATACAAATCCTGATTATCTGGTGTTTACTTATCTGCCAAATTCTTATTTCTTAAGAGAAATGGAAGAAAAGGACTTGCTTAACAGAAAAAATATATTAAGAAAGAAAGAAAGAGATATGGGTGAGTACATGAGAGAGATAGATAGATAGATAGAGAGAGAGAGAGAGAGAGAGAGAGAGAGAGAGTTAAATCAAGATTATTATACTTTTTGAATATTCAATGTAAGTAAACATATCAAACATTGTGATATTTATATTATCATACTGTGGTATATCCACTGGTCCTGCTAGTATTAATGAATTTGATAATTCATATATGTACTATTTATTTAGAGCCATGGTGGTGGGCTGAATTTATCCCTTGCAGATTGCTATGACCCCATAACCTCAAAAAGCGTGTCCTGTGTATGTAAGTAAACTGCATCTGATGTTGAGGTTCTTGTTCTGGAGATTTCGGGCGCTTGGAGTGCATCTTCCTTGTTGTTATTCC
>CM042139.1:49069720-49109720 GCA_023376005.1 Doryteuthis pealeii
GATATGCAAAAGAGACAGAAGCCGGGAGACACAGAGAAAAAACAGAAGGAGGATGGACCAAGAATATAGACGCCATAAAAGCATAAGCAGAGAGACAGAGACAGAAGAGAGGGAACAGTTAGTGAATGTATACGAATAATATATATGTTTGTATTTTGTGTCTGAAACGTGATTTTCCTTCAGACGATGTTCTATATCTTCTCGTGGACAATACGGATTGCAAAACATAATTATATTTGCATACAGTTCAACTATAGGTACAGGAAGCACATCTCTGGGGATTCGACTATAGTCACACACAAAATAGTTTCAGCAATGCGATGATTGCCATACGACAGTAAAAGGATTAAGAGTTTAGCAAGCTTATACTGAGTCAAAGATAAAAAAATACTTAAATTCTTTTCTGACACCAGACGTACCGTGATATATCTGTTGAAAAATTTAAAAAAAAACAAAACACGAAATGTTCCAAATGAGGAATATTTATTCTTGATGGTAATGTCGACGCTATAACGTTTCGGTTTTTGCAACCTTCTTCATGACATAAGGATCCTTCTTGAAGGGTTATGTGCAGTGCTCTCGGATATTGGCGAAGGAGTTGGGTAGTTTGTGTCATCCATTGTAACTGTCTTTGATCTTGGGATATAGCTTTATGGAATGGGGAAATTGAGTCAATAGGGTTGTTAAAATTGAGGTGCAGTAGGTGGGAATGTGTGTCATAGTTGATACCATAATGTGTGTGGTGATGAGGTGGTAGGAGGAGAATCTGGGTCATTTTTGATGTCATGATGTGTGCGAGGGTGTTGGGGTATCTAAATTGAAGAATTTTCTTAACCTTTATACTGTGGTGGGAGAAAGTTATATATTTAATCTATTTTTTATTACTGTGGAACCTAAGCATGTCTCTTGATTTCGTGATGAGATTAATAGCTTCTTGCAGTATTTTTATTGTATAAACATTTAGTTTGTTACAAAAGTACGTAAGTCTATCCGTAAGTTTATTGTAGCCTTAGTACATGAAAGTAAACTTTAATAAGATTATTGTTGGTTTATATAGACTGTTTTTTTATTTGCAATAACAACGTAACCTGAGTGTGGAGTTTTCGCTCCAATCAGAAAAATATATTTCAATACAATTAATACGAGGGATCTGTTTGAGAATACTGATATGGATAACACCTTGTCCTTGAGAGAAGTAGAAATGTGTCGAAAATTGAAAATCGGAGATGAGATACATCCACGAAATACATCTACAAATATTGCACCCATTAAGGGAGCGTGAGTGCCAACTTCTGTCTCACACTCTGGCAGTGTTTGGCATTAAATGATTCACAGGATTATTATACCATTAAACAAACCAATCCATACCAAAACAAAACATAAGAAGTTTATAGAAATTATTCATACCTATTTGAAAACATTAAGAACTTGAAATATAGTAACTTTTATCAAAATAACTTGTTTCGCCATTACATGACCCGAAAAAGGTTAATATGCTGTACAACAAACAAAACAAACCTTAACCTTTGGTATACTGTTTGCTGAATGAACTGACATTTTCTTTTCTTCTCAGAGAACATTGATATTTGATTTTTCTTGAGATTTAAAAAATACATAGCTTTTTGCTGGCAGCAAATATAGGATATATATATATATATATATATATATATATATATATATATATATCTTCCATATATTTAATGCATATTACGCATGTACATACAAAGAAAAGGAATCCTCCTGGCATAATGACTAAAATGCTGGACTGGAAGTTTGAACTCTAGTGGTGCTAATAAGTTCACTTTTGGACTGATACCTTAGGGAAAGGGACCCCACGCTCACCCCACAGTTATAGGTTAAAAATTACCACTACTGTTCACGAAGATGAATTTGGAATTAAATAACCGATGAAGATTGCTATGCCATAACACCAATAAACTAAACAAAAAACACAAAACAATAAGCCAATATTTAAGTTTATTGTTAGTGTATCTTTATCACTTGCATATCTAAGGATGTAAAAATAGAACGGGAAGTATTGATAGTAATGAAATACAAATAAAGATATAATGAACATTAGTTACAACTGTCATTTAACTATAAAGAATACATTTTTAATCGTTGTTGTTTTATAATTGCGTTTCCTGTTTCTTGTCTTTGATGATGTAACAGCAAATTAAGTCAAATATCCAGCAACATTCTCAATTAAATCGAAGGCATCTAATTATGTCTACACAATCTCTCTTATTAATAAAACTCTGATTGGTGGTTTGGACAGCGTTTCAAGTCCACCAACTTTTATAGAAACAACGGATATCCCGGCGTCGTGTAATGGTTAACAAGCTAGTGTCACAGATCAATTACTACTAAGAAGGAAATTCTTTTCTCTTTGGGAGTTTGATACTTTTGCAAATTGTACAAACCTAATTTATGCTTAATTAATGCCAATTTTTACTTAAACGATGTTCATGTTTTCCGAAAACATGCCAGTTTTATAGATTTTAAGGGGATTCTATAAACAGTCACAGATCCTCATAAACAGAAATCTTTGTAATGATGTCTGTGATGACAGTGGAACGTTTAAGAAAATAAACGAAGAAAACAGTGATGTTCTTTATCAGATCTCAACAAATCCACTAATACAAGTGTGAAAATAATAAATAAATAACATTATCACGATTCAATATGTAAATATGTTTATTTCCATTGCTATAAAATAATAATAAATCTATATTAGGTAGACTATAATAATAGAAGAACAATGGTTGATTTGAATGGCCTGTCAATCCATCTAGAGTTACCGTATACCTTATGCGGTTTCGTTCTTTCTTTTTTCTTTATGCTCCGCTCGAACAAACATCTAAGATCGCGAAGGTTTTCCTTTTTGTTTAAGGCTATCAAATCGGTTCCCGTTGCCTGGATTCCGTAGTCGATTTAGGAGTCACAGTATTAAATATTAAATTGGACTATGTGTTGTTTAAAACATGATTGTTTCTCACTAGATTAGTACTATTATTCGGTTGTCTTTAAATCAAATGAAAGAAAATGGTTTCACTTTGCCAAAAGGCAAGAAGCAGATGATATTCTACAGAAACTATTACAGATGCAGACTACGCAGATGAACTAGTGCTTCTCGCAAATACCGAAACTCTGCTGCATTTTCTGGACCTGGCATCAAGAGACATTGGCCGCTACGTGAACTCAGATAAAACAGAAATATGTTTTAAACAAATAATCTACCCATTAATGGGCAAACCCCTGAAATTAGTAGATCATTTCACATACCTAGGTAGCAATATCACATCTATGGAACGCAATGTCAATATAAGTATAGGAAAGTCATGGACTGCTTTTGGCAAGTTAGTGATCATATGGAAGTTTGATATCTTTGATAAAAAAACGGGAATGCTCTCAAGCTGAAGCTATATAAGTACTATTGTATGGTTAAATCAGTTGGAAATGGACAAAATATTTTTCAACAAATCATGGAAGCAGCACTCTACATTAAGCAGCTCTATGGTGAGTCCATTCACACACATGGCCACACCAGCGATGGCCTTCCAGCAAAGAAGGACATACAACAACTATGTGCGAAAACTGGATAACGTGTTGAGGATCTGTGAGGAGCGATGGCCGATAGACATATATTTACCAACCCCTACGCACGAGCAGAATGTGACACAAGGTCAGTTTCTTAAGCGGAATTTAACGGGTTTGAATTAAGAGTTTTCCTTCTCCTAGACTAGTTAATTAGCCATAGTTAAAGAGTCCAATCTGCTCTGCTATTTGCCCATAACTGGAGAGAGAATTGGACCCATACCTTTCCCAAGGGTATTAGAGCCATGTGTAATGCAAACAGCTTCGTCTAGGAATTGAACTCGGGTAGATGAGTTCGTTTCCTACGACTTTAACCATTAGGCCACGCGCCGCCGAAGACCGATATGCATATGGCAAGAATCAATGGGATCACTCGTTCTTGCTTTTGTATCAATTTTAGATTTTTTTCTTACATGAATCGATTATACAGTTTTTTCACAGAGGCGTCATTTACAATATCAATGCGTTTTGCTAATCACACTTTGGTCTAATTAGTATTGATTGTTTTATTAACTGGTGGTGTGATTGACTTTGTAGCAAGTATGGCGTTATCATCAAATTAATATTTGTTGAGTTGTCACCAGAAGAAAGATGTTAGTAGCGTGTTCACCAACCCCAAATAAAGGTCGCTGGCCTGCTCAGGAGCGGCCATTATGTCTACGACTCCATTTTGTATTTTTGTTAGTAACGTTCGTTGTTTTATTTTCTCTCTCTATTTAGTCTGTGAGGACCCATGAAGCCGGAAAAAATAGAAAAAGAACACTATCTGTTTATTTTTAATAATTGTGACGATTCTCAAATTGAATGTCCTGCAAATATAATGATGTCAATATGTAAATGAGATCATCATAAATTTTTCGCTTTGTTTGGACAACAGTCAAATTATTCAAAATGATTTCACAAGTTGAATCTTTACTATATGGGGATGAGAATAAGCTACCCAAATTCATTACAAGAAACACCTGAATAAGGCCGGAGGATAGATTACCCGAAATGTGTACGAGTATTTCATAATAAAGACGAGGACAACAGTCCCCAAAAAATGAAAAATAATACACATCCCTCTTACTTCTGTATTTCGGGTACATATGGAGCTCAAACAGACGTGCTCTCACCCAGTGCAGTTTGACTTAAGGGAATATTAACATTTAATGAGAAAAAATAAGTTTTCTAGTGTTATTACTAAAAACTATAAATGACACAAACCAAAATGTCCTCCAGCAACCCCAAGTTATTTCCTAATTCCAAACATCATAGAATTGCCAGCCAACTCAACATCAGCCCAGCAACCAGATTCGAGCATATCAAAGTAGTACTGATCAAGAGATAAGTATACAACTATTAATGTTATATGACACACCATTACTCCATTGCAAATAAGAGCCGCCACGTTACACACGTCGATTTAGTACCATAACACTACATTGATAGAAGATACAATCTAAGTATTGAAGGTTTCTCTTCATGATTATCCGATTACTGAACACTATATCCTCTATTGATATTCGTACACTAGTACTATTAACAGAATTCATTATACCTAGAATTCTTATTACAGAAAGCATTATCAACTAATAATATATCAAATATAAATATTAATATATTAAATATAGAATCATAGGACATATCAAAATCCACAACCAATTATTCTTTTATATAAAAATTACCAACCCTCCGTACGAGCAGGATGTGGCACAAGGTCAATTTATTAAACAGAGTTTAACAGGTTTTAATTCAGAGTTTTCTTTCTCCTAGACTGGTTACCTAGCCAAGGTTAAAGAGCACAGTCTGTCCTTTACCCATATCTGAGAGGAAATAGTTGGATTCATACCATTCCCAAGGGTAATAGCTCTATATGAAATGCAATCAGCCTCGTCCATGATTTCAACTCTGGTTGAGGTGTCAATTTCTTCCAATTCTAACCATTACACCACGCTCCTCCAATTTTCTTTTATAGGAAGTCGGGAATATATTCAGCCATGTATGATATTTTTTACTTATGCGTTGATAGTATTCTCATATAAAGAAATGTATTTTATTGAAATATTACAGATGTTCTGAAATTAAAAGCTTCTTAAATATTTATCTTTCATCGCTTTATAAACGTTACACTTTTTATTCATTTTATTTGCCACATTAAATATTTGTCAGTTGCACTTCTCTGCTTTCGTTCTAAATTATTTAGAATAAAACAGAAATATAAAAGAACAAAAATTGATTAAAAAGAAATAATTCCGAGTAGAAAATATAGGAAAGCAGAATTTATATACAATAAAAATATCTATATATTAATACCAAATTTCCTTAACAGTTGCAAAACGCTCTGATTAAAAATGAGACCGTCCAAATCGTCCAAGAGGAAATGCAAAAATGTAAATCCTGATTATCTGGTGATGCTTATCCGCCAAATTTTTTATTTCTTATGAGTTTAGTTAATTCAGCAAAATAAAGAACCATTCCGTTTTAATTAGAAAGAAAGAAAGGGAAGAAAAAGGACATACACCACAAAAAAACATAATAAGATATAATAAAAAAGAAAGAGAGTTGGGGACATATATATAGAGAGGGGTGAGCACGCGCAAATGATAACGCTAATCTGTTTCAATCGAACATAATGAAAAATGAAAAGAAAGAAAAAAGAGTGTGTGAGAGTTAAATCAAGATTATTATACTTTTTACATATTGAACAATAGCAATAGCTCTTAAGTAAACATATGAAACATTGTAATCATTAAATTACCATATTGCGGTGTATCCACAGGTCCTGCTAGTTTATACACTAATACTCGAATTCCTATTTTGTAAGACCGTTATTAGATTGGAAATCCCTCTGGTTAAAAATGAGACCACCCTAATCGTTCCAGATAAAATGCAAAAGTGTAAATCCTGATTATCTAATGTTACTTATCCACCGAATTCTTATTTTTTATGACTTTTGAATAATCAACTTATCATGCTGTGTTATATCCATTAATCCTGCTAGTTTATATATAATCCTCTATCAAAGGTGAATCCTTTTTTCTTTAAATGATAACATTTATAATCTGTTTGTGTATTCCACGTCTTCTAGATCAGCGACTGACGTTAAATATGTGAAATGCTTTACTCGACAGCATCCTTACCTTTCAACTTTGATTCTATTGAAGATATTAGCTGAGAAAATGAACGGAAATTAATGAATAAGATGTTGCCATAAAAGTTATTACGGCGCTAAGTCAACTGTTTCAACATGTACGGCTAGAACTTGACGAACATACACAGGAAATAAAAATTCATGCGAAGACATCTCATCAATTTTGGAGTGGGTGCTTGGCACTGCAAAAGGCAGTATGCGGCCAAAGGAATCGGTGGAGTAATCGGCTTGAGGCAATGTGAATAGGTCAGCAGAATTGGTTTGTAGTTGACACTTCAAAAGAATTTAGTACGTTTGGATTAGATTATCTATTTGCATTTGGCAGAAACATTGAAGCACATTTCCCAGGAGAAAGTGGCTGGGGAATGGTGGAATAAACGGGGGCGTATGGAAGGTTTCGGAAATGCAGGATCATGGAGAAGGAGTCCTACGTCTAAAAGGAAGAGGTGACTAATCATTATGGAGTAAAGGGTTGGCTACATCGAAAAAGTGATAAAGGGAGATAGTATGAGAGAGAGAGAGAGAGAGAGAGGGGGGAGAGAGAGGGGGAGGGGGAGAAGGAGGAAAAGAGAATTTTAATTGGGGGGTGCAAGATGGACGCCGATACATACGAGAATGAAGAAGAATGTCTACATAAATGGAAATGAAGAAGGAAATCGAGATAAATGTGAATGAAAAAGAAAGCCTGTATGAATGTGATTGAAAAAAATCTGTATGAATGTGAATGGAAAATAAAGTCTGTATGAATGAGAATGAAAAATATGTATGAATGTGAATGAAAAATATGTATGAATGTGAATGAAAAAGAAACTCTGTATGAATGAGAATGAAAAAGAAAATCGATATAAACGAGAACGAAAAAAGTCTGCATAAATGAGAATGAAAAATGAAATCTATATAAATGAGAATGAAAAAGAAATTCTATATGAACGAGAATGAACAAAAATGTCTATATAAACCATAATTAATGAATGAATATTTAGAGAAAGAAAAAGAAGAATTCAATTATGTCAACTGGAAAGCAAGATTAAGTAAATTGAAAGAAAATCTAATTCATAAAAGAATGACAAAGTGAACTAAATATTAAGACAGAAATGAAAAAAGAAAATAAACGAAAAGAAAAAATACTAAAGTAAAATAATGAAAAGGGTGAAAATGAGAATGAAAATTAATTCGATAGAAAACAAGATATAGATCAATAGAAGGAAGAAAAGAAAATTAAACAGAATGAAGTCGATAAAGATGGAAAAAAGAACAATATCTAAACAACTGTAAATCAATGAAACCAAGGGACAAAGGAAAACTGAATAAATAATTGAAGAATTAAGAAAACAATAAATGATTTGAAAATAAAGTAAATAGAGAAATTGAGGCGAGTAAGGGTTGTACTACACTCGATGGTAAGCCAGTAAAATCATTAGACCAGTTCAAGTACCAAGGTAGTAATATCTTATCCACGGAAAGCGATATTAATGCACGTATAGGGAAGTCATGGGCTGCTTTAGACAGATTTTCAATGATATGGAAATCAGATCTCAATGAAATGTTAAAACGGCAATTCATCCAAGCCATGGTTGTGTCAGTGCTACTGTACGGCTGCACCCCCTGGACCATAACGAAGCGCCTAGAGAATATGCTAGATGGGAGTTGCAAAAGAACGCTGTGTATGGTCTTAAACGAATTTTGAAAACAACATCCCTCAAGAATGCAGCTGTATGGACACTTGCCCCCTATTACAAAGACCATCCGAGTGAGACAAACAAGACATTATGGGCGCTGCTAGAGAAGCAAAAACGAACTGACATTCTCCTGTGGAAACCAGCACATGAGTATGCCATTGTGGACCGCCCAGCAAATACCTGCATTGACCAGCTCTGTGCAGATACTGGATGCTGCACGGAGGACCTCAGAGAGCAATGAATGATAGGGACGGTTGGCGAGGGATTTTTATGGATGTCCGGGCTATTTGCGTGACATGATGATGATGATGATGATGATATTGATGATGGTGATAATGATGATGTTTTGTAAAGAGAAAAAGGAAAACGAAAAAAGAAATTGAATGAAAGATGATTAAAGAAAGAATCAAGAAAGAAACGGAACAGAGATAATAACGTAACTTTAAAGAACACCGGAATGAAAAGGGAAACATACTAATTCAAATCACCGTCTTCAAAGAGCCAGGAAACATCAGAGGAATATGAGGAACAAAAGTGAACGCAAAGCAGATAAGAAATGAAAGGTGAAGATAATATGTACTCCAAGAAACCCGAAGGAATAGCTTGCTTTGGGAGGCCGGTAGTTGAGTATATTCCCAACAATAATAATGATTGATTTTCGAGTCGAAGTAAAAATCAGGTTTTAAATGCTGTCTTTTTAGGCAGGTAAGTAAATGATTCTTTCTTCTACAGATTTAGACGACTGTTTGACCAATTGTAAACAAATATCAAGAGATGTGGTTTGATGTTGTTGTTTTTTCATTCCGGCATGTCAACCCATTTGATCATTTTATGCCGTAGACGTTTTTGTTTTATTCATTCTTGAGGTGTCCTCAATTCTTTTAAACTCAATTTAAAAAAGAAACATTTCTAAACTCATTTTTCTAATTAATCCATAGGTGGGACCCTAACTGGTACAATCCCTTCGGGTTGGAGTGTACATGGGAGTAAGGGTGATCAAAGGGTACTCCACATTCCCCAGAGATCCAGAATAGGATTCTCAGCATCAGATAGAGTTTAACGCCATACCCAGGATATTAGTCACTCAACCACCGCCTTCTAGCGCATATATGATGAAAAGGTTTAGGACTTGCCATAAGGTCAAGAGAATTAGGACAATCATATAGGTGTTAGGGATTGACGTGACCAGCCGATTGATCGAGGGGGCCTCTATGATCTCCTTTCTAGTCCAAGTAAGGGCGAAGGTTGTGATGCATATCATGAACTGCTCAGCCACCATGGTTCTATTTCTAAGCATCACGAGTCGTCACCCATGGTCAACAGGTGGTCCCATTCTCGGGGTAATCCTACTCCTCTGCAGACATACAGTCGGTGTATTCTAAAGCCCCAGCCGAAAGGGCTGTCAAGAGATGTGGAAGGAGCTAGCAATTAAATACTATCAAAACTGTAAAGAACTGGTTCATATTTAAAGAATAAAATCGTTTAATGAAACGAACAGACATGAAATGATTGGCGAATTTCATATTTGTTTCACTGATCCCTTAACCTAATTTTGGTTGTGGGAGTTCTACACATGTAGCATGTCTTGAGCAAGATTAGCCTGGTAGAGCTCATACGACTCCATGTCTACAACTGGTTTAAGTCCAGTTTTCCTTCTACTATACTGGTTGCCTGATCAAAGTTAAAGAATCCAGTCCCTTTTATTTAAATATGATTGAAGATTGATACCTTTCCCAAAAGTATTAGCGCTATGTGAAATGTAAACCACTACGTTAACGATGGGAATTCGTGTAGCAGTGGACTTCCCTCGAAGATAACCTTAATGTGACGAGCGCAACCTGCGTACTATGTATAAATGAATCAATATAATCCAAATTACAAATATTGTAGTTTCAAAATTCTAGAAATATTTGAATTAAATGATTTGTATTTATGATATCATTCAACTGATAATCCAGTTTTCTAAACTAAATTATCCAAGAGAAGAGTATCAAGGGAATCTATTAATAGGTGACACGTGGAAAAGATATTATATTTCTAGAATAATTTGAATATTTCGATATTTTAAATATAAATACCAACAGACTATACGAAACAGCACGTCTCGATTTTCTTAGAAGGAAGAAACATTGCTGAATTGGTGTATATGTAGTTGCAAACAGAAGAGATGTCTCCGACTACAAAGAACAGGCAGGCCAACAGAGCCCCGAAGCAGCAGTCGGGGATCAGGTCCAGTTCAGAAAACAGAGCAGACTAAGACAACCAGAGGGCCGAGAGTGACGACAAAGGGACAAACGGAAAGTTCATCGCTAAGCAATGTGACCCTAAAAATCAAATTTTCCTATGACCTTTCCAAGAAGAATAAATATAATTGGTCATTCGTTAAATAACTGGTCGCTTTCCTTTCAACACTCATACCAATCGGACTAAACAACAATTAACGATGAATAGAGAACATTTTAATAGCTAAATTAATTACTAACTGGGTGAAAAAAGAAAAAATTGAAGACATGATAAATGCCTGATAAAGAATTTTTTTCCAAGATTTAGATGCGTCAGTGTTACTGTATGGATGCACAACTTGTACATTAGCGAAACGTTCAAAGAAAAAGCTAAACAAGGATTCTGCGTGTCGTCTCCAACAAATTCTGGAATAAAAGAGGAGTTATCTGGCCAATTGCCGTCTATCACACAAAATATTCAGATAAGATGAACAATACCTGCTGGAGAAGCTAAGACGAGCTTATATGTGACGTTTTTCGATAAGTTCCTACACATAGACACACCGGTGTGTGTCGATCAGCATAAAACAGCATACATCAGTTCTACACAGATACTGGATGCTGTGCAGAGGACCTTGCAGGAGCAATGACTGACAGGGACTTTAAAGATAGGTTATTTAAACAATGAAGGAAAATATTTTAATTTGCTTAATGTGATAATTCAATTGAACTAAAACAAGCTTAGCCCGCTTCATCATCTTCCGACAACGGAGCAAATAGTTTGGACTGATTTTCAAGGTCACATCGAGCATTGTTGATAAAAACTAACTATAAATAAATGTTTAATTTGGTTGAAAATACTCGAATCTCGTCTCTGTTTCAAAATACGCCTGAAGATGCCAAAGGTCTCTTATTGTTTGTAAACACTAAAGAATGTTAAATTATCTAAACATATATGGACACAATTTTGCACCTCTCTTAGATATACAGAGTGTTTCAAAGAATATGACATCATTTTATGAAATGATGTCCAATTTATTTATTTTTTTTGGTGGGGGGGACACTGTATATTTCCAATAGCTGAACATTTAGAATTAAGTAAAGTAGACCTCACAAAAACTGCTAAGAGCCATTGTTACATTTTTTAACAAAGTACGAACAACTTTTTTGTCTTGCTCTTTCTTATATCTTGCCAATACCTCATCCATATATTGGGTGATACAATGAAAAAGAAGTTCAAGAGTGAAGTAAACTAGGGCAAAAAAGTTGTTATATTGAGAGAATCAATTGTTTCTATTCACTCAAGTTGTGTTTAAGCTTTTAGCGCCAGTGTTGTTCTTTAAGGCACCATTAGAAACCACCGGTCAAACAGATAGTGTGTCTGTTTATGTTGAATAATGAAAACCATTTTGCTCTTTATTCATTTCGAAAGCCACTAGACAACCGGCCATTAACGACACTGAATTCAGCTTTACAAATGAACAAGTTAAAAGACGATGCTCTGCTGTACACGCCATAACAACAACTGAAAGTTTGTTTATTTTCGGCTAAATATTTAACACTGCTGTCAGTCTCTTACTGTTTCTTGTTACTATTCGTCAGTAATGATCAAAATAGTCTTTATTTGAAAGTTGTCATTAATAGTTATTCAGACGTTTCGTTTAATAGGCGTGTGGGTTTTATGAATATTCTGTTGTAGGTTTTATGGATGTTTTGTTAATAGATTGTAAGGAATTAATATTCAGTTTGTAAGAGAATCGATTGAGGCTGAAAATTAAAAAAAATACAAAAATAATTAATGCAATACTTCGATAATTACATGTTCTTTTAATGCGGTACGCATTTTCCCTGTGGTAAATTTAATTGCTGGTAAAAGGGTTACCCAGTATTAGGTAACTTCTTTCAAGAAACTGGCAACATGAAGTATAGCATGAAACAGATCGTTCTATCTATATATTAATACTCGTCCAAGATGAAATGCAAAGATTTAAATCCTGATTATCTTGTGCTGCTTATCCACCGAATTCTTATTTCTTATGCGTGTCTTTACTTCAGTTAAATAATGGACCATTCTGTTTTTATTTTTAAGAAAGGAAGGGAAGAAGAAAAAATTTACATAGAAAAAAATCGGAAAGAAAGAAAGAAAGAAAGAAAAAGAAAGAAAGAAAGAAAGAAAGAAAGAAGAGGAAAAGCAGAGAGTGGGGGCGAAAGCACGGAAGCTATAATGCTAATCTGTTTTAATCAAACATAAAGAAAATATAGAAGGAAGATAGAAAGAAAAGATAGAAAGAAGGAAAGAAAGAAAAAAAGTATGAAAGAGAGAGAGAGAGAGAGAGAGAGAGAGAGAGAGAGAGAGAGAGAGAGAGAGAGAGAGAGAGAGAGAGAGATTTACATTAGGATTATTATACTTATTAAATATTGAACTATTTACAATATCACTTAAGTATAACATATCAAACGTTGTAATAATTAAATTATCATATTGTGGTATATAATATGTATTAGTTCTAGTATTTATCTAGTATTTATATAAAAATAGATTTGAGATAAAAAAATATACCTATGAAAACATTTTTTTGAAAAGTTGAAAATAATCCTTTATCAAAATGAATATCAGTGTCAAATTTAGATATGGATTGTGATTTTATTTTTTATTTCTAATCTTATTTTCTGAATATATTTAATTCGAATTGTAGTAAATCTTTTATCTGTTATTACTTTCGTTCGTCCATTTCGACAATATACAAATTAGCGACTACAGATCTCATTCCAGCCCGCGACCCCAAGTACTCTCGTGCGTGTCTCGGTTCCTAATGACCTCCTTTCAATTCAGCCCATATATATATAATTTTGTTAAGATCTTTCCAGAAAAGGGATGTTCTAGAAGAAGATCATTCTAGAACGTAGAACGCCATGGAATTCTCTAGAAAGCTCGGGGACCTTCTCCTAAATTCGGGAATATAGGAACACGTGTCAATGAGAGGTCACCCGTCCGTTTGGGGCAATTAGATCAAAGAAACCTCATGGCGACAGTCTGGGATTTCAAGAACCCATTTGTACCATTTTAGAGATTTGAATCGCCGTTTATTGTTTTTATTTGCGATAATGAGGATTTCATTCTTTTTGCTCGCGGCCACCCATGCGAGCTAGATAATTCCGTTACATTTGGTATTTCGTGTCTGGGGAAACAACTTGGAATGCTGGAGGATAATTTGCCTTGTGAAATTTATGATTTTTAATAATTCAAGGCGAAACATTCTTTTTCTCATGAGACATCTTTATGTTCCCCCAAGTCAAACTGCCCTGGGTGAGAGACACGTCTAACTCAGTCAACGCTTTGATCCAAAACTGACCTTACACTCTCATCTCTCACTCTCACACTTCCATACTTCGCCGCGTGACGTCTCTAGACCTGTATGAAAACGCCATGTCGCGTTGTACTAACTCATTAAAAAAATGTGCATGCTCAACTACACGTAACTTTTACATTTCTGGTTCTTTCCATTCCCTTTTTCTTCCTTTAATTTTACAGTGGTATTTACCGGTCAGTTTCTTTTTTTGTGAAGGCTTATGTATAAGCAGCTGGCCAACTCAAATATAATTGAGATGGAGTACTTGTATGCTATTTTGATATCCCCGGGTTCTATGAGCTGCCGAGAAAAGTGTGCCTTGTCAAGCGAGGCTGACGTTCAAATAAAAGGAGAACATGATAGACAAAATAACTTGCATTATAGAAAATGTATATTGATTACTATTTTTATTATTTCAATATAGGGCCGGTTTAGCTCAGTCGGTAGAGTGTTCGACTGGGAACCACAAGTTTCCTGGTTCGATACTGGACTTCGCCAACTCAGCGTATGTAGCACAGGGATCTGTGTGGTATAGTGAGGAGCTGACGGTAGGTGTGGCGCTCCACCTCAGACACGAAAAACAATCTCCTAGCGCTAGTTAATTGGGGATACTCCCTTGCTGTTTGGCTGATACCGACTTTAGGCCACCTCGACGACTTTACTTTTATTATTTCAATTAGTACCATCACATGTTAAGTGTAATAAGAATATTTAGACGTTTCTTTCATTACAATATGTAATTAATTTTAGCTTTGTGTGAATGTACGTAACTAATTAAATCGAAAAACTGTTTTCCCGATTTTGTTTTATAAATCCTATTTTGGATATGATGTGCTGCCTAAATAGTAATTTAATCAATCATATATAATCATAAGATAGGAATTTTTATTTTTTTAGATAAATACTTTAATACAGATAGATAGATAGATATAAATAAGCTGAGAGGGAGAGGGAGAGGGAGAGAGAGGTATAAATAAATTGAGATAGATAGTTGGATAGATTGAAAGAAAAGTAAGTAGTATTAAAAATATCAGTAATATACGGACGCTGACTGCCTTAGTCGGACATGAAGGCAAAGATCAATGACAGTTAGAGACAGTTTGGCATCATGACAGCGCAATACGAAGATGACGAAGATGATGATAACTGGAAAAAGGGAATTACTCGAGTCTTATTATTGAGTAGTGACCTATTTCTAATTCACATCTTGTTAGAAATTTAATTCTTGTCTTAAAATGTTATTTCCTCAATTTTTAAAACACATTGTTAACTAATCTGTTTCCAACTCGGAAGTCCTTAAATATTAACATTTTTAAATTCATTGAAAACATCTCAAATTTAACGGTGGTTTTATTCCAAGAATATATATTTCTACGTTTTCTGAAACATCATAATTTTATAAAGAATACCCTGAATAACAGGGCATGTGTTTAAAAATGTGTTTAATAAAATTGATTTAAATGAATACCCATAAAAATGAATTAAACAAAAACATCTTCGGCATAAAATAGGTAAACAAGGGTTGTGATGCCGTAAAAACCAACCAACATTTTGGAAGTTATCAAAGACATATCCAATTAACAGCAGTTTTATTCCAAGAATATATATTTCTACGCTTTCTAAAACATCCGAATTTAATAAAGAATACCCTGAATAATACATATGTTTCTCAAAGACTATGAATTGGTAGCATTACTACAATTCTAGTTTAATGCCAAGAAGTTTGGCAATATTTTCTTTTCTTCCTGGTGGGACATAATGTCTATAATGCAGGAAAGCTAACTTATGCTTTCTAAATTGGGGAAGAATGAAGAAAAATCAATACACACCTACGAAGGTACACCCGTACAAACATATGAACTGAATTCTTCTTTCCGGTGCTTAAGGTCACATAATATTTTTTCAATTTCAAAGTAAGTTCATTTCCAGCACGATATCTAGCCTTTGTCTTGGTATTAGCCTCAGCAAAATAAAGTTACTTCCCTCTTGAGACCCATAATTAAGCTATCATCCTGAGTGTAAGGTCCTCAAAAGAAGACGATTCCGCCAGTTTATATTGAGAGCTTTTGTCTCGGTAGCGCCATTTTCTGGTTTGTGATGTCGTCTATGACGAGGCCTTGGAGACATTTCTAAACAACAGTGCAGCAAAAAGTAATTTCCTGAACAATATTAAGTGCAGAAGGAAGCGGTCAGAAAGTAGCTAAATAGACAAACATCTCGCCATATCTATTCGGGCCAGCAATCAGAAGGCAATAGGTTCGTCGGCTTAAATGCTTTGACGAAATAAATAATCACTTTTAAGTTTAACGTTCTTCTTGCAGACACAGCGTGATAGGAATCTTCATTTTCATCTCGGGTTTTCGCATTCTTAAGTATATTTGTAAGTGGTTGCGTGTGCCTAGCATTATTACCATTACTCAATCGGGTATATAATTGGAATAAGTAAAAGAAAAGTTGGCGGAGTGGTCTATTTTCACTACCAACTAGACAGTGAGGAAATTCCCCTTTTCGCTAGTGCTAGACCAGGGAGATTGTTTTAGTTGACCGCACAGATCAGATTATGCAATCTGTACGACTCTGTGCTGAGTTGGCGAGGACCGGTATCGAACTCAGAACCAAGTGATTCCTAGGTGGGTGCTGTAACGACTGAGTTAAATATAGTCTGACACAAGGCACCTATATAGGTAGATACACGATACCAGCGAAGTAGTTTCCAATACAATATTTCGATTTGTTAAAAACTTCTTCAGAGTATATGTTGTATTAAATACGAAGAGTTATGAAAATTGTGACCGTTTAATAAATCGAAATATTGCAATATCAGCATAATATATAATTCTATTTGAACAACATCTGTGTGTTTTTCATATTATATTACTCTAATATACGGTCGGATTAATTTACTTACTTTTAACTAAAAGTATATGAGAGAACAAAGTATGGTTTCGTTCTGAATTTTTATCTATACATTAACGAAATGAAGTAAAATTGAAAAGAGTTGACGATCCCTACAAAATATCATACTATGAAATAAAAAATAAAAATGTCAGACTAAAAAAGATTACTATTTCTCGGAATTTTTTAAATGAGGCTTGATAATTAGCATTATTTGGATTATTCGGACTATCCTCATCTTCATTGTTATCTGTACAACGTTTCGGTCGATGTGTCCTCCTGCCTTCTTCAGGTATTTCTTGTCCGACAATAAATACCTGAAGAAGGCCGGAGGGCACATCGTCCGAAACGTTGTACAGATAACAATGGAGATGAGGACAATAGTCCGAATAATCCAAATAATACTAAAAAAGAATATAAAAAAGGTGCCATCTATTTTTCATATCTTGTTAAAATATGAATATTTCCCGTTTTAGAGAGACATTATTGTCGTCAGTGTTTTGTGTCAAACTACATTGTTACGTTTTTTGACAGGTGTTTTGGGTCGATGTGTAAAACTTTTCCCGGGGTTAAACGTTTGATCCAGTTGATCTTAACGTGCAACTCACACGTGGCTTTTTTTTTTTCCTTTTACCGGGAAGTTGTCAAACTTTTTTATCCCAATCACTGAATAAAACAATGAAGGGATTTTTTTTGGGGGGACGAGATGTTCGACATTTTTTTCTGATATATTCTGATGGGGCTCATACTGCATATGTATGGATAAACCACACGTGTCGATGTATTACATAGGTAAAGGAAACCTTGAAAGTGGCGATTATAAAAAATTCCATGTAAAGCAGCTTATTTTAAGATTTCTGATGGGGAAGGAACATCTTGAAAAATAAATATTATTTTGGAGTTGACATGGAGTGGTGATTGTTTACTGTAACAACTGCAAGTGTGCTACTCAAAAGAAACTGTTACTAGTTTCCCTTACGTTAAGGAAAAGGGAATGTGCTTCTTAGATAGTCTTTCGTTGAAGTGGACAAATGTTACGATTCTAGTCGCTATTTTAGACGTTTAGTTCCCTAGTTGATAGATCCCTACCTCAGTTGCAGGTGGCAGAATGTATGTTGTATTCCTTGAAATCCTAGGTAATAAATACATATATATAATTTTCTTAAGATTCCAGATCCAAAACACGCGTGTGAGTATTTGGCTAATTAAACGAGAGCCGCCATTGAATGCCGTATCGCTCAACGGTTAACCAAATACTGATTTTCTAAACACATTTCCTACTAGGCCTCAGTCCCAAAGCAATTTTCGTTTCAGTTCTGTCGGATCAAGTCAATAATCTCATTGGCTAATTTTTATTTCGGAGTTAAGTAGTTTTTTTTACGGATTTTACTCATTTAAAACTTATCTAATTAATGATAAAACCAAGATGCCTATGTGCAAAAAGTAAGTATACTCTTTTTTTGATTTTATCTTAATCATTACGTAAAAATTATTGAGCCATATTTTACATCCAACTGATTTTAAAAAGTAAAGCACGTTTTGCCTCTGAGACTGTAGCCTACACGGTTAGCGATCGCGAAACGGAAGCGTAGTTTAAAACACAAGTCAGAATGGGCCAAACACACTTCCTCCCGTATTTTCCCATTAACTATTATTTTAAAATCTACGCGTCTGTACATAATTAACAGGCTGTCCAACAATTATGTAACAATGTCACCTATATCCTATCCCACAAATTATCCAAGTTTGACCGAGAAGCAGAGACACTCTCCAATTGACTCCTGCACATGGATACACCAGAGTTGACTGACAACCAAAGATTTACATTCATCAGCTCTGTGAGGACACCTGATGCAGTCTAGAGGTCCTACTGTGAGCGATGCCCAATAAGGACGGAGAGCAAAAGTGTATAGAAAATCTATGCTATCAGAATGACGTTTATGTTGGCTGTTTTTGTATAGAATTGTATGAATGCATGAATGCATCACAACGTGTGTTTACGTTTCAGGTTCCGTTTTCTGTTTATCCAAGAACGTGCCAAATAATTGCAGAAAAGTGTTCCCTGTGCGCAGATCGTATTTCAAAATAAATATTTCGCATTCTAAAACTGCATCGAGAGCGGGCTTTACACTCAACAACATCATGTATTCAAACTCTGCTGTTTATATTTATACTGCTGAAATTGCATATGACAGGAAAACTGTAAGAGTTGCATTATAAATCAAGCATATTTTATAAATCATTATCATCACCTTATATATGAGCGTGTGTGCATATAAATACATATACACACATCTATGCCAGTATATATATATACACATGTCTCTGTGTGTAAGTGCATATACATATATAGATACACACATACATATATGTATGCACACACACACACATACACACACACACACACACACATATATATATATATATATATATGATTTGTTCAGTTTTCCACATGACGTGGGTGTGACAAAAGGTATTTAATGTGTGGTACCCCGCAGGCAACAAGCCTCCCGGGGTGAGATTGTAATTCCTTCTCAGGCGCTTTAGGCATCTAGCAATCCTCAGCAGTTTTAGTCGAGGGGCAGGTGTTGCCTGGTGGAAGGCCCCCTAGAATAAAGCCGTTGATATAATCTCAATGCACTCGGCATGCGAATCAGGTAGAATTGTCAATATATAGAATATATCCGAATGCGTATAACGTGCGTTAGTGGTTTTATCTTTGTTAGTGTGATAATACGATCGTATTTGTTGCATATCATAGACTTTTTCTTTTTCTTATCACTGAAAGACTCGTGAAATATATACGTTATGAGAATTATTCAACGATATTCCACACACATATACACACATACACATGCACACGCATATATACATATATATATATATATATAGATAACATATATATATATGCATATATATCTACATGTCTATAGAAATACACACATACACTCACACACACACTATATATATATATATATATATATATATATATATATATATATATATATATATATATATATATATATATATATATGCGAGTGTTGGTAGATATGAGCAATCCTATATTCAAATCATATCATATTTAAACTATTAGCACGATGAAATTTAAGAATTAAAATATTGGAAGTAATTATTGGAGAAAATTATATCTACTATTTAAGAAAGGATTATTATAAGACCAGTATGGTAGTATACCTGTTATTGAAGGTTGGAAAGAAGAAAATGCTAGTCATTAAGATAATCGCGACAATTGTGTTTTAGAATTTACCTATATCTCCCTCTCTCGACATTCGTCCTCGAAGATATAAAGAAATGATGTATACACAAACAGTTGGTTTCTTGTTACTGATCTCAGCAATCGGTGTACACGGAAGGAAACATGACAAGAAACAATGCCACATTGAGGAAAAACTACAAGATGACGGACCTATAGATGGGACCCAAACAGATACTACCACATCGGGTCTGGGTGAACCTGGGAGTAATGTCGATAAAGGGGTAATCCATCACCCACAAAGAAATAGAACTTCAACACTGGTACAAATTAGGTATGGATCTACTGTTAATGGACAATTTAACAGGATCGCAAATATTATCAATTGTAACTTAGGCAGTATTATTTAAAAAAAAAAGATTTCCATTACGATATGTACATTTATAAAAGCCTACTGAATATAACTTTCTAACGAAAACGTTTTGATTTTCAAACCCAAATGTATTAAGATCATTTGTCTTATGCATATTCCTGTTTAATCACAATAAATAGATTGTCCGTATTCACGGAATATGATCAGTAATTTCCAAATCCAATCTACTCGTCGGATAAATTCATTTGTGATATCAAATACACAAATCAATTCAATTTAATTTAACCACAAATTTATAATTACGAATCAATACGCTTAAAATCCTCTCAATTTGAGCCCAGTATATTTCACCTGTGAATGTTGTTCCGAGTTGTAGTATCAATTACATAATTATCCCATCACACACATAATTCCTGTTGATGGTGTAAACCTCAAATGGCTTTATTTATGCGATTGATTTTAAATGTTTACGTTATCACCAAAAATGATAAAAGATGTTTATTGAGATTCGTTACAATTGTAGTTGTTTAGATTTAGTTGGCATTTTTTTCAATTTGAATATACATTTCTATTCCGTTCTAATACAGGCATAATTTATTCGCTTGTTTCAGAATTAAGTTGGCTATGTGAAGTGGATTGTATCCAATATAAATCCTCAATACCATGTCAGTAATGTTTTCTGATTGACTTTACGAGTTATAATTCTTAGTGATCTTTTTCCAATTAAAAACGTCTTGAAACACTTTTGACTACATTTCCTAACTTATAAAAATAGACTCGTCTCCGTTGTTTGCAATATTACACCAAATCAGTGAAATATAATATTATGTTGTTGTTTTGTCTTTTGTTTTTTGTTGTTGTTGTTTTTTTGGCGAATAATATTGTAACGTAGCAAGATCATTTAAGGAATGGTACATTGTAAAAGTCATGAGTAATCAAATAGAATGTGTGACATGGCTGGATATATTTGGAGTTTGTGTATGTAAGATCATTAATTTTTCAATATGTGAAGTGGCATCTAATTGAGGGAGTATATAGTTTCTTTACTTATTTTCGGAGCTTTGTATCTGCTATTCTGGATCATAGTAGCTAGGTAGCTGGATCTGTTGTGGACTGGCTGGGTTCTCTCCCTTCTTTGAGTCTGGAAATTACTAGCGATATTCCTGGGATATACTTGCATCCATTGGCAGTTCTTTTAATAACGAACACTAGTCATTGTTGTTGTATTTTTCTGAGAGCTCATTTATTTTATTTTAAATTCAACTAAAAATGCCTTGGAGGACTGATTGCATCTTCCATCTGTCCTCTTCAAACACTCAGTCCAGACTCTTCTGCACGCCTCCTCCAGAAACTTAGGCAGGACTCACTTATCTCATTATCTCTCTTTCATTCCTGGCTCTGCTGGAGCTTTTCTATCAATCAGAAGCCAACAGGTCAATATTTCGCACTTCATCCAAATTCTACTATTACGTACTCCTATAACTAATTTTGGGGTTTTACATATTTCCACTTCTCACTATTTTCCAATATTTCTCGCACAAATTTGTTTTAAATTGGATTTTTTCTCTTTAGAGTCTATCAATTCGATATAAGTAAATAATTTGGCATTTGTTCCCTGATAAATTCATTAATTTATCTGAGGTACAAAAAGGCATCATCCATGTGTTGTGTGAAGCTGGCAAGATAGCTGTCTAGGTGTGATGATCTCAGTTGAAAACGTTCCAACTGTGATTCCAAATCCAAGACAACAGGGTGAGATGAACGACACCTGAGTGCGATCCTTAGTTCTAACCGATTTGCCAATTGTGGAGAAATTTCAAAAGCCAGGAATGATGCTGGTGTAGCTATTTCTCGATCAATACCACTCCAGAGATTCCATCAGCTGGGATATGACTGCTGGATACTGATTTCAAAGCAAACTACTCACATGTAAACATAAATAAAAGTGTTCACTATATGTTAGAGAGGGGAATAGTGTAATGGTTAGAGTCGAAGGATATGGTCACGATGAGACGAGTTCAAATCCTGGACGAGGCTGTTTATATATCAAATAGTACTAATACCTTTGGGAAACGTATGCATCCAATTACTCTCCCTCCAGCCATGGGTAAATAGTAGGGCAAACTAAACACTTAAACATTGCTATGGCAACCAATCTAGAAGAAGGAAAACTGAATTTAAGCCAGCTAAACTCCGCTTAAGAAATTAACTTTGTATCACATCCTACTCGTGCTGATGGGTTGGTATATATATATATATATATATATATATATATATATATATATATATATATATATATATATATATATATATATGAGAGAGAGATCATCAAAATTGACCTGTTGATCAATGAAACCATGTCGTATTAAATGATGAATGAACATTCTGTATTTCCTTCGGTGATGTTGGCCTTTGCATCTAGATCGTCACACAAGAGATAGGATGCCAGATGCGTGAAAAAAGCGTAAGGTTCCCTCAATCTCTAAGGATTTGGATTACCTTGTTTTCCATCGGTGTTGAAAATGTCTGCTTCTTGAAAAGATCGATTAGTGCTGCTGTCTCTTAGGATGTCCTAGATCATTTCCTTATCCCATAATGAAGATGAATTTATTGTCTCAAAACTACACAAGTTTGGAG
Organism: Doryteuthis pealeii; assembly: GCA_023376005.1. Lineage (NCBI taxonomy): Eukaryota > Metazoa > Mollusca > Cephalopoda > Myopsida > Loliginidae > Doryteuthis > Doryteuthis pealeii. The sequence goes on from CM042139.1 coordinate 49,092,821, forward strand.
ACAATAAATTCATCTTCCACTATGACCTTGCTCAACCCTTCACAATGAGATTTACAAAAGAATGGTTCAGGAAGAAGGGGATACCTTTTCTTGATTGACATAAAAATAGCCCACATGCAAATGTAATAGAAATATTCATAGTAATCCCCGTATAGGAGATTAAGAAAATAATATAATAATATCCACCAAATCTTGAAGAACTTGTCGGTGTGTTACCAAAAGAAATCAAAGAAATAGTAATTCCAAAAGGCGCTAAAATACAGTATTTAGTGTACTAATACAGTTTTTAAAAGGTGTGTTCATTAATAAAAAAATGTCCCTTTTTGTGCTTTCTTGACTACATATAAGAATCTTCAAATTTCAAAGAAAGCCTAGTTTCTCAGTAAAATACTACCAGATTATCTGTATATATCAAATCGCTAAACTGTTTAGAGTCTACTGTCAAAATTCAAATAACTTCGAACTATAAATCTGAAAGTTATTCACAACAAACTGAATATTCCATTTCACTGAATTGATGTAGTTGGTAATGGAACCTTGAAACATTATAAGGTAAACTTTTTTTGGTAATTTAAAGTGATAGTTAGTAAAAAAAGATATTCCGATTAGTGGAAATGAATTGTATAAATTAAATAAAAGTAATTGTTCATCGTTTAGAAAATTCACCAAAAAGGTTTTTCTTTTTAATTGAAATAACTGAGAAATGCATTTAATAAATGTGAATTATATTAATCCGAACTAAAAGCAATAAATCTTGTTATAGAAAAGACATGGTCGAAATGATATTCTGTTCGAATGAAATGAGTCTTACTGACTTATTACTTCTTAAAATCTGTTGCTTTTAGAGATTTATGCAGATTGTTTGAAACATCTTAAATTTACAATAAAGAAAGTTTTTATTTATTTATTTACACCATCGATGCTTTCGTTAAAATACAATGCAACAATTCTATAATATAATGTAGACTTAACGCATATTACGATCCAATTTCTTTATAATTTATTACGTGTATTCCAGGGAAAATAGTTTTACTTTCCTTTATAAACTTTGAGACATAAGCTTCCTCGTTCCCGAATAAAGACTATATTTAGTTTTAAATACTAGCATATGCGAAGACGTACTTATATATATATATATATATATATATATATATATATATATATATGTGTGTGTGTGTGTGTGTGTGTGTGTGTGTGTGTGTGTGTGTGTGTATCTATATATATATGCGTGTATATATATATATGTATATATATATATATGAAATATAACATTTTGAAAAAACATATGATGTTTGTTATGTGATTGCTGACAAGCTTGTTTCGACCAAAACGATAAGTTGGTCTTCATCAAAGAGCGACATAGACGAGAAGAAAATATCCGTTAAAAAGACTTTACAAAACGAACGCTGATATCAACCGCTGAAAATTTTTTTGGAAAATGCATGTTCTGTTTTAAAAATAAAAATAAAATAAATTTTATTTTATTTTATTTTTTAATTAAAATCAGAAGCATTATAGTTCAAGGTGAAACTCAAAAGAGTTTATTGTAAAAATTGTAAAAATATATAAAAAATGTAAAGTGGGTATCAAAATAGTATAGTATATATATTTCAGCTGTTAACAATATACAAGTCCACATGGTAATTTGAAGAAAGATGTTAGGTTTCCAAAATTTACTAGTGGTGTTGAAGTCCGTAGATTTATATATGAAAGTCTTCAAGGTGTAAAAATGTTATATTTCATACTGTCGGATTAATTTCCATATATTTTTCATATTTGTCAAATGAAAAAACATTATATCTGGAATTTTTAATTAAAAAATAAAATAAAATAAAATAAAATTTATTTTATTTTTATTTTTAAAACAGAACATGCATTTTCCAAAAAAATTTTCAGCGGTTGATATCAGCGTTCGTTTTGTAAACAGTCTTTTTAACGGATATTTTCTTCTCGTCTATGTCGCTCTTTGATGAAGACCAACTTATCGTTTTGGTCGAAACAAGCTTGTCAGCAATCACATAACAAACATCATATGTTTTTTAAAAATGTTATATTTCATACTGTCGGATTAATTTCCATATATTTTTCATATTTGTCAAATGAAAAAACATTATATCTGGAATTTTACACCTTGAAGACTTTCATATATAAATCTACGGACTTCAACACCACTAGTAAATTTTGGAAACCTAACATCTTTCTTCAAATTACCATGTGGACTTGTATATTGTTAACAGCTGAAATATATATACTATACTATTTTGATACCCACTTTACATTTTTTATATATTTTTACAATTTTTACAATAAACTCTTTTGAGTTTTACCTTGAACTATAATGCTTCTGATTTTTAATTAAAAAATAAAATAAAATAAAATTTATTTTATTTTTATTTTTAAAACAGAACATGCATTTTCCAAAAAAAAATTCAGCGGTTGATATCAGCGTTCGTTTTGTAAACAGTCTTTTTAACGGATATTTTCTTCTCGTCTATGTCGCTCTTTGATGAAGACCAACTTATCGTTTTGGTCGAAACAAGCTTGTCAGCAATCACATAACAAACATCATATGTTTTTTCAAAATGTTATATTTCATACTGTCGGATTAATTTTGATATATTTTTCATATATATATATATATATATATATATATATATATATATATATATATGTGTGTGTGTGTGTGTGTGTGTGTGTGTGTGTGTGTGTGTGTGTGTATTAGTGTTAATTTTAGATATTTGAATATTGTTAGCTATTAAAATACACTGACTGTATCTCCTAAATATGGGTAAAAGCCCCTACTGCCACCATCACCAAAAAAAGAGGTTATGGCGCTAAACTATTTCTGGTTGTAATGCTCGAGTTCTGAAACTCAGGAAGAATTTAGAGTACCCCTTCATTACCATTAGTGTCAGTTCTACTCTGACCCACTGTGATGTGGTGTTTCGATGATTAATTGAGTTATATGAAAATGACTCTGGAGTGTCAAGATTGAAACTCTGTGTTTGGATTCTTGTCTTATTGTGAGATTCAATTAATAGTCTATGATAGCTCACATTTAAATCACCTTTATTCCTATATACAGATTTTTCCAGTAACTTTTACCCCAAAAAATTATTTTTAAAAATGTATGTAAAAAAACATTATTTTGATATATTTTGGGATGCAAAAGAAATTGGATCGTAATATGCGTTAAGTCTACATTATATTATAGAATTGTTGCATTGTATTTTAACGAAAGCATCGATGGTGTAAATAAATAAATAAAAACTTTCTTTATTGTAAATTTAAGATGTTTCAAACAATCTGCATAAATCTCTAAAAGCAACAGATTTTAAGAAGTAATAAGTCAGTAAGACTCATTTCATTCGAACAGAATATCATTTCGACCATGTCTTTTCTATAACAAGATTTATTGCTTTTAGATCCGATTAATATATGCATGCAAATTAGAAAACATGCATTTAGTCTTTATTCTTATACTAGCAGGACCTGTTGATATAACAGATTGTAATAATTTAATTATCACAACTTTTGATATGTTTATTGCAAAATAGTTGAATATATAACAAGTATAATAATCTTGATTTAACTGTCTCTCCCACTTTTTTTCTTTATTTCCTTCATTTCATCTTTTCATTGGCTTCGATAAAAACATATGAGCGTTATCGCTTCCGCGTGTTCACTCTCTATCTATCTATCTTCCCTGTACTTTCTTTCTTTCCTTCTTTCTTATTATATTTTTTCTGTGTAGCCCGTAATTTTTTTCCTTTTTTTTTCTTTATTTACAATATTTGCCTTTAATCTTGGACGATTTGGACGGTCTCATTTTTAACCAGATGGTCTTACAAGATGGTAACGGTCGAAATATTAAGCAAAAGGAGTATCAATATATGGATATCCACAGAAATGTAGGTCGACGTTTTCTGTATTACAAAGAAATGGATGGTGACTCACATCAATATATTTGAATCAATTATACTATTTGAATCAAAACTTATTCTATTTTCTTGTATCACCCAATGTTCAGAGATTGAATATTATCAAAGTACATTTGATAAGTACTGTCTTCATTTTGTTGTTCTTATCCTGATCTTTCAGCTGATATCCTTCAGTCTTCCTTTGATATGTGTTGCATCATGTGATCTTTTGAAATTTTTGTATTACATAATTTATAAGCAGCTTATGAATTGTATCCGTACCTGTAGTTAGAATATTTGAATTAGGGTCCGTTAGATTCAGAATAACGGGGGGGGGGAGTTACTCGACAGTTATTGACGGGTAATAACCTTTTTACTTGACCCCTTGAAAAACCCACGATTATGCATGAGATAGTTAGTCAGATGCGCCGTGGATTGAAAGTCGCTCGCTCTGATGTCGTTTCTCGATCCATGCAAAATCAACATAGGCTGGGTAGTGAAATAAAGCTTAATCAGAAAACAAACAAGTCTTGGTAATTGATTATTAAAAACAATATATGGCCAGTCCAACAATAAAGAAGAACCAATCCTCCTTAAGAAGCCCACTAGATCGACTGAAGAACATGGCTGCAGAGCTAGACGATGTAAGCAGAGGTTAACAAGTAAGACCATCATACCTACTCCATCTATCTGTCTGTCTGTCTGTCTCTCTCTCTCTCTCCCAATATATACACCCGGGTAAAGGGGTATATAACATTTGAGTACCTTTTTAATTTTATTAATTTCCACTTACCAAAGGGGAAAGAATGTCATGGCAATGGATATTAATGTTTAAAATTAATATTGTTAAATTCTAAAAAAAAGAACTACAGATAAACACATTCAACGCCCTGATGGTTGGGCTTATAATACGCTAAGTATATAATCTTTTATGGGATAAGATCCGTCGTAAAAGGAACTTAATTATGACACTAAACGGCATCTAATAGTAACACTCCAGTTCTGGGAGCGTGGAGTGCCCATTCATTGCTATTACTACCAGGCTATTACGACCCGGAGTGGTAGATCTATTATAGTCCCACGAATGGGTAGTGGGTATGCTTTAGATTTATCCGTATTCGATATGACTGTATTCCAAAAAACAAATCAAAACAAAAATTAAATGACACTTAAACAACTATACAAACAATATCAAAATAAACATACAATGAACGCTATTCCCAAACTTCTTAGCATAAGATTACTTTGGACAGTTTGACATGCCTTTAAAATCAATCAATATATTCACAACATGTATTCTAAAGTAATCGATGCAAAAAATTGAAAAACAAATAAAAACGAAAAGGCAGACGTGAAACTAAAAAAATACATGATGCTTTACTATTAGTTTTTATTCTGTTGCAGTGTTCTCACTCAAATTTAGAATATCGCAATTTTAAAAGTATAACATAGGATATCTACGTATGACTATCAATATCCATGATCGACTGTAACTGAAATTTTCTATTTGTTTTATTCATTTTTTTGTTTAAAAAAGTCAGTTACCTTGTAAGGGAATAAAATAAAATAAAATGAAATAACAAATAACAATCACCCAGGAGCCCTCCTACAGGAAGAACTCTCTGCGAATGAGCAGAGAAAAGGACCCCTTCCTGGCGCCAAGAAGAACCGTCGGCTATTCCAAACCCAGTCCTTATTGGGAACACTTGTTATTGACTGGCTCAGGAGGAAATATCCTCTCCAAGAAATCACTATAAACCTAAAGATAAAATTTAAAACCTAAAAGTATATTTTGTCTTTGTCTGTTCTTTCTCTTCTTTAATTCCTATTCAGCCTGACAATCCACAATAATAAAGAACAATATATAACAGTGTTTAAAAGAAACAAGCAGCGAACACGCACCAAAAATGAATAAAAGCCTACACCCACATATAAAACCATCAAACCTACCACATAACCTTCAAATAATTAGGAAAATCACTATCAACCAAAAGCCATGGAAGTCACAAATAAACTAACATGTTTAAATTCAATTATTCTAAAGTTAAGCTTTGGTTGTTTTTTATCCTTTATCCAGGCAGTTGGGATTATCTCAGAAATCCACTATTAAGTTTGGGAATAAAGAAAGCTTTAATGAATATTCTGTGGATCTTACTGGCGCCAAAATAATGGAATTGCCTCGGTAGAATGCCAACTCGAAAAAGTAATTTACACCAGGGAGTTGAAATAGTGTCGATAATGAAACAAAATATTTTCCTAGTTCTTCTTTCGTAAGTCTTTTTCTTTGGCTTAATTTTAGGGTCTATATTAGCATATCTATAGTCCTCATGGCAATTAAGATACAAATATGAATGAAAATCGCACGAATGTCTGAATGATTTGGATTATAATATTTCAATGTAATTTGATTTTAAGTTGAAATACGAACAATGGCAATGAAATAGAAAAGACTGTTCTGTTTTATTACTATTATTCATCGTCGAGATTGTGTTGTTATTGCCTTTGCAGCTTTGGCTTTAAAAACATTAAAATGAATTGCTATGAAGATAAATTTACAACTGACGTCTGAATAAATAGTTCTTCCTAGATATTTAAAGAGAAGATTTAAATAGTCAAATTATCTAAGAAAATAAAATCCGATATGCAAAAGTGCAAGGAGTCTTCTAGGAAATAACACTAACCCTAACTTTTATAAATATAAAAGTATATTTACAATATATCTTATTTTTTAGAAAGTTTTATTATTGATTTTATAGTTCTATTTAATTCTTCCCACATTTCATTGCCATTTAGAATATTAGAACTGTAAATCCAAATAATAGTGTCTCCATTTACTTATACTAACTCTTCAATAAACTTAGAGTAGTTTAGTCGTTAATGGTTAATCCAATCAAAATCTGGTTTCACTTTAACTTTTATTTCGTACCTGCATTGTCAGTCTTACCCAAAGAAGATATTAGAATTATATATCCTATTAAATATTAATCATTTAAAAATTCCTGATCCAGTATATCTTTCTCTGATTTATTTCCTACTAGTTTACATTTAGAATATTCTTCAATAAACCGATGCAATCCCTTTGTTGTGAACAAATCAAAATATTCGTTTTGTAATCGAAACGGTTGACTAATTGAGTTTACAACGGACATTACTAACCCATGTATGCAGTCTATATCACGTAAATTGAAATTTCTGATCATCATAATATATTGAGATTTATGCGATGTAAAAGATACCTCATTCAATTGTTCTAGCAGATTATAATCGTCTTCTTTACTCAAATGAGTATAGATATTATATTAAAAAAAGTATTACAAGCAGAACTAGGGAGACTACTGTAATGTGATAGGTATTAATACGTTATGTGAAACTGGAAATCTCTAAAATATATTTTCAGGGCTGTAGGTCTGGTGTAGTTTTGTATTTAAGGACTGAATTGAAGCATAAACCTAATCTCGAGATTTAGATAAAAAAATAAGATGAAATTGTTTAGGAAAACATTTCCTGGCACTATGAATACGTTTTTTGGAATATTTTTTTTCCACAATAGGGATATTCTCCGTACAAATAATTGTCCTTACCCTATGAATAGATCTCTTTAATAAGATCACACATAGAATATTGTACTCAGGCCTAGATATGGAAAACAGCGTTTAATATTGAGATTGGAGGGATTGGAGAAGATTGATTAAGATAATAAACAAGTGTAAAAGATTAGTCGCAGGGAGAAATGAGAGAAATTAAGATTAACTTCTTGGAAAAAGAACGAGAGCTGATATAATTGAAAATTCCAAAATAATAAATGGAATTAGTAATTCTGATCGATATCTTTTAATACTTATCCCCAAACTGGAAACCTACTGTCAAGGCAGATTTTCAAAACTCATTCTTTAAACGTGGCTAACAGGAAAACACAATAGAGAAAGGGACTGCAAACGTTCATAATGCCCTGCTTCTTAATCGCATCCTATCAGAAATTGAGATAATTCTTTGGGAAAATCGAAACGAATGTAGGAGAAATTCATCAAAATTTATCGAACTTTGACTATTCGTCAAATCGTTGACGTGTACGAGAAGACATCTCGGAGCAACACTTAATGATTTCTCCGAGACATTTGATTCTATACACAGGTAAGATGGTGCAGATACGTTTAGCATAAGGTCTTTCAAAAGAAACTGTTACATGATGCATTAAAAAGACACTGATGCAATTATTGTCTTTATCCAAACCACAATATCAGATGCTTTAATACAACCAGAAAACATAACTGATTTTAACACACCTGGTTTTAAAATAAAAAGTTTTGATAACATTAAAGAGACAACTAAAAGTATTTAAAATTCTCTTTTGATATACATTTCACACGGACATTTTTATTTTCATGTCTATTTCTACCATATTATATGTTACGCTTATGCTCAAGTGAAATCGAACAGTTTCATAAGGGATATTATCAAGTATGATGCTTTTCAACAACTGACACTATTTGAAGAGTATACAAATTACTTATTTGTAAACCAGACTATGTTGTCGACAATATTGTGGTCTATTAGTTTTAGATCGGATTTTAAAAAGATTTTTTGTTCCATGGTTGGGCTGACGGCGACTAAACTGGAACACGCCTCGGCTGGTTTGGCGAGGTGGAAATGTGGACACCAAGCATCGCTAAAACAAGATCAGTCAAAAAGCGGATAATATTAGGATTGAAGTATTTACTACTTACATAAATCCCCAACACAACCTGGCGCTAGGGTGCAAGCGCTGGGGCGTCCGGGAAATCTTGCCTCTCGTGAAGTGACTCAATACTACATGAGACAGCACCCTGCAGCAGCTCGATAATCTAGTCGTCTCAGGGTTTTCCCATGTCGCTAAACCAACAGCCGGACTGCCAGGACAGTGGACTGAGGTCTGTGCCCCCTCTTTCCACTTAACATATCTCACGCACAAATTCCACTCCGTCGAGTGAGGTCATCGTCATCTGTGACATATGTCTATAGGTAAGTTCTACATGACGTAAAAACTGTCCCCCATCTCCAACCAAGTTAAGGCATGAATGGGAGTTTATTTTTAGCTGAGTTAGTTGCCCTAATTTTATTTTTAATTATCTTGTACTTGATTGTAAATTTAAATCTTGGCTGTTCAGACAGTTTTAAGCAGTTAGATGTCCTAATTGTATTTCACACATTTTTATTTTTAATCATCTTGTACTTTTCATCCTGAAATAAAAATAATGGGATTTTGTATAAATACGATTTATTTCCAGTCTAATTATTCGATTTGATATTTGACTTCATTACTACAACTATGACGAAATGTTGCAAGTTGGGAATTTGGAAAAAAGTCACTTTCGGTAGTTTGTTGGAGTCAGTCAGAACCGGGCGCAGTCTGGAAAGTTGGCCCAAAGGAAAATTGAAACAGCCAGTTAGACATCGAAAGATGAAAAAAAAAAAAAAAAAAGAAATCTTAATGCGCCAACAAAACAATTCGCTTTCAATCGTTCCCTCACGAATGAAAGTGAATTGCTATTTCCTAGTGTAGAAACAATCGCAAATCGTATATTTCCATTATCTTTCAGCTTCCATTAAACTAGGAGTTCTTAAACTTTGCATCTTCTGTAAACAAATTTAATTTCTATTCACCCATAAATAAATTAATTGAATATTGCCCACTTTTTTCACTGGATGCCAGGCTTTGATTAAAAAACCTTTCAAGATTAATTCTTTTACAAAATACAGAAACGTTATTATAAAATAAATATTGAATCCAATAATAACACCTACACCAACAAATCTCTGGTGACAGATCCGAATGAATATTTCATTAATAATTATTTCATTTTATTCATTATGTGTTACCACGGAAAATAATTAAAACTTAATACAATGTATGTTAATGTTATTTTTCCATTGTCTTTCTTTCTTTTTTAAACCTATAGTTTTCTTATAAAAATGTTTTTCCAAAGATATCTAATACACTGTTTTAAAAAGAGATATTTCTGAATGCCATATTTTATGAAATAATTCGTTTAAAATAGAATGTATTTGTAAATATTATCACACTGGGAAATATTATATTTGTCGTTAAGGACACTGCATAGATCCGGATCATTTCAGTGATAGTCATACGTTCGTTTATCTATATGATGCGTATATTTTGAACGGGTCGTGTGTAAATCATTCGTGGCAAATCACACTTAATCAGGCATTCTGCTAATTGCACGACATCTGACAATGTGTGTTTATGATCCAGTGATTATTTTACATTATGTTATAAAGCGATTTATATATGCAAACTGGAAAATCCACCTCTTGTAGTCTATTACTTTTTATTCAAGCTATCAAAAATGTATTTACCGCCAGAGTTTTACATAGACCATTTTGAGGAGCCATGCTCCAAAGAAAAGAAGACTAAAAGGAAGGTTATATCTTTAGAACATATGTTATGTTCGTATCTCCCCTGTTCACTGAGACAATCAACCACTGTCGTCACGTGAATGTCTCATTTCCTTTTTCAAAGTACACTACAATAATCAGCTGAGATCCTATAGCGTCGTCACCATATAACATTGTTAGCAGACTAGACTTTGAAAATAATTAAGATCAATCTCCACGGACACTCCATTGTGTCGCTATGGAATGTTAACAGATATCCAATAAGGAAATTATGTCTGTTTGTAATTAAAAAAGGTCATTATTATTACCAATAGTTAACGAAACATTCGAATTGCACGAGTGTATCTGGTTTAACACTTCAATCGGCAAACGACGCACAATACTCGCTTATAATTTGTTGTATAGAGTGATTGAACAGTAATTCCCTATTTTAGATTGTATGTTTTATATACAGTTACATTTTTCTCAATTATTAAATTGAAGACTTCATTATTTTGTAAGTATGTGCTCCTCTACATTTTGCTATTGTTATTCTTGAATGGTTGAATCACCATTTTCCTGGGAGATTAATGGGTAGACGTGGTCCGTATGCATGGTTGGCCAGAAGCCCTGATTTAATACCCTGCGACGTTTTTCTTTGCGGTTGATTAAAGGAGCAAGTCTACTTTACGAAACCAACGCCTTTTGAAGAACTTAATGGACGAATACGGGCCTTTATTTCTGCCAGTATTCAAGAGTTTCTGGGAAGATCAGTTGATTCTATTATCCAGCGGTTTAAGAGACTGGAGGCGAATGCGGGTGCCATATAGAATTTTGAATAAACTCCATGTAATGTCTGTTTTGCTCCTATTCACGTTTTTGTAAAAATAATGATTCAGAAATTAATTATCTGTTACTTTACAATCACACTGCATATTACACCGGGTTGGAAGAGTGTGTAGGTTCCTGGTATTTTATTCACGTAATATAATTATCCATTGCAATGCGCTAGACACACAGTGGTATGTGCTACTGTTTGATGTTAATAGCATTATAGGGTTAGTTTATGAATTGAGGTTAGGAATCTCGTTCATTATACATGTTAAGTTTTGTAAAGTACAAATTAATTCGTTATAAATATATCAATATTTTGTTTGGATTGCTCGCAGGTTGACACTAGTCTTTTGGTATGGCGAGAAGGTAACTGCTACACATAAACCTTGGTGTTTTTTTAAGAATCAATAAAGAAAGAAACAGTAAAGTATTTCTAAGATAAAAAAAATAAGATAGAACCAAACAGTATATACAAACCCCGCTTTTCTGAAGGTTGGTACTAGTTTTACGGTATTGCAATGGGGGGGAGGTAACTGCTAGACACAAATCTGGGTTCCATTACAGAGTTTTTAAAACGAATGTATGAAGAAAGAAATGGCACCTCCACAACCAAACAGGATATACAAACCATGAAATTGTTCGTCCCTCTAATCTACACCAGATCACAGAAGTCAGCAAATATTCACATCAATTGGCTGCTGATAAAATCTTGTACGTCCACAGTTGAAAGGCACGCCCAACCCAGCAGTTACAAACATAAAAGAAACTGCAGCCGTCAACAGTAAGACATGAATTCCTATCTATTTCGTTATGTCACTTTACTATTACATACACGTACTGACTCTCTCACACAAACACAATTGTAATCACAATTTCACCGTTTTAGAAGAAAATGACTTTGTCTGGCCTTGATAAGTTGACTAATTCTTAGAATGAGACTCACAATTGTATAAGTAGAGTGATCCTCCCTGTGTCTAGGCTGAACAGGATGATATGCCCTTGATCAGTTACACTGTAAATATTACCCTGGTGGTAACTATTTTCAATTGTATTCTTGACATCTGAACAACACCAACAATGTATTTCGTACTGTATAACAATGTCAGAGATCAGAAGTGCATTTAGTTTCATAAGTGGATTTTTAACACCTGAGATAAACAAGTGCAGCATTGTTTGTCACATTACATTTATCTGACATTGTAAGATATAATGGAACAAGCTTAGCAAATAAAATCCACTTAACTTGTAATTTACGAGTTAAGTGAACTCAATAGACTACGGTTGATCCTATTCGAAATCCAGCATTGAATTATGCAGATCAGAATTTCACTGAATGCGCATTTGGATAACGCATCTTTCAAAATGCAAGAAATGAATCCTGAAAAGGTAATTAACCTTCTAGTTTTCAACAACATCTGGCAACAAAACGGTTTTTGCCTAAAAGGCTGTGCAGCATTCCTTTTGTATCGGGTCCACACAGCAATGACACTACGTTGCTGAAACTTGCGTCAACGCTTTTCATAAAATCATTTCCAGACCTTGTGTAAAGGCTAATGACCACCCCACACTTTTTGCCCGTAAAGACAAATTTGTCTTACAAACGGAAATCACAGGAATATACAAATATTTGATGGCCATTCAAAACCAGTGGCCAAAGGAAGTTATCCAACAAACGTCATTGGATATATTGAATTTGTGCAATAGTCCCCAGGGCTAATGTTAGGTAAACACCGAATACGCCGGCAAAAATCTCCAACCACATAAAATATTTTCCTAATCATAAATATGGAGTTTGCATATCTATAGTGAGAAAGATATATATATATATATATATATATATATATGTGTGTGTGTGTGTGTGTGTGTGTGTGTGTGTGTGTGTGTGTGTGTGCGTGTGTGTCTGAATAAAAACTGGAAGTGAATCTGACAGTATGTAATATTATGAAGAATTGAAAGAAACAGAAGTTCATAAAACGAATAATGTTTATTTCTCCAACGCTGCAGTGTTTCGATATGTTTCAATAGATTCTCATCAGGGCTTTCGTTAGTTTGAGCGAAAATAAATTTATCACAGAAAATAAAAAATCTGCGAGACTCTTTTGTTTTTTCGGTCAGTCTATTTAAAAATTATTGAATGAAAAGCGAGCGTTCGTGGATGTTTAAAACGTAAAACGAACGCTGAAAACGGTTGCCGTAGGTCTTTTAAAATGTAAAAAGACGACTGATTCACATGCTCTTTCTCTCTCTCTCTCTCTCTCTCTCTCTCTCTCTCTCTCTCTCTCTCTTCTCTCTCTCTCTGTGAGCATGAGTATGTATTAATTATAATAAATTATAATTAATGAAAATATTTATATATATATCCTATTTAATAGAAAGAGATGGCATCCCCTTATATTATAAACTAAGTAGAAGAAAACATGTGTGTGGGTGAATTTTATTTAGTGTTTATTTTATATTTTTTGATTAAAATCTTTATTTTTATTTATACAATATTTTTACAATATTTTTAATTACGTGATGAGTGTATGTGTGTGTGTGTGTGTGTGCAAAATGTATTAATAAATATTGCATTTATTATTATAATATTTATTAAATTTATTTTGTATTCCTAGATTTATACAAAGGGGAAAATATGTGTGTGTATGCGAGCGTAAGTGTGTATTATTATTGATTACGTGATGAGTGTGTGTGTGTGTGTGTGTGTGTGTGTGTGTGTGTGTGTAAAAGTTATTAGCAATTATTACATCATTATTATTAACATATTGTTATTTTTTTATTTATTATTTTGTAATCACATTATTTTTTATTATATTTATTTATTATTATTATTTTTGTTTATATATATTATATATGATTGGATATATATATATATATATGTTTGTGTATATACTTATATATACATTTATATGTATAATTGGCCAGAAAGCTCGCGAAGATTGTTTCTAAAATTGTTAAACAGGAGACGTGCCTTCTGATTAATTCTACCTCAGCGTATGAGTAGTACAGGGATCTGTGCGGTAAAGTAAGCAGCTGATGGTAGGTGTGGCGCCCCACCTCAGACGCCAAAACAATCTCCTTGGTCTAGCGCTATTGAAAAGAGGATAGACTCCCTCGCTGACTGGCCGACTGCAGGCCGCCCCGACGACTTTTACTTATACTTATATATATTCATATATATATATATATATATATATATATATATATATATATATATATTCATATTATATATTATACATATATATATTTTAAGTGTATATATATATATATATATATATATACATATATATATATATATATATATATATATTTAAGTATATATATATATATATATATATATATATATATATATATCTTATTATAATGGAGATTGTGGGTTTGTCTGTCTGTAACCGAAACTATATTACTATACAAGTCACAATTCCCTTTGTTATTTACACACATTCTCCATGATTTTATTTTTTATTTAAACCTCAATTATTAGTAAAATTGTTTTACATCATTAAGACTGTTAACAATATCTACATACTAATAACATGCAATTATATTTATATATTCAACGAAATAGCGGTTTACAGTGTGAATGGGAAGGGTAATTTGCATATTGACCTTAAAAATTTGATTTTAATAAATATATGCTTAGTATTATTGATTTCTAATTGTTTGGTTTTATCTTAATAAATATGAACAAAAATCTCGGGATAAATCTTAACAGAAATCTATTAACATAAAGAAATAACTGTAATTTTATTCTCTTCTTCCTATTTTAACTAAATAGTTAAATTAGGGAAATTTACCACTGAAAGATGGGAGTAAGGGAAAATGGTGGAACAGTTAGTTTCAAAGTTGTTCTATTTTCCGATTATACCCCCTCTGTTCCAAATATTTTTATCTGAATTCTTATTCAGTTTCATTAGCCTTTCTAATTTAACATGATGTTTTATTATATTAAAACTTAAATACTTGCACCCGGAGGGTGCATATATTTGCTAGTATATATAATTTCCAAAGACTCTTAAACTGAGAACTTAGCATGCATGGATATTGACTACTATCAGGACACATGGGAAAAACATTCTAGGATATTTCTTCTTACTCAACATATACATATATTGGAAAGCAAAATGCCACAAAGCCATCCATAATTTTAACAAAACCCATTTTCAGCACTTCAGTAGTGAGGGGAAAGGCAAACGCTCGATCAGTCATGTCAGCTACTTTATCTACTACCTCACCCGCATCCACAATCTGCAGATATGTAGCTGTGGCTGCTTTGAACTGTTATGATACGCCAGTATTAAAACTGACAAAAGCTGTAGGGCTCTCATATATATATATATATATATATATATATATATATATATATATATATATATATATATATATATATATATGAACAACCCCTCAGAACAAGCAGGAGGCAACAACAGGTCAATATTTTAAGCGGAGATTAACAGGTGTGTATTCAGAATTCTCCTTGTCCTAGATTGGTTACCAACCCAAGGTTAAAGAGGCATGTCTGCCTTACTACTTATCCATAGCTGGGTATTATCGCAATGTGAAATGCAAACAGCCTCGTCCAGGATTTGGACGAGTCTATTTCCTACGATTCTAAACATTATAACATTTGCCTCTACAAGTATGGTACACTAGTATGTAAAGTACCAAAAGTCCAGGCTATAATAGAGCAAAGCCTGGCTGTTGTTAGTGGCCGTATGATATTCCAGGTTAGACTTGCACAATATATTCCCCAGGGGTAGGATGCTACACAAGCTCAAATTCTAAGCATAATAAAGGTAGTTTAAAATCACATTAACTTCGTGTAGGTCGGTTTCTGTACCAAAATAAACAGGCTGGCTTACTATTTATTCATAACTCTTGGGTATACTATATGTGTGCATGCCTTTCCCAAGGGCTTTGGAACGAAGTGAAACGCAATTAACTTTGTCCAGGATTTGATCTCTTCTTACAGATTCCATTTTCTACGACGTACGCTACACGCGCCCCCTCTAAAATAGCGCCTTTTAAATATAGCTTTGAGCAAATGGTAGCTGGAAATCATTTGCCATTTCGCTTATAAGTTTGTCCTTGATTCTCCAACAGTGACCAGAATGTCTTGTTCGTTTTACTCGTATATTTGTTTGATAGGGTTAAAGTGGCCATACAGCTGCTTCCTTGTTTGGAGTTGTTTCTACGATTTGTTTAAGATTGTACGCAGTATTCTTTTGCAACTCGCATCTAGCTTATTCTTTAAGCGCTTGTTAAGGTCCAAGTGGCGCGCTGTACGGCAGCACTGATACAATTTCAGATTGAAATAATTATCGCTTTAACTTTTCAGTAAGATCTGATTTCCATATAATTGATAATCTGTTTATAGCTTTAGCGGAACTAATCAGATTGCTTTCGGGTCCCAAAAACTGGAAAACAGTTGACGATCCTAAACAATTTCTGGGTTAAATTGAACTTAACGGACCTAAATTCCACCGTATGTCACCTCGCCGAAAGAAAAAATACAAAAAAATCAGGGAATTAAGCGAATTTAATGACATTTTCTGTGTTGATATATTAATGAATAAAAAATATAATGCATCAGTTATTTTATTCAAAGACTTTAATTTTTTTTAGGTCAGTTAACTTTGTACCACGTGTCTTTGAGGCGTAACACAGATTCTCATGATTTTTGGTATTTTTCTTCTTGCTTCTGGGTGACATACGATGCTGGAATTTAGGTCGGTTAAGTTCGATTTAACCAATTGCTGATTTTTAAGCAAAGTTAT
>CM042139.1:49114720-49169720 GCA_023376005.1 Doryteuthis pealeii
TTAAAATATTTTGATGAAAAAATTTTATTTATTCATTTTTTAATTTTTTTGCAATTTTAATGAAAAATATGATCACATCAAAGTACCTAAGCTTCAACTATCTGTAATTAATTTTAGTATATTTTTACAAGTAGGATATGTCGTTTTCTTAAGCGGCGTTTAACAGGTTTGAATTCAGAGTTTGCCTTTTGCTATACTGGTTGTCTAACCAAGGTTAAAGAGCCCAACCCTCCCTATGATTTACCAATAGCTGGAGGAAGAGTAAATTGATTCATACCTTTCGTACAATATAACTTGTAGGTGCATACAGGGTGGTCGTCAGTTATGCACTATCATCATCGCCGATTACGGGTTATTGGGCATCATATCGGCTCCGATAGCAACCTCAGCTTGAATACGTTATCTTCAAGCTACGTACTGCTTAGTATTGACATTTTGCTACAAATAAACTTCACAAGAATTCGAACTATTAAATAGGGAAACCACGGTCAATTTGAACCAATGAAAAGTCAACTATTCATCTCGGTTTTAGTCTAATTTACTCTTTAAGGCTTCCGCTTGTGTTAAGTTCGCCCTCTTCTATGAATTTAATTGATTTTTATCTTCTATTTTTCTATTTTTGAATCTATTTTTAACGTTTTCCTGCGAAACGAATGATATGGATGGAAAAACTATATATTATTAATGTATTTATAATGTATCTTCCCTTCAAAACTATATGTAACTAAATCTATCTAAAATAAAGTTTATCTATGAAAATGGAATGGTCTTGTCGGTACACACTGATATATTTATACTGTACCCTCCCCGCCACATATATGTTATATGTTACTAAATCCTTCCTTAACGTTTAACTACGATAAATCAATGGTTTGGACGACAAGACTATATGTTACTACTAAAATGTATCCCCCCTCGAAACGATATATCTTAAATTTGTTTTTTTACATAACGTTTTCCTACGAAAAATCTATCTAACCGAAAACAAAAGAGGAACGAAATAAAATGTTATTTGTATATAACGATAACCCATTTCAATTAATAGTACCAAGTTATTCTTGCAATTATGTAGTGTGTCCCGCCCGCGCTTACTTTAAACGAATGAGGTACACCCCCCAACACACACACAAAGAAAATATTACTGAGTAAGTGAATAAAAATAAAATAGAACATAAAAACGTGAGCATAAAAGCGTTGTTTAAATCAGCAATTAAAATCAAACCCTTTATGACCTTTTACGCGGGCTTATTCTCTCTCTCTCTCTCTCTCTCTCTCTCTCTCTCTCTCTCTCTCTCGCTCGCTCGCTCGCTCGCACGCGCGCGCGCACACACACACACACACACACACACACACACACACACACACACACACACACACACAAGCGAATGAAGTTAAGTACACACACATACACACTTCAAAGAAAATATTACTAAATAAATAAGTAATATAAAATAGAACAAAAACGTGAGCATAAAAGCGTTGTTTAAATGAGCGATTAAAATCAAGCCCTATATGGAAAATTCCGTAGACTCACTCTCGTACATTCACACACACAAACGCAGAGACTACCCTCCCCCGAAAAAATATATTAATAAAAACTAAAAGAATAAAATATAAAAAAATATTTTTTTTTAAATGGACACTACGCCATCGTCTAAAATAGACGGAAGGTTGCCAACCACAAATAAATACGACTGACAAGTTACATAGACTTAGATACATCCACACATCCAATTCATGTCCTTCAAATTACCCTCCTAAAATTAATTTAAACGCAAGAATAAAACGCCGTTACGCCGTTTTAAATGAGTGGTTAAAAACTCAACCCTTCATAAACCAGAAAGCCTCAGTACATTCCGATAATCAGAACTGTTCTCTTTTTTTCATTTTCTTTTCTTTTTTTTCCTTTTTTTTTACCTTAAAAAAAATTCTTTATCCATGCTCTTAAGCCAAATCCATTTGGAAGCAGTTCGTGCTTTCTCGGTAATATATGTCAGCGCTTTTGCCTTCACTGCTCCTACTATCCCTATTTTTGCGAGTGCTCTGCACAACGATTGACTTGCAAAGCCCCTACAACCTACTTCTGTGGGGTCATAGTGAATTTTCCAAAAATTCCTTTGACATTGTTCGACCGGCTCTTGGTATCTGGTCCTCTTTCTCTCGTTTGCTAGCGAGAGGAATTCCTCCCAGGATACTGTGAGTTCCCAGATTATGCACTGCTTCGTGCTGTCAGAATATACTATCAGATCTGGTCGGAGTGATGCTTCAGCAATGTGAATGGGGAACTTCAGTTGTGTCTCCAAGTTTACCGCCAACTGCCAATCATTGTGGTAGATAATAGACTTGTTCTTCCTTTATTTTGTTTGTGTAATTTGGCACCCGATTTGATTAAGTTATTTTTAACTAACTCTTTCGTGGTTGGTGGTTGCTAGCTTGTATTGCGTCACTCACTTCACCTGCAATAGTCCTAAGGACTGGGTCGTGTCGCCAACGGTATCGACCATCACGCAACGTATTGGGGCAGCTGCTAGGGATGTGCTGTAATGTTTCTTTCCTTGCTCATAGCTGGCAGTTGGGGGACTTGCTCTTTCCCCATATATGCAAGTTAGATGGGCTCGGCAAAATATCATACACCGATTGGATGAGGAAACGTATCTCGCTGAAACCCGATCGCAAGCACTGCCAACATGTAATGCTTTTCCTTTCAATACCTTCCTATTTCGTCCATGCTCCCTGCTGGCTAAGGCTGACAATTTTGCAGTAACGAGCTTCTGCGCACGCACGAACTTCATCCTGAATTAACTTGCGCCTTTCTTTGCCACTGGCCTTTCTGATAGTGGGACTGGGAAGATAATCTAAGCCCGCTTTATGTTTCGCTATTGTCCCCAGTAATGATTTATGCTTTAGCCTCTCTTCTGCTACTTGCAACTTTTCTACAGCACTCCACATTTTACCAGATCGTGTCTGAATTCCTGCAGTTACCACGTTAGGGTCACTGGATTCTTTTTACTGCAGCCGCTCTCTTGTTCTCGCAACCTTAAATTCTTCTACAAGGCTGCTAAAGGGGATCTTCAGTGCGTTGCTGTCACCATAAACGGCCGTATTGCTTAGGCATCTCGGAAAACCTAGCCATCTTCTTAAAGGCTTGCTAATCATCCTTTCTAACTTTTCCACGGTGGTAATTGGAAATTCGTAAAGTAGTAATGGCCAGAGCAGCCGGGGCAATACTGCGTGCTGGAAAAGCCACGCTTTGAACCGTCCTGGCAAATCTATTCTATCAATCTTGGTCAGCCATTCTTCGAGCTCATGAATTGTGTGAAGTATCGAGGCTGAATCCTTCAAGTTACTGTCAAAATTCTTGCCCAGAATCTTCACGGGCTTCTCGTTCAGGGTAGGAATTTCACCCTTGCTATTGAAAAACTTACATTATCGACTACCTTTCCTTTCTTCAATACTAGAGACCTGGACTTTTCTGGCTTGAAATTCATTCTGGCCCATGCCGTATTTTTCTCCAGGCCTTTCAATAGCCACCTTCCTCCCATGACTGATGACGTAGTCATGCTTCTACCACCATATTCATAGCCAATGTCAACAGGACGGCCAATATTGTGCAACCCGTTATGATCCCCTTTTCCAGTATTTGCCATTTTGGCACTGATGAGCTCGACCTTATTCTCACCCGGAAATTATTATAATAATCAATGACCAGGTCCCAAACTGAGGAAGGCACGTGGTGTCTCTTTAAAGCTTCTTCTGCTAGTTTGTGGGGCATGAACCCATAGGTGTTGGCGAGGTCTAACCACAGTACAGTCAGGTCCCCGTTGTTTTCTTTCACCTCTCTCAGGAGTTGTGTAGGAACCCCTGTGTGCTCCATGCAGCCCGGCATACCGGCTGTTCTGCCTTTCCGGACTGATGTATCCATAGCCGTTTTCCAGGATGAAATTTGAAAGGCGCCTTGATAACAGACTCAAGGGTATTAGCGCTAACAGCCTCGTTCAGGGTTTGAACTCGTCCTATCGTTTCTATTTCCTACGTGGGCAACCCTTACACCACCATGTACCTCTTTGTTTTTGGTATCTGACCTTAGAATAAGTTACAGAATTAATCGAAATCACCGTAATCTATATCATTGTAATGCATTTTTTAAGAGTTTGGTGTATTCTTTGTATAGTATAAACAAGATATATTTATATTTGCAAATCCGTAATTTATCACTTCAGTAAATATAAGGCAATCCAGGTAGATGATATTAAAACCCAATGATTACGAAAATGGGTGAAGTAGCTCTGTTTGATAATATAATACAATCCCATATTCTAAGCGAGGCGACGCAAGATATGTACAGATCATTCGACTTTACAATCGATAAACCCTGCATATATCTACAGTTCTCAAGCATGCCTAGCAATATAACACCTACACAAATAATTTACTACCTGATAAAACACAGAAAACACATGACATGCAAACTACAGAGACCAATGTTGATTGTGAGAGATTGTCTTATATAGGAATTTAAACCAACCGAATCAGTTTGAATAGTGTCATATGATTAAAGGAATCAAATTTATGAGTCTGTAGGTGGTATAAGAATTATACCCCTCAACAGAATATAGGAATATTTTCTAAGGAAATGCGAATATTTGCGCGTACTGAATTTTTCATACGTAGTGTAATTATCTAGTTTTGAATAATTCGTGAACACTATAAGTTTTGATCTATGATATTCATAGTTATTGAGTGTAGAAGAATTCAATGCAATCCAAAATTGTTCATAAATTTGGGAATAATCGAAATGCATGAAGTGTCACTGTTGGGTCAATCGAGAGCCAGCTTAATTGCCACTTTGGGTTTGACGGGGGTCCGGGCAGGCCCTCTTCGATTAATCACCTGGTGACGTCATACCTCCACCTCTTTTATCGTATATTTGCTAGAAGGTGGTGGCTTAAGATCTTAGTGTCCTGTGTATGACGCAAGACTTTATCAAGTGGTGAGGTTCCAATTCTGAAGCTCTGGAAAGTGTGGAGCATCATTTTATTGCCATTACTCCCAGGTTCACTCTGAACCAGAGTGGATGTACCTGTTAGGGTCAAATTTATGGGATAAATACATGTGTTTTAAAATGTCTTAAGTGTGAAATTCCAACAAGAATAAATAAAACAAAAACATCTTTGGCATAAAAGGGTTAGCTTGGTGTAAAATCTAACCAACCAACAGACCAACCTTAATTTCTACCCGATAAGGCGGCTTTTAATCTACACACACACACACACACACACACACACACACACACACATATATATATATATATATATATATATATATATATTGGGGGAAATTAGTGAAATGTTCTTGTATTTTATATTAATTCTTTATTTATTTTACATTTAATGAAAATGAAATATTATGGAAACTTCTGAAGAATACAAGATGTGAGTGCAATGTTCTCCGCTAATTCATAAAGAACACGCTTGTGTGTAATGGTATATATATATATATATATATATATATATATATATATATATTTATATATATATATATATATATATATTATATTATATTATATATATATATTTATATATATATATATATATATTTATATATATATATATATATATATATATATATATATATATATATATATATATATATATATATATATATATATATATATATATAAAGTGTTCTATGGGTCCAATGGGAGAAAATAAATTTATTTTATAAAAAAAGAAAATCTGTTAAATGGATAATGTTTTTTTAATTTTATTGTTTATTTTACATTAGTGACATGCGTTTCAAATCTGATATATTCTTCAGGCTTCGATTTACATTCTCTGTCCATATACACACATGTCTATCTATACATATATATATCTACCCCCTGCTTGTCGCAGAGATAGTCACTGTGTATATATATATATATATATATATATATATATATATATATATATATATATATTATATATATATATATAATTGATAAATGAATCTTTATATATATATATATAATAAAGGTTTTTTTTATAGTATCTTTGAAGCATTGTGCGTATGTGTAATATAAAGATTTTTGAAGGCAATTTACAATGCAATATGTGTTGAAAATTATATTTATTTAACTTTTCTTTTTTTTTTTTATTCTAAATATTTTCGGAAAGTAAAATTCCATCATCAGAGTTATTGAAAGTACTAAGTGTTTTTTTTTTATATAGTACTTATCCCACGGCGATATTGTAATCATAGGTAATATATATATATATATATTACCTATGGGCAACCCTCTCAGTGGCGTCCTGGTCTGCCTCTTCCTAGAGTTTTTAGAATCAGGCCCCTTCAAATATAGACTATCCGACAACTGCACGTACGTCAGATACATAGACGACATATTGATTCTCCTCCCAACAAACACCGAAATAGAACACATCGCTAACAAACTAAATTCCGTAGAACCCATCATAAAATTCACCTATGAAAAAGAATCCAACAACTCCTTATCATTCCTCGACACCCTTCTCATAAAATCCGAAAATAAACTCACCTACAAAGTATACCGTAAACCCACCAACAAAAACGACTACATACATTTCTACTCCCACCACAACCACAAAATCAAATCTGGTCTTATAATAGGCTTATATCTAAGAGCACTACGCATATGCAGCCCTCAATACTTAGATGAAGAATACTGTTATGTAATCGCCATCCAGCACCTATATGTGTGGCCTTGCGCCAGACTTAGAAAAAAACCTTTAGAAAAATGTACTACCGATTATATCTTATTATCTTAGATTACTGGGTGGTCTTTGTATAATCACCGAAAAAGATACAAATCTTTTTAAGGAGAGATTGGAGACAAGAAGTCTACGATTAGGAAAAACCCAGTCTTTTGGGCTACAGAGAGCCTTTTGATCTTAAGGCCATGAACCTTAGTTGACTAGAGAGATTCGAAAAAATGGAATATTCGATTGTTTCGAGTAAGATCGAGATGTTACCAGAAGAAGAAACTTCTGGAAGATTATTTAAACACTATATTAATGAGTCAGTGAGGGATCAGAGTCAGTTACAGTCTGTGGCCGGAGAGAGTCAGAGGCAGTCGGTGATCGGAGAAGGCCAGTGTCAGTCAGAGATCGGGGCCAGTCATACGGAGTTTTAGTAAGCTGTTGTCGCTAAGGACAATAAGAAATATTGTCACCGAGAAGTTTACTAAGGACTAAAAACTCGAAGTTGAATCCAGTTAGAATACAATTAATTAATTATTAAGCGCAGATATTTTTAGAGACTCTCTCTCTCAAAAGTAATAGTGAAGTTTTGAATATAATAAACTTCTGAAAAGTAAACACAGTATTATCATTCTTCTTTTACTACGCTGAGAAAAATACTAGGGGAATCTTTTTATCAATGAAATTCACCTGACCTCTGGATACCCGTTGAGATAAAGTCAATTGGCCGTAACGAAGAAGCACGCGGCCGTGAAACGTGATACATTTCGCTTGACCATAAACGAAAGGAGTGTGGAAGAATTTTGGGGCCACAGACGATGACTGCTAGATCGTGTCAGTTGTAAACAAACGACCGTACGAATATACAAAACACGATTTGATACCGTGAAAGGAATAACGACCGTACGTACATACCACGAATTTAGTGCCGTGAAAGAAAAGGCACTACGTTACGTATTACGAATTAAAGGCGCTACGTTACACACATTGAAGACTCCCTCAAGACCCTAAAATACCCTAGATATTTCATCCTAAATGCCAAGAAAAAAGCCCTCGATATACACTCAAAAACTAAACAAAAAAACACCTCCACCACCAAGGCCACCTTCAACCCTCCTCACAGACACTTATCCCTACCTACCCACACCCAAAACAACCCACTTTATAAAAAAAACTAACGGACCTAGGAATAAAAATCATACAAACCACATCCCAAACAATCAAGGACCTCATCAACCCTTCCACACGCATAGATGCTCCCAACACCCCCGATACCCCCAGTGCCGGCATCTATACCATCCCCTGCAATAACTGCAACAGATGCTATGTAGGAGAAACACAACGAAACCTCGCACAACGCATCAGGGAGCACAAAATATCAATAAAGATACATGACAGACTAAACGCCCTATTCACACACATCGCTGAAAAGAATCACTCTCTCAATTTCTCCCAAGCCAGACTCATCAAATCTATACACAAAAAGGAACTAAGACGCTTATGCGAAATTAGCAAAAATGATAATTGGAGAAAACAACATCATTTCCCACCATGAATATGGTTAAAAAAAAATATATATATATATACAGACACTCACTACCTACCCTGCTTCATTTCCCTTTTTCTCCCCAACACAAGACATCAAAATTCTCCCCCCTACTTCACCACATAACTGACCCAGTGTCCCAGGGACCCAATGTCACTCAACTCTCCCCTCCTCTTTATATTCCCTGGCATCAAACACTACACTACCAGACCCTTACCCTCTGCAGCATTCTGACCAACCCCATGTTCCATCTAGCATTTAGCCTCCTCCCTATACTCTTACCTACACTTCACTCATTTTCTTAATCCTTATTTCCCCTCAACATATTTTTTTTCTTAAAAAGAAAAGTAAGGGTACCCTAGTTAGATTTAAAATCGGAAATGATTTTATCTTTTTTTCGTTCAATGCTCCTCAGAGAAAAATTACATTGAAAGATGGAATTGTAGTTTTGTTTTTGTTTTGTTGTAGACAACGGAATAGTCAGAAAGTAATGAGAAAAAGGATTTTTTTCTCAATAGGACAAAAGAGTTCGTAAAACTAAGAAACTTACAACTCATAAGGGGGGGTTCGAAAATTATATATATATATATATATATATATATATATATATATATATTATATATATATATATAGTTCGCTGGTGTGCAGGAACGAATTATATTTGAGAAGTACGGGTCCAAATAATTCAATGTGTCCCAAACATCCCATATATGCTCAATGGGATTTAAACTTGGTAAGGACGAGAGGTAATTGAGTGCTTGACGCCAGTCGTCTATTCCTGAAATTAGTTTCCCATCGCCCGTACACGATTAGGTATCATTATGATGCTATGACAAAGCATTATCAGCGGAAAATATGGCCAGCATAATGGCTGTGTAAAGGATCTGCAATAGGATATGTGGTATCTGACATGAAAAACTCTCGTTTTATCAATGATTCTCCCATAGACAAGATAACTCAATCCAAACCATTTTAGCGCCATTAACCGCTTGCAGAAAAGGCTGGCTCTATAGCTTCGTGTAGTCCATTCGAGATACGGACTCGCTCATCTGAACGAATAAGCTGGTAATCTGATTTACTGGATCAGGCAAACCGGTGCCTTTATTCTACAGTTTATTGGATGGTGGTCGCTAGTTCAAGCGAAACACAGATGCAATGTTGTCAATTGTAGTTATTCTGTTGCTTTTATTTAGATTAATAAATTCTGAAATGGACCAGCAAGAGTAAGTATCCTTTTTAATTTCTCTGTGTATCTCACCAATCCACTGCTTTCAGGATTGGAGAAAAGAGAACTGGTCGCTAACTCTCTTCCTATTTTTATTCATTACTGGTCTTGTGTTTGGTGCAAATCCTTCGGAACGGACATGACTCTCTAGAGCTCCGATTGTTTGGTTGATTGATTGGTTGGTTGGTTGGATTTTAAGGTATTGGTTCATTTTATGCCGAATACGTTTTGTTTCATTAATTCATAACGGGTACTTAATCTTTCTTTTAAACTTAATTTTCCCAAAACACATTCTTTTAAAACTCATTTTTTTTCTATTCAACTCATATATTGGACCCCAAAAGCTACTACCACCCCGGGTTCCAGAAGACCTGGGAGTAATGGTGATGAAGGAGTACTCCACAGTCCCCAGAGTTCCAGAACTGATACTTCACCATTTTAACATCATACCCAGGATATTAAGACCACCGTCTTCTAGCACATATATAATAAAAAGAGTTGGGGCTTGTCATAAGGACTATAGGGTTGGGACAATCATATAGGTGCTAATGCTTTATGTGACCAGCCAACTGATCTAGCCTGAGTAAGGGCTTAAGTGAAGTGTTTCATGTCATGCACTGCTCAGCCACTAGTGTTCACACCTTAAGCATCGTGGGTCGCCACCCCCGGCAAACAGATGGTCCCATTAAAGGATTCTTATCATCTACAAAAATGCAATCGGTACATTCTAAATCCCCAGCGCTAGAGCTCAGGGTGAACATATTGGGAATTATATATCACAGAGGGGAAATATTCCAATGCAGCTGGTGTTTTCTTCTAAATTGTGTATTTATCAATGGAAGGTTAAAAGAGCTGAATTTTCATCACTGTACATTTTATAGTACTCATAATCCTGATCTGCTTCAAAGCAATACGAAACACCTTTTCCGTGAGAAAATACTTTCACTCTTTTATTTCTGACTTTTATCAAATTTTAAAACCTAATTGGGTTTGATTTTTTCAACCTTTCTTTCCATTTAATTTTGTAAGTTCGATTATCTTTATATCCTCCTGGCCACTATCAGTCCAGTCATTTAATAAAGATCCGTAGGATTTTTCATCACTTCATTCTACCATTACAGTCACCTTAATCCATCACCTGAATACCAATATAAAGGGTGTGGTGCATGCTACCCACAGCTCCATAAATAGTACATCTGCCCCCGTTATATATGGTCTTCAAAGAAACGTGTATTATTGAACGATCTCTTCCAAAATCTCACCCTATCCTGGTAATATTATATATATATATATATATATATATATATATATATATATATATATATATATATTCGCTATAAGCTGAGGATCACGCAAGGTTAATTTTTAATCGGATTATAGCTGGCTTGAATTCAGTTTCCTATACTGGTTAACTAAAGAACCCAAACCGCCCTACAATTTTCTCATTTATGGAGGGAGAACTAATGGAACCATACTGTTTGCAAGTGTAGTAGCACGAAGTGAAAAGCAAACAGTTTTATCCAGGATTTGAACCCAATTGAGTCGCCGATTCCATTTCCTACAACGATAACCGTTACACTTAGCACGTCTCATGTGTGTATATATGTTCACGTTCAGATTGAATAGTAGTATTATTCATTTTGCTATTGTCATATAATTCCCAATTATTTCTAACAGTCTTGAAAGTTTTTAATAGATAATGACGCTTATTATATTAGTTTGGTTCATTATTTTATCTGAATAATCTGATATATAGATTTCACAAATAAATTGTCCAAGGTGATTATTAACGTGTTTCCTCCAGCGTAAATTGTTTTGTATTTCTATGTGCTATTCAACGAAAAACATAAACAATAATCATATTATCTACCTAAGTTGAGTCGAACGAAAAGAGATGCTATAAAACTTATTCATTTCCAAACTAGATATATTTCTATAGTTTACCAATTGTAATTCGACATCTTGTAATATTTAATAAAATATATCTGTAGAACATTACTTATATCATGTTTATAATTATCATTATCTCTAAATCACATCACGTTTACCTCGTGAGTGCCAGGTGATTCAGCTGTAAGAAAACACAGCTTTATTGCCAGTCAGATATCATCAATAAATGGTTGACATAACTACATCACTTTCAGATATCGTATGAAACAAAAAAAAATATAATGGTACATTTTATAAGGAAATACAAATTACCATACAATCTTAAGATTTAGTTTTTATATCATCAAAATAAATCAAAATCAATTTGAGACGGCAGTGCACAAATTTAGATATAGATACAAATATCGGTAAAGAGAAATACGGTAAAGTTACGCCCAAACATATTTTAGCGACAGATGCCTGGAGTAGCCAGCTAAGTGGGCGATTACTGAGGAACAGAGGGTACTTTAATCAACATAAAGCCTGTATTCAAGGCTCAGTAAAGCTGATTGTTTAATTTAATCTAACGGTATGTCTCCCGTCTAGAGTTAATTTATGCGTAGAGGTTAGAATTTCAGGTTCATTGTATGTTTATATTTATACTTTTGTTGGAGCACGGAACATTGAATGACTATTGATCAAAACACATTTATTCGATCCATATATGGGACTCTAATATATATTAACATTCCGGTTGGAGTGGGCCTGGTAGTAATGTGATTGAAGAGTTACTTCGCACTCCCCAAATCTCTAGACACGGAGCCTCTCTATTAATTCCAGTTTACTGTCAAACCCAGGACATCTTTTTTGTGTGTGGTGGTGGGGGGTCTTACCCATCTGTAGGAGATACAGTCAGCGTATCCTAGGCTCTGTCAACAGGATGATCGGCAAAGCTGAATATATAAAATATATATCAAAACATTTTTTTTTTTTAAACTAGTTAGTATTAAAATATATTACTACACCTATATTCTTTCAAAATAGTGTAATAATGTATTAGGCGTGGTAATTTCCCAGCCATGAAAGCTAAATAATCGATCGAACAAAGCAATTTATCATCGTTTGGCCTGTCGCATACGAATCGGAAATCATCTGTGAGGTAATGAGTTTTTCAATTAGACTTTTGTACACAGGTAGAAGAACCATTTACCCAGTGTAATGTCAACATTCGGATTGACGTGGAGAAATATTTGCCGACAGACGGGAAATCGTCAGGAATTTTATCTTGACCTCTTCAATGATAGAATTTCCTTTTACAAAACGTTTAGTTCATCACTTACTCTTAAAAGTCGATCCTTGCTGATTTTCTACAAAATCCTTTCCGATGGAGATGCGCTGAAAAATCTCTAGAAGTATTAAGCTGGATTTAAATCTAATTCACATTAGGAATTTTCACCTGATGAACTGACTATTGTTTTCATTTGTCTCCCCTGAAAAAAAAAGTAAAGGGTAAATAATAAACTATAAACAATATGGAAGCATAATCAAATTGTAGTCATCTACATGACTGAGTCAGGAAATATCTACGTACAATTGATTAACATTAACTTTGGTAGTTATATTTAAAATATTAAGGAGGCGCGTGGTGTAATGGTTACGGTTGAAGTAGACTGACACGAGGAAACGAGTTCAATATGGCAAAACATAACCCAGATGATGAAAAGAAAAGGAAGATAGTCGAAAACAAATGAAATAAGAAATACACCCAAAAAACAGAATCAACAAACACACATTGAAAAAAAATCTTCACTCCACTGAAAAACAACACCATCTTTACTCCCAAGCGCGTGGGGTAATGTTTACTGTCGTAGGAAATGGAGACAACGAGACGGGTTCTGGACGAGGATTTTTGCATTTCACATAGCGCTAATACACCTGGGAAAGGTATGAATGCAACTATTCTCCCTCCAGCTATAGTAGGGTAGATTGGGTTCTTTAACCTTGAGTAAGTAACCAGTCTAAGAGAAGGGAAACTCTGATTTCAAACCTGTTAAACCCTGCTTAAAAAATTGACCTCGTGTCACATACCGCTGATTTGGAGGGGTTGGTAAATATATAGATTGAAATTAAGTTTGGCAAGATGTTAATACTTGGGAGAATATTAAGTACTTGATTTTAATGGCATATCAACCCTGTGTGTTATTTAATGCCAACTCTTTATACATAATATATATAAAAAAAGTAAAGTCGACGGGGCGGCCTAAAGTCGGTATCAGCCAGTCAGCGAGGGAGTCTATCCCCTTTTCAATAGCGCTAGACCAAGGAGATTGTTTCTAGCATCTGAAGTGGAGCGCCACACCTACCATCAACTCCTTACTTTACCGCACAGATCCCTGTGCTACTCATACGCTGAGTTGGCGGGGACCGGTATCGAACTAGGAACCTTGTGTTTTCTAGTCGAACGCTCTACCGACTGAGCTAACCCTGCCCCTACCATATATATATAATATATATATATATATATATATATATATATAATATACAGTATAATATATTATGACATAACGTATAATTTAACATAACAATATATATATATATATATATATATATATATATATACATACATACATATTATATATATATATACATATATATATATACATATATATATATACAGACACAAACACACACACGCAAAATATATATATATATATATATATATATATATATATATATATTATATATATATATATATATATATATATATATATACTAAGTACAAGTGTAGAATCAAAAATGTTTCGCGATAATTCAGTCAGAATTATTTTTTGTTTCGTCGCGGAAGATTCTTCATCCAATCAATACAGTATTTTTCAGACATGTTGATCAAATTTTATTATCCTTGTTTTGTACTAAGTTATAATGGAACCAAAAAAATTGTCCACTAGATCACCGAAGTTAAGCAACGATGAGCCCGTTCAGTACTTATGTGGGTAACCATTTAAGCAACAGTAGGTAGTGTGAGTAACCTAATATCAAAATGACTTAATATGACATTAAATGACCGCAAAAGGTTGATATGTCCTAAAACAAAACTCGCACCCAACCCAACAGGTTTAGTCGTTATTTTTTGGCGCAAAGTTTTTGCACACGACTTCTCAAATTAATGGTAAATCTCTTCCTTGTGATTTCTTTAAAATTTTAGAATAGTTATTCTTATTTGTTACTGTTTGTTTTGAAATCTCGTATTTGATAACATTTTCATTCCTTTTGTCAGTTTTTTTCCCAATTTTTTTAATACGTTTGTGAAAGACATGATAATGGCAAATCTTTTAGGTGCTACATAGAATTTTGAAAGAGAAGAAAGTAAAAGAGTTACATAAACACCTTAACAAACAAGACTCTGATAATATTTAAGCAAGTCCCAATATCGGTAAGATTTTTTTGAACAAACAAACCTCGAATAATAAAAAAAGTTAAAAGCAGGTGCTTACAAGGATATAAAACATTTTGTAAGAATGAAAACAGCATATGTAATCAATCTCTAAGATAAAAAAGACAGAAAATGTTTATCTATTTTATATAGTTTATTCCTCCACTTAAGAAAGAGCCGTAAAGACAAGTATTGGAAAAGTTAGTTAACTGAATAAAAAATAATTTTCCAAAGTGAGTGAGCTGTTCACAATATTTAACATGAATACGTTAAGGATTACAATCAGCTGTTTGGATAATAATACAGGTATTATCCAAAAACAATACAACAAGTGTTGTTGGCTGGTTGGTTTGATGGTTGGTAAGCTGGTTGGTTGGTTGGATTTTACGGCACTTCAATCCATTGGTCATGTTATGCCAGACATGTATTGATTTATTCATTCTTGATGTGTACTTAATCTTTTTAAACTCATTTTAAAAAAACAAACATTTTAGAACTCATTGTGTTCTATTTAATCCATAGATGAGACCCTAACAGGTACTAACATTCCGGGTCGGAATGGTCCTGGGTGTAATGGTGATAAAGAGGTGCTCCACATTCCCCGAACTCCAGAACTGGAACTTCACCATCAGATAGAGTTTAACGTCATACCCAGGAAGATAAGACCCTCACCCACCACCTTTTAGTACACATTTCGTAAGTGTATTATCACCATGTGAAATATAAACAGCATCGTCCAGGATTTGAACTCACATCGACGACGTCAACCATTACACCACGCGCTTCCAATAGGCGTGATATATTTTAGCAATATAAAGCAATTCTGTCTAACACAGACACACACACACACACACACACACACACACACACACACATATATATATAGATATATATATATATATATATGCATATGTACGTGTGTGTGTGTGTGTGTGTGTGTGTGTGTGTAAGAGACAGAATTGCTTTGTAATGCTAAAATATATCGTGCTAATTTCTGATGATTTATTCTTCCTACCATATATGCCATGGTAGCTCAATTAATTTTGTGAGTTTTTTATAAGCCAAGTTGAAGAATGCATGATTAAATTGATATAACTTAATATTACCCACAATATGAAAATTCTGTTTTCCACATGAAGATATTGTATAGTGTGTGTGTGCATAGTATAGTTTACTATATTCATAAATAAAGAGTGTTTAATATTAGGGATAGTACAAAGACGCGAAACTGACATCTATAAGGAATACGCTATCCATGACGTTGGCAATGAATACGCTATCCTAACATTATATATACATATTACCAAACCCTCCGTTCGAGTACGAAGTGACACAACTTCAATTTTTTAAGCGAAGTTTACCAGGATATAATTCAGATTTTACTTCTCTTATTGGTTGTCCTATTGTTTACCCATAGCTGGAGGGAGAGTACGTGGATTCATACATTTCCTATGGGTATTAGCACTATGGGAAATGTACACATCCTCGTCCACGATTTGAATTCTAACTATTTCCCTACATGCCTCCATTCCATAAAATTATATATATATATATATATATATATATATATATATATATATATATATATGTGTGTGTGTGTGTGTGTGTGTGTTCACTGGCGTCGTGACAGATTAAACTTAATATTAAGCTTAGAAATAAAATGGATATTAGATTATTAGAGTATTCTGGAACATAATAGTACATTCTTGTGAATGCGAGACAATTGATAAGTTTAGGAGAAAAGTAGCCATTGTTCTCTAAGTTCACTTCGATTATTTTCCCATTTATAACACATTTGTTTAAATTCTTAAAATCTTTGAATGATAATTGCCTGTTTTGAATTTTAAAAAATAGACACAATCTCAAAGAAAGAAAAACGTTATAACTAGATTTCTATAATTGTTTTCTTTTGTTAAATATTTTTTCTAAATTTTCGTAGAATTAATCTTATTATTTTATTTGTTGCTATATCTTTTGCAGTGGAGTATTACTGCTTAGCTGTAACATATTTTTCCTGCCTTATGCTGTGGTTTTTTTTTCGATTCTTTTCCTTTTCTCTTTCTTTTCAAAAATAAATTGCACTCATAAGAAAAAGATTGAAATTAAAATGTACACTATCATTGAAATTGAGAAAGAAGTATTTTTAGTCGAGACAATTTACAAAAGGAAATGGAATTAGAAACAAAGTCCTACATATTGTTGTACGTAATTTATTATTACGCTCGATACAAAATGAAAATGAAAAATAAAACTTTTCTAGATAATGTTTCATCGGAAAATAACACTGTCTGTTGCTACGACGTTCAAGTTTATTACGCTCAGAGAAACAGTCTACATGATTATGGCAGATATAGACGAAGGTGACATTTCTAATGTTTTCCCATATTTTCTTTCAAGTTCATGGTAAATATGTTAGTATGCTAATCTATTTTTCAGAGTCTCCGCATATTTTACGATGAAACATGGACCAATGAAAGTTGCAATAATGTATTGGGTAAATTTTCAAATTGGGAACAGCCCACCGGCTTTTATAATCAGCTTCTATAATCCTGCATTTTTGTTATTTTTCTATTTGAGTTGAAACAATATCTTCTTCTGACTCTTAGGAAAATGATTTATCTCAGAACAAATTGGCGCTATAGAAAAACACAAAATTGCAATATATTTCCAACCGGAAAACAAAATATGAAACAGTGGCAAATTTTCCGTGTTGCATTTCTCCTTTTTCAGGGCAGTATCCAACCCAGTACAACAGGACTGTTTAAGAAAATAAATTTAAACCTTTTCAATCACCACAGACTATATTATTACTAGCAGGGCCTGTGGATATACAACAGTATGATCATTTAATTATTACAACCTTTGATATGTTTACAATTTTGAAAATATTGCAAATAGTTAAATATATAAAAGGTATAATAATTTTGATTTAATTCTCTCACTCTTTTTCTTTCCTTCCTTCTTTTTATCTTTTCGTTATATTCGATTGAAAAAGTTTAGCGTTATCGCTTCCGAACGCTTACCCTCTCTATATCTTTCACCCACTCTCTTGCTTTCTTTCGTTTAATAGATTTTCGGTGTAGCATGTCCTTTCTCTTCCATTTCTTTCTTTTTCTCTAATAAAAACGGAATGGTCCATTATTTAGCTCAGGTGATGACACTCATTAGAAATAAGAGTTCGGCAGATAAACAATAGCAGACAATCAGGGTTTACATTTTTGCATTTCATCTTTAACGATATGGACGGTCTCATTTTTAACCAGAATGTGCTGGAAGATAATAATGCTCGTGCAATTAAGGAATACGAGTATAGTGGAGATTATGTGTGTATCTGTCTGTAATCCGTACCAAGTCAAAACGGATGTCACATATCCCATGATCTTATTTTTATTCAAATCCCAATTTGGATTATTTAGATTATTCGGACTATTGTCCTCATCTTTATTGTTATTTATACAACATTTCGGCGTGGAGTTAATACAGTTCTAAGTGACAGTTATCTCTCAGCTGCAGGTTAATCCTGGTCAAGGGTGTCAGTAACATAGAATAAATAACACAGCTTAACACTTGTACCAAGTCATGGTTAACAGAATGAGAACAGTCTACCAGTGGATTGAATAAAGGTTTAGGTTCGAAGTTCCGTGAAGTCTCCTGATTACGACATGAAGGTTCTCAAGTTCGACACGAAGGTTCCCCAGTTCGAGAAGGTTTCCGAGTCAGACGAGAAATACTTGAAGAAGGCCGGTGGGCACATCGGCCGAAACTTTGTGTAGATAACAATAAAGATGAGGACAATAGTACGAATATTCTAAATAATTCAAATTATCAAGTCTCATCTAAAAAGTATTCAGAGAAACAAATTGCAATTATCAAATAAATTTTCCTATATTATTTATACTAGCAAATATATGCACCCTCCGGGTGCAAGTATTTAAGTTTCAATATAATAAAATATCATGTTAAATTAGAAAGGCTAATGAAACTGAATAAGAATTCAGATAAAAATATTTGGAACAGAGGGGGTATAATCGGAAAATAGAACAACTTTGAAACTAACTGTTCCACCATTTTCCCTTACTCCCGTCTTTCAGTGGTAAATTTCCCTAATTTAACTATTTAGTTAAAATAGAAGAAAATAATAAAATTACAGTTATTTCTTTATGTTAATAGATTTCTGTTAAGATTTATCCCCGAGATTTTTGCTCATATTTATTAAGATAAAACCAAACAATTAGAAATCAATAATACTAAGCATATATCTATTAAAATCAATTTTTTTAAGATCAATATGCAAATTAGCCTTCCCATTCACACTGTAAACTGCTATTTCGTTGAATATATAAATATAATTGCATGTTATTAGTATGTAGATATTGTTAACAGTCTTAATGTTGTAAAACAATTTTACTAATAATTGAGGTTTAAATAAAAAATAAAATCATGGAGAATGTGTGTAAATAACTAAGGGAATTGTGACTTGTATAGTAATATAGTTTCGGTTACAGACAGACAAACCCACAATCTCCATTATAATAAGATTGCTAGTCTTATCTAGATACTAACAGCATGCAATTATATTTAGATACAACTAAATAGTAGTTTTCAATGGGAACATGAAGGCCACTTTGCATATTTGAATCTAAAAATATTTTTATAAATATTTGCTTTCTTTTATTGATTAATTTTTTTGTAAGAAAATGTCTCGTCGATTAACATCACAAGAAATCAATTAACAAACAAAAGTAACAGCTATAATTTCTTTAGTTATTAATTGAATTAAATTGAATTTTTTTTAATTATTTAAAAAATATTTATTTTATTCTATTTTAAATTAATTTAGATACTTAAATTAGAACAATTTAGCTATGAAATTTGGGGTCGAGGGGAAAGAGCCAGGTTTGTTATATATCACTAAGAAATAATGGCTTACATAGTATATGGTGTGGATAATTTGCATACTGAAAACCAGGTTTAATATATAACTTGATGTTAATGACTTCTGATATCATATTTCATTCTCAAACGTATTCTAAAAAGGCATATATATAATCTTATAGAGAATTCAATTAATACAGAATAAAATAAAGATAAGTTTAATATGATTATATATTATATTTTATTTAGATTTTTCCCCTAAATTAATATATTAAATTAAAACTTAAATACATGCGAACAGACGTCGCATATTCTTATTAGTTGATATAATTAATGTACATTTTAGAAACTTATTGCTTAGTTGGTTGGTTTTGCTTTACAGCATATCACACCGTTTCCGGACTTTTTATGTCGAATCAAGTCATTTTATGCCAGATTGCTTACTCTATTTGCTGTAGTTTAAATGGTCACCCATATAAGTATTGAACAGGTTCATCTCTGTTTAACTTCGATGATATAGCAGGAAACTGTGGTTTCAACATGTCTTGACCGTAGGTTTAGAAAGTGATGTTATCCCGATTAATCATCGAAACGTCATTAGGAGTTTACCCCGCACGTGGAAGGAGACGGGCATTCGTGTCTTTCCCAATGGCATTAGAGTGAACGGAAACGCAAACAGACTGGGCGATAACCGTAACACTAGGCGGCCCTCTGACAATATAAGTTGATTTTGGAAGTGACTAAACAATGAATAGATTCAATAGAGAATACATCAAAATATGTTGAAAAGATTGCACAAACAATAACCAGTTACATCATGTATTGAAATCTTCCATTCACATCTAGGCCAGTTATCCATGTTGTAATTTTAAGAAGTAATACGAAACAGTGTTTGTGCAAAAGCTATAAAGAAGCCAGAGGAAAGAGAGGATCCTAAAAGCATCCTGATATGCATAATGTACTCTGGATAAATGAAAAGCGCTTCAGTCTTGACAGGCATGAATACTACAGTTTTTGGAGTTGTTGCCTTTTTGTAGGGTAGGGAGTTATGGTTTAAACTGGTTGTGGTATGCACTTTCTAGTTATTGTTAATGGAACTTTGACAGCACTCAAGTAGCAAGAGATTCTAAAACACAGCTTGATCCCAAAGGTCTCAATAAATAGGGGAGAGTGCAACTGTTAATCTTTCACTAAATCTATGCAAGTTTCCATTCCGCAAAGACGGTAGTTTCGTACCTTCGTGAGTGTTATTCATCAGTAATGAAGTAGCCTGCCTTATATCCAGACTTCGGGAGGCACGTGGTATAATGGTTAGAATCGTAGGAAATAGATTTGTCAACCCGAATTCAAATTCAGGACGAGGCTGTTTAAATTTTACATAGTGCTAATACTCTGGGAAAGGTATGTATCCAACTACTCTACCTCGAGCTATGGTTAAATAGTAAGGCGGACTAGGCTCTTTAACATTGGCTAAGTAACCAGTTTAGGAGGATGAAAACCCTGAATTCAAACCTGTTAAACTCCGCTAAAGAAATTGACTTTGTGTCATATCCTGCTCACGCGGGGTATATATATATATATATATATATATATATATATATATATATATAGGAGTAACCGATACACGATTACGATTGCTCACACGTGCAATTTTGTGTTTGTTTTTATTGCGTGAGATTGCGCACGTGTGTACACGTGTATGATTTTGTATGTATGTGTGTATGTATGTATGCATATGGTGTGTGTCTGTATGACTGTGCTCGTGTGTTTACGTGTATATGTGCATTGCGTGTGCGTATGTGCATTGTCTCTAGTTGAATATGTACGCTTGTATTTGATTGATGGGATCATCTACAAGGTGTTTAGGGTGATTAGACGTGGATATAATTGAAGGTGAAGGGTGATTTTCTTCCGAGCACCTTTACCTATGAATTAAAGGGGGGAGTTGTTTTCCTGAATCAAATCTACTCTTAATGATACAATAAAGAAGATGTAATTGGTAATAATTGGCTGCACCTTATATAGAAAGGAAATAGTTATATTTTGTTTTGCTAAATATCTAATTAAATCATTCGCTATAGACCAAAAGGACTCGCGTAATATTTCTGATAAACATTAGAAAATTGCTTTCTCAAAAAGAAATGGTTTTCGTCCAACCGTCATTCTCTTTCTCGCCAAATAAAAGAAAATAAATATGTTCTTATTTACCAAATCCTAAATTATCAAAATATCCATGCATAATACCTCTTGAAGTATGGAAGACAAAGAAATTTGACGATATGCTTCTACGATTATGCTATGATAGTGTACTAGTAGGACTTATGGATAAACCACAGCATAATAAGATGACTGACTCATTTCACTATGGAGAAAGACTCTTATTTGTACAGGAATGACATGCTATTTTAATTGAAGCCATATCAACACATACACACACACACACACATATATATATATATATATATATATATATATATATATATATATGAAAATATAAGCATTTGTATATAGACATCAATACATATATCATACTATTTCACTCTCTCTCTCTCTCTCTCTCTCTCTCTCTATATATATATATATATATATATATATATATATATATATATATATATATATATAGTTATTGATATACAGTCCTGTTTTGCCGTTTCATGGCTCATCAGTATGACTAGACAAGGCAGGCTGCTTTAGGCTGTGATTTGAGCAATTCTCATTCAAAGATGTCAAATTTTAACAGCATGTGTAGAAACAACTCAAAATTCTATGTTTAATGTTTTTTGTTCTGTTCAAGTACAGAAATGATATTCACTGAAAAGAAAATGTTGGTATATATATATATATATATATATATATATATATATATATATATATATGTGTGTGTGTGTGTGTGTGTATATATATATATATATATATATATATATATATATATATATACACATATATAATAAAATATGATATAATATAATATAATGTAAAAAAAATACTAAGGCAAATGAGAAAATTTTGTAAATAAATGTGTTTGATACTACTTCAGCAGAACAGAAAAAAAATTCCGAACAGTAAAAGTCTGTTACTTTAAGTTTGCAACGTTTGATATGTTTATTCAAGAGCTATTGCAAAATAGTTCATAAGTAAAAAGTATAATAATCTTGATTTAACTCTTTCTCATACTTTGTTTCCTTTCTTTTTTTCATTCTTTTCATTTTTTCAATATGTTCGATTGAAACAGATTAGCGTTATCCTTTCACGCTTCCACCCATCTCTATATTTACCCTACTCTCTTTCTTCGTTTCGTTCTAATTATGTTTTTGTGTGCAGTATGTCCTTTTTACTCCCTTTTATTCTTTATAATAAAAACGGAATTGTCCATTATTTTGCTGAGGTGACGACACTCATAAGAAATAAGAAATCGATGGATAAGCAGCACCAGCATTTACATTTTTGAATTTCCTATTGAACGATTAGGACGGTCTTTTAAGATAATAACGGTCGGAACTGTAAAGAACAGGCGTATTAATATATAGATAAACAAAATACAAAGAAAGAGACAAAATATATTAATAATTACTTAAAGCCATTTAAAGGCTTGTAAATACAGTTATCTGGCTTGTGTACAGTGATACAGCTTCAATTAACTTCCTATTTAATAATAATTTGGGAGCAATTATATTCTTTCAATTGATTATCACTATTTAAAATTGCATGCTGCGTATGACAGAAAACTGTATAATGTGACGAGGCTCTAGTTCTGGAGCTCTAGGGGGTATGGAATCACACCTAACATTGCCATTACTCCCAGGATCCCTATGGCCTTGCGTGGTAGTCCCACTTTGGGTCACATCTATATGTCAAATAAATCTGTTTAAGATAATGTTTGAAATGATTTTGGAGCACACTGGCTCTCA
The DNA here is from genome assembly GCA_023376005.1 of Doryteuthis pealeii. Lineage (NCBI taxonomy): Eukaryota > Metazoa > Mollusca > Cephalopoda > Myopsida > Loliginidae > Doryteuthis > Doryteuthis pealeii. Next base: position 49,138,293 of record CM042139.1, read on the forward strand.
CAGTATTGATATTTCAACTGACTTCAAAGTGTGTGGATACTGGATGCCATGCAGAAGACTTGCCATAAGCGATTATCAATAAGTACGGGTGGCGAGAAAGAATCATGGGAATCTATATTCTCTCTGCACCACCTAATAATAATCTGTTTAACATTATTTTGAAGAAGAGCGAGTTAATAATCACTAAGAATTACATAGGTCTAACTATTACTGTCATAGAGGATATTGTTTATAATGCCCATTTTCTCAATCGTATTCTACATTAAATAAAAAAAGATCCTTAGTAAAAATCAAAACGAGATCGATCCAGAACATATCAAAGGGGAAGCAGTAAGACAAATCGAGACAACACATTTATAGGTTTCTCCAAGACATTTGATTCTATACAAAGAGGAAAGGTGGATCAAATTCTGATAGCATATAGTCTCCCCAAAAGAAACTACTTCCATTATAATGATAACCGCTATATTTTAAACCTCTGACAATGTAATTCAACCAGTCAGATTTATCTTACGTCAAGAATTTTAGTCATTTAATTTATGTAAATGCGGATGGATGAAGAAGAATACAACAAATAAATGAAAAGAAATAATACATGAATAAGATTCTCTGTTTTGTTTATCGACAATGAAATAAAAAGAAATGTGAATTATATGAATGCCAAATATTCAGATCCAAATATTGATGAATTGAATGAATAGATAAGTATTAAAAGAGGAAAAGAGTCACGTGTTTATATTCAAAAATGTGGGAATTAAAATGAAAGTAAAATGAAATTAAATAAAAAAAATAACAAACTCTCAGTAGCCCTCAGACAGGAGGAAGCCCAAGGCATGCGCAGAAAGAATACCCCACTACCTGGCGCCAAGAAGAACTATCGGCCATTCCAAACGCTGACCTTTCTGGAGACACACCGTATTGACTGGTTCAGAAGAAAATCTCCACTCAAAGAAATAACTATAAATCTAGGAATAAAGTCTGAGTCCAAGATGCATATTTTGTCATTGTCTCTTCCTTTTCCTTCCTTTTCCCAAAGAAGGAATACTCATATATAATAGGGTTTAAAAGAGACAACGTACGAACACGCACTAAAAACGACCAACAAGCCAAAACCAACAACCTTATCCCATAAAAATAATCGAAATATTGTTAAACCTTCTATATTTTTGTTTCCTGTTTGAAAACATTCAAGTCAATGAACCCTGTTCTCTATAATGTAAATGTTTTACAGAGTTTCAGTCTTTATTTTAAATCCTATTCAGATTATTCATTGAAAACGGACTTTTATGTAAAAAAAAAACTATTACGATAATACTTCAAGAATTTATCAGAGGTCACATTCAGGTAAGCAGCTTACCACACGCTTCCGGCGATGTAGAGGATTTATGCAGGTGCATTGGCAAGAGATATATCACTGAATATAAACAAGAAAATACGGGAAAAATACAATGTAGTTTCAAAATTATCTAAATAAAAATCTCTCCTCCCTGAGGGAATATTATTGAAATTTGACTACTCAAACATGTACTCCAATTTTTGTTTTGAACTTTTTACGGAATTTTTAAGTAACTTTCTCCCCATTCCTATTCTTGATAAATAGATATTCAACAAAAGTTTTAAAGGGAAAAGTTTTACATAGGATATAGCAGAAAAATATTGTTCAGATCAAGTAAAATCAAAACAAAAGACAAATAACTAGTTTATACGTATCATGCAAACGTAAAGCGTCAGATTTCCATCTATACATATATAAAGGGTAGTTGATGTATATGTATGTATGTATGTATGTATGTAACTGAAAATAAAACAATTAAAAATGTATATATATATATATATATATATATATATATATATATATATATATATACCTTAAATATCACTGGTTCTTGCTTTTTGTGCAAAAATAGTAAGATATGATATATATTCGAAGATATTCAAAAGTTCTAATACACATAGAGATAGCATTGAAATTCTATCTAAAAATACCCAGCATTTGTAAATCTCAAAAGTAAACATATCAATACACCAGAAATTGTTTGCTCCACTTCTACCCAGTCTACACTGTGTAACCGCTTCTAGTTTCAAATAATAGTCAGTTGTTTGCAGAAACATGGTTTAAAATAACTAATGATAATCCGTAGTAAAAAAATATATATCTTCTAGAAAGTATTTTCAATACAGATAATCGTAGATGGCACTCTGTCCGTTGAAGCCAAATTTTCACACACGTGTTTGTTGACCTGGATCTTATAAAATAATAAAAAGCTCTAAGAAAAAAGAAAAAAAAACATTGTGTTGTGTTCAATAACTAAGCATAACACAAGATGTTCCGGTATCAAGTACTGAATATCCAGCCCAGATTAAAAAGCCATCTACCAACCAGAGCAGACCATATTACAAGAGAGAAGATAGCAGATAGACGAAACCATCTACTCAGAACTAAGGAAGAAGATACCCAACAGTATAAAAGAAGATAAGTATATATGTATTCAACCAAGGGTATGCATTTATACTTTACAAAATACTAAAATATACGAGATACGTTCGACTTAGATAGTGGCTATTCAACATTATAACACTATATCAAGTTTGATGTGAATAGAAATTGCTACTGTGATTAATACTCAGTGTTGTGATATGCTTTTATTCTTTACTCAAAAACTTACCTCTGATATCTGTCAAAATTGGACGACTACCCCATCTATCAAAAAGAAAGCGTCCTATTCGCGTCTACATATTTATCATGCCATGTTCGTGTGCTACATATGTCCAAAAACATAGAATTACCAAATTTAGATGATGTTCACTTATCTTTTTATTTTTAGCAGTAAATATGCTAATAACAAATGTAAAACATTTTCTTCCATATGTGAACATTCTGGCTTCATAAGATATACGTTAAACAAACTAGATTAAATCGTCTAAATTATTGGTATATTTTTCCTAGCTATGTAGAGAAATAATCGTAAATTCAATTCTTGTTTCTCTTTTTTTTAAAGTCTGCTGGTAATATCTAATCAGAGTCAGTAACCTAATCATCATCATAATAATAATAATAATAATAATAATAATAATAATAATAATAATAATAATAACAACACATGGACCTTCCCAGAGAATGGAAAAAGCTGTGGACTATTTGGGTGAAAGTGATACCAATTGTAGTTGGTGCACTTGGAAAAATACTGGAGGAACTGGAAATCAGAGGAAGAATTGAGACCTCCAGACAACTGCATTGTTGCCATTGGCCAGAATACTCAGAAGAATCATGGATACCTGAGGAGACTTGTTTTCACTCAGACTCCAGCGAAAAATGATCATTTAACACTTGTGAGAAAAACTCATAATAATAAAATATCTATTTACATCTCCAAGAAAGAAATAAGTGACATTGAACAAAGATGTTTGTGAGATAGTTTCGCCTTTTCCCACGGGTTATTTCTTTAATCATCCTGTTTTCTGAGTTTTTCAGGAAATGAATAATAATACCCGTGTCACTACATTAGTATCTGTTTGTCCGCACGCATTGCTTAGTTGTCTTATCCTTTGGGTATCTACTGACAATTGAATTATTTGATTGTGTTTGTGTTTTTAATTAATACCTATTTCGACGCCATGATCATAAAGTTTTGTTGACGATTGATAAATTGATAATTGATTGATTGAAAATGCAAATGTTAATTCATGAAAAATAGATCTAATGAATAACAAGAGTCTATCAAATCCAATAATAAAAGATTATAATGATATTTGCATTACTACTATTATCAGGTGGGTTCTGGATATAAAGAATAATGAAAGAAAATTACAACCCCCCCCAAAAAAAACTGTTATGAATTAATTTCCATAATAATCGGTTTTAGAAACATAGGGAAACAAAGGTAAATGATTGATACTTAATAATAGTTCCCAACTTGTAAACAGCTCTGTCGGCGAGACGTAGAATTGTTGATTGAATATAATGTTAAGCAAATAGTTTGTAGGTAATATTGTTTTGTTTTCAAATCCTGTTTATTCGCTTCATGTTAATTAATAAACTGGTAGAATTAATAAACTGGTGGTTGACCCTCGGCCAGTACCTACAAGCACATATATGAAAAGGACTGGGTCTTTACTATGAGGGCTATTTGAAGAATAGGGTCAGTACAATCATGTGCTAGGGCTTGACATGACCAGCCGAAACATGTCTAGGCCAAGTAAGAGCTAAAGTGGAGTATTGCATGCAACAGTACCTGGGTCACAGACTACTCAGCCACCATGACCCTGTCGTCACGCATTATGCGTTGCCACCCATAGCCAAAAGGTAGCTCCACATTTCCTATGATGATAGCTATTACACAACGAGCACTTCTGCACATATATATCAAGTATTCCTCTCTAATACAAATAATTTACACATGTTGTAACATTTGTTGTATGAAAACCTCTAGCTAAAGAAAGCTACGTGTATGACATTAAACTGCATCTGGTGGTGAGGATTCAGTTCTGGGGAGTGTGGAATAACCCTTCATTATCATTACCCCCAGGTCGGCTCTGACCCAGAGTGGTAGTACCTGTTTCGGTCCAATCTAAGAATGAAACTGATTCGTTAAAATTATCATTATTAAAAAATTAAATTTAAAGATATACACAAAGATTAACGTACAATGAAAGTGACCCCTTAATATATTAGCATAAAATAACCCCAGACAGATTGAAAGGCCTTTAAAACCATTCCATCGCCCATACAACCAACAATGTTGTATTAAATAGTCGATACATATGTTAATTTAGAATGATACTTCTGGTAATTAATTACTTAAGACAAGGTAACCCAAAATATATTTAGCACTAGTTTAACTTCATAAAAAATTATTAAAACCAGAGTACTATCGTGGTTCCCAGAAAATAAGACCTACCTGCAAAATATGACCTAGCGTGATTTTTCAGGGTGATTTTGATATAAACCCTCCCCTTGAAATAAGCCCTAACTGAGACCAACAACATTCCAGAGGATGATGATATGATTATTTTTTTAATGAATTGTCATTAATGAGTTTTTGAATGAAAGAACATGTTAATGGTAAATAAATGTGGATCGTCTTTCATAATTTCTGCTGATTTAAAACTTTCTTAATTTTATACTTCTTAATGACATTTTTCGATACATAAAAAATAAGACGTCCGTGGAAAATAAAACGTATTGTTATATTTCGGAGTGGAAATTCAAATAAACCCTGTCTTATTTTCGGGGAAACACGGTATCTATAATATCGTGTATATATTTCATTATTATTTTTATGGCCCATAATTCTCTGGATTATATATTGATGATTTGTTTTCAAATAAAGAACCGACAGAACAAATCCTTAAAATATTTCCACTTTTACTGATGAGATTTAATTCAAGAATTTTGATTTTACAAAACAGCAATCCAATTGTACCAGCCTTATATCAATCCAATTCAATTAAATGTATCGATTGTGCCGATAAAAATAATGACAATTACAGAAACCTAAACAGAAAATAACAAGAAAAATGAAAATGCATATTTTGATCATTACCCGTGTAATTTTGCTTATTTTCCTTTTTATTTAACTTTATATACATACAGGGTGTCCCAGAAGTTACACACCATCCTGGTTTTCAAAAATACACCTTTGTTGTTTTCAAATCACTGTTATTGAGAATAATTATAATAAATGCTCAAATTGAGAGATAGAAAATTAATTGTGTCAATTACTATCTATGAATATGTTTTTAAAATAACTAAAGGTGTTGTTTTTCAAAACCTGGATAATACATGACTTCTGGGACACCCTGTATATATATATATATATATATATATACATATATATATATATATATATATATCATTTCTCGTGTTCCCTAAAAGAACGAACGTTATCATCTTGTAACATGCTCTGGTTAAAAAGGAGACCGTCCAAATCGTCCAATATGAAATGCAAATGTGTAAATCCTTATCATTTAGTGTTGCATATCTGATGTCACTTATCCGCTGAATTCTTGTTGCTTATGAGTGTCGTCACCTCAGCTAAATAATGAACCATTCCGTGTTTATTATAAAGAAAAAAGAGAAGAAATCTGACATGCTATATAAAAAAACTATAATAAGAAAGAAAGAAAGAAAGAAAGAAAGAAATATAGTAGGGAAAAGATAGAGGGAGTTGGAGAGCGCTCAGATAACATTAATATGTTTCAATCGAACATAAGGAAAAGAGGAAACGAAGGAAAGAAAGAAAGAAAAGAATGAAAGAGTTAAATAAAGTTTATTATACTTTTTACATATTGAAGTATTTGAAATAGCTCTCAAGTAAACGTTGTAATGATTAAACTAAAATATTGTGGCATATCCCCACGTCCTACTAGTATTATAATCAATGTCGATGTGCAGAAAAAGTTAATGCTCTAGATCTATGCAATAGAAATAAGTTCATGATATGCAGACATATTCTTATTGTTTAATATGTGGGCCAGAGAAAGATGATCTTTATGAACCCCGTTTTGGAGTGCTCATCGGTGCACAGTGGTCAACTGCTTCAGTTCGCGCATCATATCAGTTATTGAATTTGTTCTTACCTACAGCTTATTAGACTAAGTAAATCTTGATAAATAACCTTTGCACACACCTTGCTCTGAGGAAGTGATCAGTCAGCAAATCTTGCAGACTATTACGTCATAAGAGAATTGTGATGTCACCGGGTGTCTTTGACATGTGACCTGGTAGCAGACCACACTAAGTAACAAGCCAATGCTTTTATATGTTCTCTCGGTTTTAATATTGTAAATGATACATTGTAGTTGAAATAGATATTCCATTATATTAGAATAAATAAGTATCCAGTATTTTCAAAAATAGTTTGTATCTATTCAGATTGATATTTTAGTCGACAAGGAATGTTCCTGTCTTTTCTAGTCTTTTCATTATCTCTCATTTGCTTTGTGTAAAGGTAGGCAAGTTAAGGTGTCTGTCGTATAGCAATAGTTAGTATATAATCAGAGAGTGTGATCCTCACTGAGTGTCTCAATATTTTGGACATGTGCCAGATTAAGCCAGTTTCATGCTAATTGCTTTTTCTGTTCCAAGATTGACTTTAATGGATTGTCAGCCTTGTTGGATTCTCGTAGATACGCAGATGGTGCTAAGCAATTTATAGTTATAATGAGATAAAACAATATCACCATAATCATACTTTAAATAAAACTCTCACTAGATAATGGATTATAATCTCCATCCATGGATAATGGCTTATGTTGCTAAATTATGTTGCTAAATAACTCACAGGAACCCAGGATGAATTTGGATTTGCAGAATAGTAATGTGTGTATTCTGTTTATTTACTAGAGAGCACAAGAATCCGGGTGGAAGTAACTGGTGTAAGGTCGGCGGGTTACTATTTTATTGTAACAAACCCATCTCGGAATATTTTATACCTAGAGAATCTATATCTAGAAAATCTAGAAAATAATGTATTCTCAAAGATCAACACAATAAAGTAAGAACCAGAGATTAATGTTATTAGATGTTGGTTATTTGATGAGAAAATGAAGATAGAAGTCTATATCAAATTTGTTACTGTTTAGTGAACTGGTCCACAGATCATTTGAGCAAGAAGAATGTCATACAAGAGATAGAAGGACTCTATAAAGAAGAACATCCTCTTCTATAGTATTGATATCCACCAGCAAACAACACAAAGTGATGACAAGAAAACACATGTGTTAAACAAAAAAGACATATTTTCAAGTTATTTGTAGCAGATGGTTGATCAGCTTCCGTCAGTTTGTAAAAACATACACTCATGTGTATCCCACCAAACTCATTATTTCTTCATCCATAGATTATTCTAGGTTGAAATGTATGAATTCACCCAATATCTCCGTTAGAGGATTAAGATCCTTCCAAAGAAATAGTGTCTAGAGTCTGAGACACTCTGGGGTACTCTGGAACTCTTTTGAGATTGGAGTCACCTTTTCATTGCCATTACAGTACAATAGGAATGATGGTAGTGTGAGAGTAAAAATATTTGTTTGAACATTTTTGATATTCGATAGAGTTACTTGAAAGCGTGTATTTGTGTGCAAATATAATATGGTTATAATCAAATAGGAATAATTACTTTTAACCGATTTATTGGAAGAAGAGGATAATTCCCTAGTGACATAAAACTAACCAACCTAAGACATATACATAGCATAATATAAATTGTATAAATTAATAAATTATAATAAATTATAATAAAATTATTAATTACATAAATTAATATATGACATATAAGTAGCATACTATAATTTGTATAAATTAACATGTGATGTTAAATTGATAAATTATAATAAAATTATAAATTGTATAATTTGATAAAGTATAAGTTAATACATTATAATGAAATTATAAATTGTTTAAATTAATATATAGACATATCCATAGCATACTATAATTTTATGTGTGCGTGAGTGTGCGTGAGTGTGCGAGAGAGAGAGAGAGAGAGAGAGAGAGAGAGAGAGAGAGAGAGAGAGAGAGAAAGCTATTTCAATGTTTCTATGCCGTAGAGTCTATTAACCAATATTACGCCGTGCGATCAGCTTTCATTGTATTGTCATTCCACAATAAATAAAACCCTTGTAGCTTTCATTATGTGTGTGTCTGCATGCGTGGGCTTGTGTGCTTGTTTTATGAAAGCTAAATATTAATATTTAAATTAAAATTGGATTAAAATTATTAAAAATGTTAATAACAAAAATCATTTTGCTTTCTATTATAACAGATATTTCTCTTTGAAATATATGAGCTGAAATTTATCAGTAGATTTTTTAAAACATTTTGAGAATCACTATTCTTCTGTGAAAAATGTATGCGCAAACTTGAATGTTGGCGGGAAAGAAAAAAAGACCCATAATCTTCTTGATATTTTATTAAAGAAGAAATCGTTTATTAGCTTGCAGAATCTAAAAGTGCCAATATAAGAAAATATTCAATTTCTTCCTGGCTTTTTAAAAACTGCAAATGTAAAAATCAGATGTAGTAGCAGACGAATAATGGCGATTATATATATGAAGAGTTATCAAATTGACTACAGTCAGTTCTACTACATTTTGGTGTATTGTCGCTTACAGTATTTTCTGTTAAAAAGACTGTGAAGTGCTTATGAATACCATTTGTTCGGACTGATTTTTATCCCTGGAAAATCGTTATTGATTTGGAACAATATTATAGGTTTGCAACATCCGGAAGGGATATCTACTTCAATAATGTAGGTGAAAAGTTGCTCGTTCGCTATTTGTCTTCAATTTGTGAGTGTGCATGAGAAAGAAACAGGGGGAAAAATACTGATAGATATATACGAGGTTGAGTCAAATAGTAATGCCATTTTGTTTATGACAGGTATAATTACCAACCCAGGAACATGTATCACACATCAAAATGAAGTTGGTCCTCTGCGTATCACATCACATCCCAACTTCTCCACATAGTCAATGTTTCTCTTAATAGAAATGTTCCACCTTCGAATGTATCCCAGCCACGTAAAATTCTGTTAACTGATTTTTGAGCCCCTTCTTCACTACAGATTACCCTTCCTCGTCACTGGAATAATGTATTTATAATGAAGAAATAAAGGGGAGAAAAGGACATGCTACACCCGAAAAAATATAAGAAAGAAAGAAGAAAATGAATAGTGGAAAGACAGAGATAGGGGGAGCGCGCGGAAGCGATAACGCTTTTCTGTTTGACTCGAATATAATGAAAAGATGAAAAAAAGGAAAGAAAGAAAAAAAAAGAATGAGAGAGAGTTAAATGAAGATTTTTGTATTTTTTACATATTGAAATATTTTTGCAATAACTGTTAAGTAAACATGTATGTATGTGTGTGTTTATGTGAGTATATATGTTTAATGTAGGCATATCTATTTCATATATATATGTATATATATATATATTATATATGCGTGTGGGTGTGGGTGTGTATGTGCGTATGCAATTGTGTGTATATGTGTGTTCTAGTCTAAAATTTATAAATTATCATAATTTTAGATATTTATAATATAATCATTGCCATCAGTATGTCATTTTAAATTATAGATGTGCAGTTTATATACACACCCATATATATATATATATATATATATATATATATATATATATATATCGAGTATCAGTCGAGAATTTTATTAAGGCGCACCTAAGTACCTGCGTTGGTTTTATGAGGTATATTTTTTATTAAACCCACACTATTATTCGCATGAATATATTATTAAACACTTCAAGCAAACGGTATACGTATTTTTAAATGTGTCAAATTCTTAAAATTCCACAAGGAAACCACTAACGGAAACCAGGAGAATTTATCTATTGAATACGAAATCATATAATACGATATACATCGTTTTGATGATCGACTAGGTGAGAAACTGTGTCTTTTCTATCCGTTGATGTTGATATGCTTATATATCACTTCTGTTTTTATTTTCATATGTTCTTCAAATTGATATTACGTCTGAAAGAAATTATTAACATTAGATGAAATCCATAGTATCAGCTTCATCATTATTCTCTTCATCCTGTCTGGGCTGAGAGTAATACATTCAAGAATGGTGAAAACATCTAAATAAAGCGTACACGTTGAAACAAAATAGTTAATTCTAAGGAAAACTTAAAGTGAGAAAAATAGGTGAAAGAAAATTCAACGTTTCACTCCATGAAAACACAATCAATCCTTTATAAAGTTTACATTTATACTTATGTATGATTTATTTTTTACCTTACAAATATTTCCATTTTAATGATGATTTCGTCTTGGCTTTTTAATTACTGGTTCCAGCATTGTATCAATTTTTATCCTTTGTCTTTTTAAAAGCCTAATTGCCCAAATATGATTAATTTTTAGCCTGTTTACAAAAACTTTTCTCGTTCCCAAATGATAACTATATCGGAGGAATAAAGTCTAAAATAAGTTCAGCTTCATGTTACCATTAAATTAGACTATATAATTTGTTTTACTGATTTCATTTTTAGGATTATTTGTTACGATTCTTGTGGCCATTTTAGAGCTGCAGTTGAAAGCAGTTTTACAGTGGAGATCCCTTGTGACATAAAGTTTGTTCCTTTCTTGAGGTAAAAAGATGTATCAGTTTTAATCCTTGTCAGCTGATCCTTGTTAAGGAGTTTTATCATCCTCGTCAGTTGGTCCTTGCTTAGAGACTTGTATAATCCTCGTAAGTTCGTCTGTACGTCCAGCGAGCAATTTTATGACAATTTATCAACGCCTTTGAATAGTAAATTAAATATATGTTTGGTCGTTTTTGATTGGCCAATTCAGCCAACGCCGTTTTGGAACAGTCTATAAATATAAGATGAAATCTTCAGCACACCTTAAACCACCAAATAACCCAAAACTAATAACTTTTAACAGTGTAAGATGTTGGTAAATGGATATAATATTAAAGTATTATAATTAATTATTTATTTGGAAATATTTTTTCTAATCAATGGATATTTCTCCATTGATATCATCAACATTCAAGTGTACATCTAACATTTATCAACGTGTGTTCTTCTTTCCTATTGTTTTTACTTTAGTTAACAATTTTTTTTTTCTTAACTATTTTTTTGCATAACAATATTTCTTTTTACTTAACAATTGTTCTTTTTACTTAACAATATTTTTTTTACCTAACAACACTTTATACTTAACAAAAATTTTAACAACCCTTTTATACTTAAAACTTCTTTTTAATTTCTTGCAACTTTTATTTTTACTTAACAACATTTTTTTACTTCCCTACATTTTTAACAACACTTTTATATTTACCAACGTTTTTATTCTTAACAATGGTTTTTTAATTGTTGCTTTGATCAACAGCATTTTTTACTTAACATTTTAACAACCTTTTTATATTTAACAACTTTTTTATTTAACTTTTAAGAAAATATTTCCTTTACAACTTTACTTAACAAATGTTTAATGTGATACCTGTAATCTAGCACTGGCTGAAATGACGTCAACGAAAATTGTCAATGAATAGAACTGAAAATTGAAAACTTCGGAATCAACGAAAGTTGCTAAGATGTTATGTAAGAAACTTCTAACCATAGAAATAAAGCTTTTTTTTTTTCATTGATATCAGCGGCATACACCAGATAATTATTTTATTCATTCTCCGAGAATTTACTTCACTAAATAGATTAGTTTGCTTACTTTTTTTTCTCAAAGAATCCGGTATGTTTTGATATGGTTTACAGCGGATTATCCTTTTTTTATATCTTTCAATCAGATTTGATTCGTATTTTTCTCTGATTGATTACTTCTGATGGCTTATGTGCGTCTAATGTATATATATAAAGTGAAAAGCAGCAAAATCATCATCATCATACACTTGTCTCTCTCTCTCTCTCTCTCTCTCTCTCTCTCTCTCTCTCTCTCTCTCTCTCTCTCTCTCTCTCTCTCTCTCTCTCTCTCTCTCTCTCTCTCTCTCTCTCTCTCTCTCTCTCTCTCTCTCTCTCTCTCTCTCTCTCTCTCTCTCTCTCTCTCTCTCTCTCTCTCTCTCTCTCTCTCTCTCTCTCTCTCTCTCTCTCTCTCTCTCTCTCTCTCTCTCTCTCTCTCTCTCTCTCTCTCTCTCTCTCTCTCTCTCTCTCTCTCTCTCTCTCTCTCTCTCTCTCTCTCTCTCATGCTAAATATGGCCTCGAACTGATGATTTATACGTGATATAATAAATAGGGGTTCAGTGCGTGAAACTCTGAGTCATAAGTCTTTATCCTATTTTATATTATTGTATACTTGAACTACATTGTAATAGTATGCATTTGGGAACAATGATTACAAGCGCTTTTAGCGTTAAATTTTCATCATATAGAAAAAGAGAAAAAAATAATGTAAAGTCTAAATTATGTACACCAAATAAAAATAGAAGACACATTCGCAAATGAATGCACTGATATATTAATTAATTCAAGTGTAGCCGTCGAGGGAATTCTCAGGTGAAATAGCTTTCTAAACAAGATATAATTTTGAGTAGGAAGAATGAACTGAATGACAAAAAAAAATTGGGAAGGTGAGTGATCAAACGATTGCAAGAAGCGGATAGAAAGAAATTTAATCTACCTCTATATATAGGCGCGTGGTCGAATGGTTATAGTCGTAGGAAATGGACTCGTCAATGCGAGTTCAATTCCTGGACGAAGCTGTTGGCATTTCACATAGCGCTAATACCCTTGGGGAATGTATGACTCCAATTCTCCCCCGAGCTATGGGTAAATAGCAGGGCAAACCGCACTCTTTAACCTTTATGAGAAGGAAAACTCTGAATTCAAACCTGTTAAACTCCGCTTAAGTAATTGACCTTGTGTCACATTCTGCTCGTGCGGAGGGGTTGGTAAATATATATCTCTATTTATATACGAAGGTCGGCTGAATAGTTCATAAGATAACATCCTATATGCTCTGGATGAATTTGTTGATTAATGATAGCAAAGAACTACTGCGCCTTGATTTTAAACACTTGATATTTGAATAAAATATTAAATGAGTAATAGCTCTCTCTGTATCATTACATATAACCTGCAGATTAAAAGCACAATTAAAATGCCAGTTATCTACAGCTACTAAACATCTAAAAAAAATTAGACCTATATTGCTTGAGATATTAAAGTGTCAATATTTGTTCCTTAATTTTGGTCAGTACTATCTCCCTCCCTCCATCCCTCCCTCCCTCCTTTTCATCCATCCCTCTTTCTTTCTCTCTCTATCTTTCTCTCTCTCTCTCCCTCTTCTCTCTCTCTCTCTCTCTCTTATATATATATATATATATATATATATATATATATATATATATATATTATAGGAATACTCGATAGTTTGCGAATATAAATATAAACGTAAAATATACAACAGTCCCTATTAATCTCTAGGCATAAAATAACCCGGGACTGGTTGGAAGTTAATTAAAAAATCAATTAAGAATCTATCAATAAATCATTATCATAAGATTACTTTAGGTCGTTCCATTAGCAATTGTATAAATTCTAACAATTTTTCTATCTGGTAACTCAGATTATAAGTGTATATTTTATTTTAACTGGTAAGGAAAAGAATAGTTGATTATTTCTCCGATATTTTCAAACTCAATAAATAAATATATAAGAAGTAAATCGATTATCAAGTGCAAATCTTCTTGAGAATGATTAGCTATATAATCCAGTTATTTATACAGGATTTGTGAAAAAGAAATGCCCGAATTAATCAATGTACTCAGAAAAGAAATTCTCCCAATTATGAAGTACAAAAATAATATATTTCAACTCATATAAGCAACATTAAAGGTGAGGTTATGGAAATACAAAATATAATGACCTCCGTTGGATTTGTATCTGTTTGATGATTTCTTTTCTAATTGATAATAGGATAATATAATTGTTTGTTAATATTAATAAACTTAAAAGAGTATTGATATTTCTTAACTATTTTTATATGAAAAATGTTTTCTTAAAATTGATGTAATCGTTTTTTTTAAATATTTTGATTCATTCCAATCGTTAGGATGAATAGTGGCTAAAAGTTATTTTCTGCTCACCAACTATTATAAAATCGATTAAAATATATTCCATTATTTTGAATAAATAACACCGAATATCTTAGAGACAATTTTACATGCACGATTTTTGCAAATAATATTCGAATTTTTCAACAATATTCCAACTTAATTTCAAATGTTTTGTGTCCTACGATACTTATTTAGCAGTATTCGCTAGAATCGATCTTGAGTCTCAAGACGATGTTGAGGTCCCTTTAGGTGTAGCGTTGTTGGTCTGAGTGATGACGTGTTCATTGAAATCGTAATATACTTATCTTCTTCTTATCCTGTTCTCTTGGCTAATAACTGGTGGTTCGGTTAGATGGCATTCTCGCTTTTTGAGTCTGGGACAACTTGGGAATCACTTGAGGATATTTTGTCTTGTGCCGTTATATTTTTTAATAACAACACGATGACATTCTTGTTTTTCTCATGAGCTTATTTATTTTCCCCCAAGTCAAAATTCTTTGGGAAAAAGACACGCATCGTGCGTCTGCTCTCTCACACAGCTTTGTCCAAACTAATCTTTCATTCTCTCCTCTCATTACCTCTCTTCCACACTTCATCACGTGATATCTTCTGACCAGTAAGAAATCGACAGGTAACGTTGTGCTGACTCATCCAAAAATTCATTCCACTATTATCTGTACATAACTTCTTGGATTGTTGGCTTTTCCCGCCTTATTATGTTATAGAGGTAGTATGTATGTTCTACAAAATGCCGTCTACATAAATGAAATTTATTTTGTGAGTTTCTGTACAGTCAATCTTGCAACATGTGGTCGCGCAATCGTGGAGGAGAATTGGACCACGTCGATTCACTAATGCAGGTCTTTTTTGTAAGCAAGTGTGCATATCAGCGAGTTGATTGCAGTAAATCTCTGTAGTAATGGTCTGATTGGTTTTCAAAAAGTCGTAGTGGATAACACCTATTGCAGACCACCAGACGGTCACCATAATCTTTTGCTGGTGCAACTTTGGCTTTGGGAAGTGTTTGGGGGATTCATCACGATCAAGCCATTGACCTGATCGTTTATGGTTGTCGTAAACAACAAATTCTATGTTAAAATGACATTTCAAAACCGAGCACTTCAATCGGTCATTATTTTTGTTACAACTTAATAGAAGAAATAACTGCAATTTTATTCTTTACTTTCTATTTTAAGTAAATAGTTGAATTAGTAAAATCTATCAATGAACGATGGGAGTTTCAGTTGTTCTATTTTTCGATTATACTCCCCTTTGTTTCAAATCTTTTTATCTGCATTCTTATTTAGTTTCATTAGCCTTTATAATTTAATATAATAATTTCTCCGTGTTTCCGAGCAGAAAGTTTTCGACACCATTATGTTGCATCGACTGACTTGTGGATTTTACACTGTGAATTCTGATTCTATGGTTTCTCTAGGGTTACAACGGAAACGTACACCCACGATTTCTAATTGAAAAGAAAGCGAAGTTCATTATGCTTTGATACAATGTATCGATCCTTTAGCCCCGCTTACATTTCAGGAGCTATCTGTGAAGGATATCACATAGCATGGCTAAAATTACTGAATTCCTCATATACACATACACATGCAAATAGAATATAGGTACTGTATGTTGTGACGCACTCCTCGTTCCTTTTGTTTGAGAGAATTCGTTTTTATATTAGTATGTGTATTTATGATATGAGGCTTGATATAAATAATTAGGATATCTCTGACTGTTGTCCTCATCTTTATTGTGTATAAACACAACACTGAGACCACTGAAAACTTGGGCTCCGTTTTAGATGTTTTTTTAATTTATTTAATAATTATTTTACTTACGTTAAAATAAGTCATCTTCAGACCTATCACTTATGAATTTAAACGCAGTTTCGGAGCTTAATCGTACTGCTCACTCAAGAATTATTAAAAAATTGGTCATTTTTTTTATAATTAGGTAATTAGAATAATAGATAAAGAAACCCTGAAACAGAGCCCGAGATTACAGTGGCCTTAACATTGAGTTAACACACAATAAAGATGAGGAAAAAAGTCCGAAATATCATTAGTATTTTCTGTCCTCTGGCACCTATTGAGAAAGTTGATGATAAATTTTTTCATCAAGTTTTAGCTGTCCAATTTCTTATCAGTAGTGGGTAGGGGGGGTGGTATCCACTTGCATTATGTGCACCCTGAAATTGAACGTAAACATTCTAAAACTAGTTATCAAACTCTCGGACCTAGCCTTATCATAAATATTTAACATTTCTATATACACCCTGTTTTTACCTACTGCTTGTATTACTTAAATGTTTTAAATTCTTTATACAAATCCGGATTATCCTTAAAATGTTTGTAATGATTAAGTCAAAAAGCAAAATAAAGTCTTAAAAGTAAATTTAGCCTTTTCATTCAAAACTATTTAAAAATCATAAAAATCAAATTGCAGTTCCTAATAAAATAATATTGGTAGCAATAAAATATTTTCATTTTCATTTCACTACGGTAACATTATATTGATACTATAATTAAAATGTCTACTGTTTTAAGAGATAATTTTGAAAATATTAAACAATAATGATGTGTAGTTACTAAAAATCATCGTAAGTGATCTAAAGTTATAACACTTGGCAAGTGCAGTGATTTAGTATTCTTGTGATAATTTATTTTTTTGCTCTATTCTTCTACTCACTGGTATTAGGCACATTGAGCCCTCCCTATGGACTACCTGCATCAGATTGGTTAAACCACACGTGGAAAGATCCTAACTACGGTAAAAACTATATATATATATATATATATATATATATATATATAAGTAAAGTAAAGGGGTGGCCTAAAGTCGGTATCAGCCAGTAAGCGAAGGAGTCTATCCCTTTCAATAGCGCTAGACCAAGGAGATTGATTTTAGCATCTTTTAGCATCTTTTATATATATATATATATATATATATATATATATATATATATATATATATATATATATATATCATAGTCATCCACATACATCGTGTTTTGCCGTATCACGTCTCTTCAGTGCGGAAGACATTTATTGGCTACCTCCAACTGGGATGGAAACACGATCGATTTATTATCAGTCAGGTTTCTTAACCGTCCATCCACACCTGCAGACTAGGGGAGGATTTTAACTGATAAATGCATACATCTGTATATATGTAAAGGCCGCCAGATTATATATCACTACGAAATAAAGGTTTCCATAGTATATGGTGTGGTTAATTTGGATACTGTTTTTAACAAAACCGAGTTTGATAAATTTTCACTTGGTCTTATTGATCTCTACTATTATTGTTTCATTTGCCAATGTATTAAAATCAACCCTACGAATGAATTTACATAGAAACCAATTAAAATATAATTAAAATAAGTGTAATCTTTTTATATGCGTTCTTATTTATTTTCACATTTTTTTTTCTAATTTGATATATTTAATTCCATTAAAACTTAAATACTTACGATCAGAGGGAGCACATTTTCCTCGTTCTATAAATAACACGAGCTAATTGAATATTGGCATCGTTGAAATATTTTAAAGGTAGCAATAAAGAAATAGAAAACCGTTGTTATTTGTCTTGAATCAATGCAATCGTTTTTTGTATGAAGAGCCCTTTAATGATGTTCATTCTATGCGGGAGATTTAGTCAATAATATTGCGTACTTTTCTTGGCTGACCTTTTAAGCCACCCTGTGTATTGTCCGTTTACTTGCCCTCGCGATAATCTTAAAATTAATGGCCTCTCCCATCAATCAGCACATCTTATCTCATCTCATCGATAATCCGCCTGCACCAGCCACAAATATGAAGTTCGTACGGCTTGCTCGACTCGTGACCTCATCCAATATATCACTGATAAACTGTACCGAAAAACGAAAACAAAAAACAAAAAAAAGCAGTGATTTCTCTGAGTCCAAACAAATCTCTTTTTACGATCGGGAAATATCCTGACAGAATTCTGCTGACAAACGAGTTTTTTTTTGTTTTGTTTTTTTTGGTTTGTGTTCGTTTTTTTTCTACTACCAATGTTCTTGATTTCTATTTATTTTTGGCAACGTCTTTTTCCAGCTGATATCATTTCTTTCGAATGAACTTTAACACCCTTTCAGCCAACAATAATTTTCATACCAAAAACAAAACTGTTATTACGTTCTTTAAAGTCAAAGCTATTAACATTATAATATTCTTTATGCAACCTCAGAAATTAGCCAAGTAACTTTGTGAGCCACATGTATATATTCTAGAATGCATATAATCATAGATAGATATATACTGATTTATTAGTTTTTGAAGTAACAGACATTTCGCGTATTGTTAAATACTTAAATTTTGACCAAGCTAAGTCAAGATTGAAAACCGATTGATTGTTTTTAATGACATGTCAAACCATTTGAGGGACTTCATGCCTTAGAGGCTAGAAAATCACGTTCATTGTACGTTCATATTCCCATTATTTGTATTAGCAATGCTATTAACATAATAATATTCTTAATGCAATCTCAGCAATTAGCCAAGTAAATTCTTCAGCTACATATTTAAATGCTAGAAAGCGGACATATATTTACCAACCCCTCCACATTAACAGAATGGGACACAAGGTCAATTTATCAAGTGGAGTTTACTAGGTTTTTTATTCAGAGTTTTCCTTCTCCTAGATTGGTTGCCTAATCAATGTTAAAGAAATGAGTCTACTCATAACTGGAGGATGAATATGTGGTCACATACCATTCCAAAGGTTATTAGCGCTCTGTGAAATGCAAACAGCCTATCCCAGGATTTGATCTCGTCTTATTGTGTCCATTTCCTACGTTGCTAACAATTACAACACCCGTATTGAATGCATATAATCATAGATAAAGAAATATCTCATGGTTTATTAGTTTTTCAACTAACAGACAATAACATTTGATGTAGTCTTAAATACTAATATGTTGACAAAGTTTAGACTGACAACGGATTGATTGCTTTTTAACGGCATGTCAAACCATATGAGGGGATTTTATGCTTATAGGTTAGATAATTGTGTTCATTGTACGTAAATATTGACATTATCTGTACAAGTAAAGCCATTAACATAATATTTTTATGCAATCTCAGCAAATAGCTAAGTAAATTTGTGAGCTACACGTATAAATTCTAGAAAAATATTTAATGATTTATTTATCAGTATTTTTTAGATAAGGCTTGATGTGAATAATTTTGATATTTCGGACATTTTTCCTCATCTTTATTGTGGTATGTATAAACAGAACCTTTACTTTCGTTGTATCTTCCGGCCTGTTTGATCAACGGTCAAACTACTGCAAATGATTTCCCAGGTTGAAACATTACTATGCTCGGATACGCAGGGAACGCCTGATGAAGGCCGGAGGATACGGCGAGCGGAACGTTGTGTTTATACATACCACGATAAAGATGAGTCCAACAGTCCGAAACATCAAAATTATTCAAATCTAATGATTTATTAGTTTTTGAAGTATGACATTTAGCGTCGTCTTAAATATTTAAATGTTGACGAATTTAAATCAAGACTGAAAACGTATTTATTGATTTTAACTGCATTTCAAACCATCTGGGAGAATGTTATACTTAGAGGTTAGAGAATCACATTTATTGTCCGTTCATATTCACATTATTTGTATAATTCTTTTAGAGTGTTTATTTACATAAGGTTCAATCGAATACGATTTTGTTTAAATATAGCAATTTGACCAATACATGGGGCCGTAGTAGAGTAGGTAAAAGTAGACCTGGGAGTAATTACAATAATGGAGTAATCTTCACTCCACACTTCTCAAGAACTGTGGCCTCACCATCAGATACACTTTAGTATCCCCCCCAGGACAATATCTTTTTGTAGGAGATACCGTCAGCATTCTAATCCCCATCGACATGTATAGATATAGCTAGGTAATGGTACTTTTATAATTCATGCAATTTTAATATTTTAGAAATTATTTAATAAGTAGTATTTATTTTTGATAATTTGTGATAATTTGTTTGATTAGGTGATAAAAATCAAGGTAAATATTACACAGATAAATCCCAAAAATAAACACTTTTTCATTTCATTATGAATGTTCATTTTAAATATTTACACAAAGCATTCTATTTTGTTTAGAAATTATTATTAATCAAGTGTGAATAAAAAAAATGTTGAATTGATATACCATGGATATCTTCTGAATATCCAAAGTTTGAGAATTTAAAAATTACCGTCATTAATGAAAAGCGTATATTCATTATAATCTTTTAAGTATAAAAATATGATTCTCTTCTTTCGTAACCCAAAGCCTAGCATTTTAGACCTTATTTTTTCGATGCACATGAACGGGAAAACGTTTTCATGGACTGGCCAAAACCGACCCTTTTACCAAGTATGGATATTTTTACCATTTGAAATCTGCGGTAAGTGTAATCCGAAGTTAAACTGTTTTAGACCTGATACCTACGATGCAGAAATTCTGACTGATTCTTCTCTTAGACCAATTGCAATAGAAAGTTTAATGATCCCAGTCTTTCTTACTATTTACCTATAGCTAGAGGAAGAACCGTTGGATTCATTCCTTTCCCAAGGCAGACGGTAGAACCTCCGCCTAGAAACCACAAGGTTCCTGGTTAGGTAATGGTCCTCACCAACTCAGCGCATGCATAGCACAGGGATCTGTCCGGTAAAATAAGGAGCTGATAGTAGGTTTGGCGCTCTACACCAGATGCAAAACAAGCCCCTTCGTCTAGCGCTAGTGAAAAGAGATAGACTCCCTCGCTGTCTGGCTGATACCGACTTTAGGCCACCCGATGATTTTACTTTTTTTTTAATTAGTGCAATGAAATGCAAACAACCTCGTCATAGATTTGAAATCAGTTCACCGTATCTGTTTCCCACGACGATAACCATTAAACCTCTGTTTTCCTATGGGCTTACCATGATGTAACGATAAGTCCTTAACTTAGCAATTGGTTTTAATTCCAAAATGAGATATACTATATATAAACTGTTGACTATTCTATGCAATAAATTGTAGACTATGACTGTACACAATGTACCGATGGAGATAGCGAAATAGGAATTATTTCTTTTAAGCGATACCAACGTGTTAGGATTGTATATTTCATGTATCCATATTGTAACAGAATTACCAAGTTTCTTAAGTTAAATGTCGTATTTCCATTCAGACGAATACTTTAGAGATCGATAACCGGATCAATGATAGCTGAAAGCAAACATTTATTGATAAGGTATCCACGTTTATATTGGATGTATCACGAATGTGACGATTCAAACTGGTAGCTTGAACAATATAATCCAGCTGTCTGATTTCCATGGATTAGCATTATCTGTCTTAACTTGGATCCCTCAGACTAAGTGTTTGTGATTAGTAAGGATGTGGAATGATCGTTATTCAAGCAAATGCTAAAAATAACGTAAGACAGCATATATAGCTAAAGATTTTATGAATGTTCTCTAGCATGTCACGGCATCAGATAACATATTGGGAAAGAAGGATATTTTTCTGATCATTGATACAAAGTTCCGCATTTGATCGAGAAATGTCAGATTAACAACATTTGATAAATCTCGACTTGTTTTGTTAAAGGTTGGTAAATTTTCTGATAAGGAAATATCACAATTCTTCTTGTTAGAGAGCATGTCCTTTAAAAGTCACATAGTTATTTAGAAGTTAGTTGGCTTCCTTCCGTCCACTAAGGACGAATGCTTAGTGTCCAAAAATAGATTGTATCTACATCTACGCGAGTGGCTACGCAGGCCAATGCTTGAATGGCAGTCTCTGAATGCACACAGAAAGTGATGCTTCCCGAGGCTGCTGTTTTCTCTCCCTTTTTCTGGCTTTCAGTCTACTCTCCTCCTCCGCCTCACTTTTCTTCGTGTTTTTTTTACATTGAGCGCTGGGCCACTCGGTTTTCTGCATGTCGGATTGTGTGCGATAAAATTACGATAACAATTAGGAAACTCCGGGGTTGTTCAGGTTTTTTTTAAGGCAGTGTCAGATTCCTTGATGCATTGATTGTGTATCGGAAAAAATTCCTTCTGATTTACCGAATTGACATTTTAGAGGACACACATCGGCTCCATATTGTTGAAAATGTTCGAAGATGACACGTAAGGGATGCAAGTGCTCATCCAGTGGAGAAATCGAATCAAGTTTTAAATTTATTAATGCCATTCGTATTTCATAGGTAAAACCTTCTATTTGCAGTCGCAATTGATTTCACTAGACAGAAATCACCACAGGTGTGCCAAGAAGATGGTGATTATTTGGGTACTAAATTCAACTGAAAAGATCAGAGAAAGATTGAATGATTTGCAAATTCATCATATGATGAACGTTATCTTCAGTTTAATATGCAACTAATAATATCAGTATAGACATATAACATGCTTAAGGTTATAATAATAACAACAACAACAACAATAATAATAATAATAATAATAATAATAATAATAATAATAATAATAATAATAATCTATTTTACTAAGTACATCTTTTATTTGATAAGTAAAGAACATACATATTTATACGTGATTGACTAATATATTTAGCCTATTAATTTAATTTCCTGTACAAATTGAATTAAACAGGAAAATAACCGCAGACTATGAAATAATGAGACGTAACATGTTATAACAGACTTTTATTAACATTAATATAAAAATAATAACCAGCTGTAATTAGTTTTGTATGTGAAAGACAGTGAGATAATTTTCCTTTACTCACAATATGTAAGATTTCAATCCTGCACCTACTTTCTGAATAAGTAGTCAATGATAGTTTTAACTCCACCAGAGTTCAAATTCTATAAGAAGAGGTCTGTATTTTGCTTCTCACTAAGTGCCTTACAAAATTCATGAATCCATAAATTCTCCCAGTAACTCAGCTGAGATTGAAGAGTTAGGCACATGGTGTTCTTTAGACTTGGTATGAAACCAATGTAGATGAAGCTAAACACGGAATTCGAACCAACAGTAGTCAGTTTAAATAATGACTTTGTGTCACAGTCTGGCCGTAGCAGATGGATTTAATAAATGCATAGTTCACATCAGTTACATTTTCTGGTGTGAAAAATGTGTCAATTATCAGAATTACACACACACACACACACACACACACACACACACTATATATATATATATATATATATATATATATATATATATATATATATATATATATAGTGTTGTGTCCGTAAGCTGTTGTATTTAATAAACGCAATTGGCTATTTAAAAAAGATAGAAATAAGTGAAACGGGAAAATCATACAAAGACCGATTGTGGGGTCTTCCAATTAGTAAATATCAGACTTAGGAGGCATAGAAATGCCGAAATAAATTTATATCTGTACTAAGGTATCCATTTATTCATATATATATATATATATATATATATATATATATATATATTCATCCACAGACACGAGTTTTTAAGTTTCTTCAGTGTGGCCAGACATTCTGTGAGCTACCTACAGTCGTGATAGAACTTCAATCGATTCAACATCAGTCGGAAAGCATAATATATATATATATATATATATATATATATATATATATATATATATATATGAAGATAGGATGGATGGAGTAGAATCCGACAGTATGAGGTAGGTAAAAGCAATGTGAACAAGAATTGATAACTCAAAACAAATCTAAGAGTTGAAATAGTTTCGTCCGATTTTGACTAAATATGTCCTTATGAATCGGACGAAATATTTCAACTCTTAGATTTGTTTTGAGTTATCATTTTTTGTTCACTATACTTTTACCTACCTCATATATATATATATATATATATATATATATATATATTTATATATATATATATATTATATATATATATATTTATATATATATTTATATATATATATATATATATATATATATTTATATATATATATTTATATATATATATATATCAACCCATCCGCACGAGCAGGATGCGACAAAAGGTCAATTTCTTAAGCGGAGGTTACCAGGTTTGAATTCAGAGTTTTCCTTCTCCTAGACTGGTCACCTAGCCATGGTTAAATAATCTAGTCTGCCTTGCTATTTACCCATAGCTGGAGGGAGAATTGGATTCATACCTTTCCCAAGGATATTAGCGCCATGTGAAATTCCAACAGCTTCGTCCAGGAATTGAACTCGCGTTGACGAGTCCATTTAATACGACTCTAACCATTAGTCCACGCGCCTCCAAGGATATCTGTATGACACTAGAATAATTGAATTAGGGGCTGCTAATGATATAATATGAATACACTACTTAAAACAGAAAGTATTCATAAATAATACATCATACAGAATAAACATTGACGGTAAAGTTTGATCATTACTGGTTTTAGAGTGTAGCCATGTTTTGCATAATTTAAATGTTTAGCCTGAATACACTACTGTCAACATAAACCATTTCAAGGAATGTAGTGATGTTGAAAATTGAATTATATTTTTGCAAAGAACAAGGTTACGTTAAATTGTATAAACCAATTAAAATATTCTGGAAATAGGACTTTAAACATCAAGAGCCTGACAGAAAGGCTTCATCTATACATATATAAAGGGCAGTTGGTGTATACGTATGTATGTATAGATGGATGAAACTGCCAAAATAAAACAATTAATGACAAAGTATATATATATATATATATATATATATATATATATATATATATATATACGTTAAACATCACCGGTTCCTGCTTTTTATACAAACATTTTTGAAGGTTTTATTTATACGCAAATATATTCCAAAATTTGAATATAGATAGAAATAATATTGATATTCTACTTAAAATTGTCTAGCATTTGTAAATCTCAAATGTAAACAAATCAATACACCCACCTCTAACACAGTCGACGCTGGTTAGGCGCTTCAAGTTCATTCATAACGGCGGAAAAAAACATTTATTTCACTTATATTCCTGGGAAATAACACTTGTATTTCTAAATAAATGCTTTTGTTTTTTTTATATAATGAAACATCGAACGAGTTCAATTTTTTTTTTCTGGTGCCACGATGAAATATTCGTACAGTGAATATCAATAGACAGAAATCTTCACCGGGTTGCCCAGAAGATGATGATTATTTGGGTACAATATTCAACTGGGAAGACCAGTGAAAGATTAGTGAGTCTTCTAAATGGCATCGAGTGTCTGTAGGTCAGCCAACATAAGTTTATCCATGTGTAGGAGCCTATAGAAGAACATTTCTTTTGAATTCATCCTTACATCTCTAGAAGTGCTGAGGATGGTTTGTGAGATTGGTGGTAAGTGGTCATACAGCTGTGGGGTTTTGCCTTGAGGATATGTTCAAAACAGCACGTACCATCCTTTTTTAGTTCTCATTTAGCTTCTTTTAGTTTTAATCTATCTCTATTTTTAGATGAAGCATTATCAATCATTATCATCATTAATTTTAACTATTAATTCTTTTTTCTTTTTCTTTTTTCTTTTTCTTGTTTACTTGCTTTTTTTAAAGCAACTCACTTAAGTCCTCATCTTATATGACAGCAAAGAAGAGTAAAGATTGAAAATGAGAATAAAGGATAAGCTCTTCCTCACTGTCATTGAATGACAACCCAAATAAATTGATGAACTTTATCTTTTGTAATTTTCAGTTTAATATGCAACTAATAATGTCAGTATAAATCTAAATAAATGTTGTTTTTATATAATAAAAAAACATTGAACTAGTTCATCTTTTATCTGGTGCCACGATGACATATTCGTGCAGTGAATTCGTTTATTTTTGTTTATCTTATTTCACAATGGAATCTTCATGTAGTGAAATAATTGTAAGTGAAAACACGTTGAAGTTACCTTCTCGGAATAATTAATGACTTTTAGGATTTGTTTGTTTTTTGTATTGTAACACACAGGATCTATATATTAATACACTTGTTCCCTAATCTGCCGCCCGTTCTCCTCTTGCAACACCCTCTGGTTAAATATGAGACCGTCCAAATCGTCCAAGATGAAATGCAAATATGTAAATCCTTATTCATCTATACATATTAATACTCGCGTTCCTTAATTACACAACCGTTATCATCTTACCACACCCTCTAGTTAAATATGAAACCGTTTAAATCGTCCAGGACAAAATGCAAACATTTGAATATTGATTATCTGGTTTTGCTTATCCGCTGAATTCTCATTTTTATGCGTGTCGCCATTTCCGCTAAATAATGGACCATTCCGTTTTATTATAAAGAAAGAAAGGAAATAAAAGGAATGCTACATGAGAGTATATAAAGAAAGAAAGAAAAAGGAGAGTAGGAGAAAGATATATTGAGGGAGTGAGGGCGTTGGAAGGGATAACGCTCATCTGTTTCAATCGAACATAATGAATAGATGAACATAAAGAGATATTATATTTTTACACATTGAACTATATTTCTGTAGCTCTTAAGTAAATATATCAAACGTTGTAATGATGAAATTATCATGTTGTGTTATATCAACAGGTCCAGTTCGTAAGTAAATATTAGGAGAAAAACTATGCAAGTACATATGTATTTTTGTTTTAGTTTTAGTCAGCAGTTCATGCCAGCTTTATCTAGAATGGATATGCATGCGTATTAAGATACAACTTTGGACCTTATTGACAAAAGATTCAAACGGTTGACCCCCCGCCTTCATATGTCGAATAGAGAATGGGGTATTTAAAAATATTAACCATTTCTATGGGTGTATTATGATTTTAAAGTCTCCACCTGTTTACCATTCTTGTCAGCATGTTATATAAATCTTCTTCTGGTGTTCTCCAAAATATCAGTTCTGCTTTTCTAATAAAGATATTCCCAGGTAATATTAACAACTCTAGAAGATTCCACGAAAGTATTGTAAGATGGAAACTTTTTGAAATTATATCTTAAAGTTTTCCCCATAAGTTTGTAAAAGTTTTTTGTAATCACCCTATATATCTTACATGTATGATCTGACGCGCAGCTCATCTTGTCGACTGTAGAATACCCATCAATGTGGCCATGTGTGGCGACCCGTGAGGCTTAAGGACGGAATCGTGAGGATTTCCTGATATGCAACACTCCACTTTAATCCTTGCTCGATCTAGACGAGCTAAATGGACTTTTAAGAAGTAGAATATTCGAATATATCATTACCAGCCGAATTGCAACTAAAAGAAATTGGCTTTTGATTGTGCAATATTTGTTTTAAAACTCTGACTATACGGGAAGTATCTGTTCATTTTGTGGCAAGGCATCGTAGTCCCCTTTTATTTTCCAGCCTTCCCCGTACAACACGCATTGCTACTTTTATGAATTTGTTTCCATAGAAAACACAATTGTTGACAGAGAAGTAATTTAATACAGTGGACAAGATTAAGCAAAACAAGATTAGCAGCTGCTGACAATACATACAGTGAAATTTGCAAACTATTTACAAAAAATAAATAAATAAATAAATAAACGAATAGAAGACAGTTCTAATTGTGTCAGGTCCCAAGGAAAATAACTAGATAGGAGTAAGGTCCCATTGTCATAAAGAGATTAATTTTTCATTAACATTAATTTACTGGAATATTTGTGAATAGGCCTTGCAGCTAGTTATATGCACTCAATGATGGTCAATAATAAAACTGCAAATAATATATAAAGGGGAATATACAAAGGTTTTGTTAATCCTTGTCGTGCATATCCCAAGGCCAAAATAGCGTGTCATTCGGTGCTGATCGAAATTGCTAGGAATGGTGAAATTAGTTTATTTGCTATCCATTGATTTACAGTATGCTTCTACATAGACATAAATAATCCTCAGTAATATAGATTATATATAGAGATGATTTAATAAAAGCTCGTAATAGATTTACACACGTGACCGTGCGTAGATGCTCTCTCTCTCTCTCTCTCTATATATATATATATATATATATATATATATATATATATCATCCACACCTACACCCACATACATACATCAACCCACACACAAATGCTGACAACTTCATCTACACTGGTTTGGCATATTTGTTTAACGGCTTATTTGTTTATTAAAGTAAATTAAGTAATGTTGGTGGAGTATCCTATCGTCGGTATCAGACGGACAGCGAGGGAGTCTATCCCCTTTTCGCTAGCGCTAGACTAGGGATATTGTTTTTGTTTTTTTTTGTTGCTCAGATAGAGTTCCACTCTACCATCAGCTCCCACTCTATCTCACATATCAGATTACCCAATCTGTGCTAATCATGCGCTGAGTTTGCTGGAATTGGTATCGAACCCGGAACCTTGCGATTCCTAGGCGGGTGCTCTACCGAATCAGCTAAACCGGACTCAACCTGTTTATTAGGATTATGAATTCAATGCTGAAATGTAATTCCATTTTAAATGTTTTATTCTAATCATAACTGTTTATTTGTGTGAATTTTCTCAAGTGATAATCATCTGTAGGTGGCAGTTCAATTCTTACTTCGGGCGAAAATTACATAAAATACTTAACATGGCTTAACACTTGTACCCAGTCATTGTTAATGGAATGAGAAAAATCTACCCTAATGGGTTAAATAAAGGTTTCGATTTGAAATTCCATGGAGGCTCCGAGTTCGACAAGAAGGCTGCCGATTTTGAAAAGAAACACCTGAAGAAGGCCAGAGGGATCATCGACTGAAACAATATGTGTACAACATAGATGAGGATAACAGTCCCAAAAATCTAGATACAAATAACTGTTTATGATTTTAATGTTAAATTCCATTCCTCTTTTTAATTGTACTTTAATAATAATAATAATAATAATAATAATAATAATAATAATAATAATAATAATAATAATAATAATAATAATATAATAATATATAATAATAATCAATAATAATAATAACAATCCCTGGCGGAAGTAAAAATCCAAAGAGGTATCTTCCAAGGAGACTCATTATCACCACTACTCTTTATTATTGCAATGATGCCGCTAAACCATATACTTAAAAAATGTACCGGGGGATACAAATTCAGTAATTCACAAGAAAAGATCAACCACATTATGTACATGGATGACATTAAAATTTTTGCAAAAAATGAAAAAGAATTGGAGAGCCTAGTACAAACTATTAGAATATATAGCCAGGATATAGGGATGGAATTTGGAATCGAAAAATGT
The DNA here is from genome assembly GCA_023376005.1 of Doryteuthis pealeii. Classification (NCBI taxonomy): domain Eukaryota; kingdom Metazoa; phylum Mollusca; class Cephalopoda; order Myopsida; family Loliginidae; genus Doryteuthis; species Doryteuthis pealeii. Next base: position 49,167,968 of record CM042139.1, read on the forward strand.
GCTATGCTTGTAATAAAAAGAGGTGAAAGAAAACTAATGAATGGAATACAACTACCAAATCAGGAAACTATAAAATCTCTTGATGAAAATGAAAGCTACAAATACTTAGGAATTTTAGAAGCGGACAATATCATGCAAGCAGAAATGAAAGGAAAAGTTAAAAAAGAATATCTCAGGAGAACTAGAAAACTTCTATAAACGAAACTTAACAGCAGAAATCTGATCAAAGGAATTAATACCTGGGCTGTCCCCATTATAAGATACTCAGGACCATTCTTAAAATGGACAAAAGAAGAACTCAGACAGATAGACCAAAGGATGAGAAAATTAATGACCATGCACAAGGCTCTCCACCCTAGAGATGATAGAGATAAATTGTATGTGTCAAGAAAGGAAGGGGGAAGAGGTCTTGCCAACATAGAGGAATGCGTAGAAACCACAATCCAACAACTTGAAGATTACACAAGGAAGAGCAAAGACAAACTACTTATGGCGGCCAACAATAGTAGAAACGGCAGATGGACAAACAGAAAAACGACAAAGACTAGAAAACAAAAATGGGAAGAAAAACAATTATATGGACGCTTCAAACCACAAATAGATGAGGTTGCACATGGAAAGACTTGGACATGGTTAAGAAAGGTAAACCTCAAAAGAGAAACAGAATCACTTATAATTGCTGCACAAAATAATGCCATAAGGACAAACTACATCAAAGCGAAAATTGATAAGACCCAACAAATAGTAAATGTAGACTTTGCGGTAATAGAGATGAGACTGTTAACCATATACTCTGCGAATGTAGCAAACTAGCACAACGAGAATACAAAACTAGACACGACTGGGTTGGGAAGGTGATCCACTGGGAATTATGCAAGAAATTAAATTTTGACCACACAACAAAATGGTATATGCATAAACTAGAATCTGTTCTTGAGAACGAAACGCACAAAATTCTCTGGGACTTTGAAATTAAAACGGATCACCTTATCCCAGCAAGAAGACCAGACCTAGTGTTGATTAACAAAAAAGAAAGAACTTGGTGGATTTTGCAGTGCCAGCGGATCACAGGGTAAAGCTAAAGGAAAATGAAAAAATTGACAAATATCTGGACCTTGCCAGAGAACTGGAAAAGTTATGGAATATGAAAGTGAAAGTTATACCAATTGTAGTTGGTGCACTTGGAACAGTCCCAAAAGGATTAGAAAAGGGTTTGGAAAGTTTGGATATCAGAGGAAGGATTGAAACCATTCAGAACACTGCACTGCTGCAATCTGCCAGAATACTCAGAAGAGTCCTGGAAACCTGAGGAGACTTGCTGTCACTCAGACTCCAGTGAAAGACCATCAGCTAACACTGATGTGAAAACTCAAAAAGAATAATAATAATAAGGAAATAACGGAAGAAATAGAACTACCGAATAAGTGAGAAATAAGGACACTGGGAGAAAAGGAAAATTATAAATACTTGGGAATACTGGAATCGGACACCATCAAACAAGGAGAGATGAAAGAAAGAGTAAGCAAAGCGTACCTCAGGAGAACGAGAAAACTCCTAGAAACTAAACTCTGCAGCAGAAATCCCATCAAGGGCGTGTTCCCCTTTTAAGATACACTGGTCTATTCTTAAAATGGGCAAGAGAGGAGCTCCGACGGATGGATCAAATGACAAGGAAACTTATGACAATGCACAAGGAATTACACCCAAGAGACGATACAGACAGACTATATTTATCGAGAAAAGAAGGCGGAAA
>CM042139.1:49179720-49202220 GCA_023376005.1 Doryteuthis pealeii
CTCGGAGAATGGCCGATTCAAAGTGACTCCAGGGTTTTCTGCCAAGGCAGTTTCTCTCCTGACCCCACCCCCGTATTGTAACATGGTTATTTTACGACCCAATAAAGCAGACATCAAATCAACGCGCTCGTAAGAATAAAGAACGAATTTCTTTTACCCATAATTCTTGTGTTTTTTTAATTCTTTAGGAAACGTGCATAGAAATTACCCGATTATCGATTAGGGTCACAATATGCAGCTGTACTTAATAACCGCAACAACAGCCCACTGACAGCAAAATAAAAATCATATTCTCTTCACGAACAGCAACACTGAACCTGCCTTTTTGCTTCGTCAGCTGAAATATATATAATTTTCATGTAGATTAAGTATATGCAGGGGAACAGAAGATGACTTATACTGAATACTCATATCTTTGCAAAAATAGACGGTATATATATATTTATCAACTCGTTCGCACGAGCAGGTTGCGACACAATGTCAATTTCTTAAGCGAAGTTTAACATGTTTGATTTCAGAGTTTTCCTTTTCTTCGAGCGGTAACCTGGCCAAGGCTAAATAGTCCAGTATGCTCTACTAAAACACCCATAGCTGGACGGAGAGTAATTGGTTGCATACCTTACCCTAGGGTATTTGCGCTTTGTCAAACGAAAACAGCCTTGCCCAAGATTTGAACTTGGGTCGACGAATCCATTTCCTAAGACTCTAACTATTACACCAGACGCTTCCAAAATGGAAGATATAAGAAATGACTAACTGAACCTAGAATTCAAAAAAAAATCACTGACATTATCAAGAATAAATGATAGGAGTGTGTTAGTTATGTGGTACACTAAGAAAATGCCAATTATGTCTACTATTCGGAGAACTATTTCACCAACAGAAAACCCAGATGACAATCATAAAAGCAAGGAAGTGAATTAATAAGAGAGGATGAAAACTACATTTGATAACCGTGGTAAGACTGGCAGAATACTTGACTAAATGGAGGATTTGTTCGGATAAATATATGCGTAGAAATGATAATAATAACTAGCTGTACCTGTGGATATAACACTGTATGATAATTTAATTATGTTAAGATTCTTGTATCCATTTTTAGGTTGCAGGTGAGAGCACTTTACAGTGGAGATCCCTTGTGATATTAAGTTTGACCCGTGTTGTGTATAATCCTGTAATGCTTTTCTGTTGGACCGTGTTTCTTGAATCCTATGATCCTTGTGTTCCTCAGTGTTAAGTACGAGCAACTGAACGCCTTTCCTCTAAGGTATTTAAATAGTTAACGAACCAGGTATTCGAGCGTGTAGATTGGCCGATTCAGTCCACGCGGCCTCGAAGAGTTTATAAATTTAAGTTGTGATCTCCGGCACACCTTATATATCTAAAATATTCCAACAAATTCTTATAACATTTGATATGTTTACTTAAGAGTTATTGGTAAATAGTTCAACATATAAGAATTAATGTTGATTTAACTCTCTTTTTTCTCCTTTCTTTCCTTCTTTTCATCATGTTCGATTGAAACAGAGAGGCACTATCGCTTCTATGTGCTTACACTATCATTTGAACTTATCCCTACTATCTATCTTTCTTATCATATTTTTTTCTGTGCAGTATGTCCTATTTCTTCTCTTTCTTTCTTTATAATAAAAACGGAACGTTCCATTATTTAGCTGAGGTGACGACACTCATCAGAAATAAGCAATTAAGCGAGACTGGATAATAAGGATCTACATTTGGATTTAATCTTGGATGATTTGGATGGTCTGATTTTTAACCAGATGGTGTTGCAAGATGATAGCCGTCGGTGAATTAAGGAACAAGAGTATTAATATACAATAATATAATAATAATAATAATAATAATAATAATAATAATATATAATAATAATAATAATAATAATAATAAGAGAACGTGTCAGCTGGTGGACATTGCGGTCCTGGCAGACCACAGGGTGAAGCTGAAGGAAAATGAAAAGATGGATAAATATCTGGACCTTGACAAAGAATTGAAAAAGATGTGGAACATGAGATTGAAAGTGATACGAAGGAGTGAAAATAATAATAATAATAATAATAATAATAATAATAATAATAATAATAATAATAGCAGCAGTAGAAGTGTTTCTACCCTCGCATTATTATTGAAATGTATTATTTCATTTGCAGATTTGTTTAGGATAATTTTTCCCTACTCTCTATATCGGAGTTCGGATTTTATCTTAAAGGTTTCTAAATTTTTTTTTTTTTTTTTTTTGCTGACGGGTTAATTGAATATTGTTAGGGCTGGCTTAGCTCAGTCGGTAGAGCAACCGGCTCTGAACCACAAGGTTCTGGGTTCAATACCGGCCCTCGCCAAATCAGCGTACAAGTAGCACAGGGACTTATGCAGTAAAGTGGGTAGCTGATGGTAGATGTGGCGCTTCACTTCAGAAGCAAAAAACAATCTCCCTGGTCTAGCGCCAGTGAAAAGGAGATAGACTCCCTCGCTTTCTGGCTGATACCGAAAATAGGCCACTCCGTCGTCTTTACTTTTTTTATTAAGGGATACAGTTTATTTTTACTCTTTTGTTAAAATATGCATATAGCAGCATTAGTAGTAGTAGTAGTAGTAGTAGTAGTAGTAGTAGTATTAGTAGTAGCAGTAGTGTGATATAGGCTCTAACCAAAAGATGTCCTAGAATATGAGATGCAAATTGTTTTTTAGGACTGGGGTATAAACAGATCGAATTCCGGCTAGAAACCTGACATAATAAAAATTGATAAGAGGATTTGTCTAGTGAATGTTGACTTTTGCAGCGGATCTGAAACTAAAAATAAAAGGAAGCGAAAAGATAAACACTTAATTAGATATTGTCAGAAGTTGAAGTTGACGGTGAAACCAATTGCAGATATTGTCATTTAAACGGTCCATAAAAGCTTTGCAAATTGAAACTGAGGCAACTGGAGATCAGAGAAATAAATTTTACTGTTAAAAGTGGGCTGAATAAATCTGAAAAATAGTTTATGTAAAGAATTAGTTCAATATGTGTATCGTTGTGGCTGAAGAACATGTTGATACTATGAGTCAGATCTATCAGTGAGGGAGTGTAAATTAAAAAGAAACTAAAATTCTGAATGGCATTGTTCATTGAATTGATTAGCGCAACATAAAACATTTTCTTTTGTTTTAGTTTTGTTTGCTAAACGAAATTCATAAGAAATACAGATACGAAACTGTATATATATATATATATATATATATGAAGTGGACGAACAATGTGTTGGAAAATGGCGATATATATATATATATATATATGTATGTATATATATATATATATATATATATATATATATATATATATATATATATATATATATATATATATATATATATATATACAACGTGTGTTTTTTGTACTTTTTGACATCATGTAATCTGAAAAAAAATAACGTTCCATTGATTCTTCACTTCTATCTTGATAAATACTGCTTTAAACTTAGTACTTTTTTGACACACCTTGTATTCTGAAAAAAAATGAATGAATGGAACGTCAATTTTTCAGAATACATGGTTTGTCAAAAAGTACAAACAATCTCGATACTTTTGTTACACACATTATAATATATATATATATATATATATATATATATGTGTGTGTGTGTGTGTGTGTGTGTGTGTGTGTTTGTCTGTGTGTGTGTGTGTGTGTGTGTGTGTGTGTGTGTGTGTGTGTGTGTGTGTGTATAATGAAACACGAAGTATAGAATTAGGAAATAATCTGCAAGTCATGTTCTAGTCATGTTATTTCTTAAAAATACAGCAAAACATCAAAGAAACAAGAAAATAAAAGAATGAACTTAAGATATATTTCAAATTAAATCTTTCTACCATAATTTCTATCAAACCTCATTCTGATAAGTAAAAAAAAAAGCTCATTATTTATTACGCCTACGATAGTAAATTATTTGATTTATGAGATCTCTGCTGGCATTTTTGGTCCAAGATTTTTTTTCAAAACATCCTCTTTCTTACTGAATTAATATTCATATAATATGGTTTATTATATGACATTAAACAATCAAAGTGACTGAGAGTATTAAATTTTGAAATTAAGCATTTAGATCTTTTACGTGAATTTTACACTTTTGTATTTTCAATGTTTGAAATTATTTTCAATAAGTTCCTCCAAAAGTGAATAAGTATAAGCAATAATAAATAATGAAGAAACATGTCAAGCTTTTTTCTTTTTACAATTTTATTATAAACATGATTCCTTTCTTATCATATATAGTACCAAGAAAACACCATCCGGGTGGTGTAAAAATAAAATTTTAAAAGATTTAGCCTGAGGAGTGGGTTTAAATAAATACAATAAAACGTTTAATATTTTTGAGAAATTAATTACTTACTTAAAAAGAATCATATTCTCTCTATTCCACTGAGATATTTATTTCGTTTTACGACAGTAAGGACCTCACAAACGTTTCTAAAAAAATATGATTCAATTATTCAGACTCTTATCTTTGTGTTAAAATATATTTTGTTCGGATATCCTAAAACGAAATAGTGAGGGGTAGACCTTGTAAAAACAATATTTCCCCATATATATTTTTGGAAAAAAAAGTATTTTAGATATAAGTTCCTCCAAAGGTGAATAAGTATATATAGAAAAATAAATCTGCATGATCCTATGTGACTTATTATTTATGTTTGACAAGATTAAATCAAGTTCAAAATACCCTATAAATAAATATATGGTGGATACAAGAAGGTGACATAAAAAGAGAGGCATAGAAAGAGTGCAATTATCTAAAAGTTTTTTTCATATAGGAAAATCATTTTTAAAAAGACAGGATTTCGCTATTGAAAAAGAGTGTCGGAAAAAAAATTATACTGCTATAAAGATATAGATAGTGTCACGAATTCATTTTGAACTCAGCTAGAAAAAATTGTGAATTTTTTCATTTAAAATAAAGAGGCCAGGCACGAGCTTAGTCACAACGCAGCATATACGCAAAATATATAATACGTACTTAATTTATAATCGTGTATGTGTTATCTGATTTGAGCGTCATTTTGTGTGATAGGGAAGACGTCTAATTTACCCGCAAAGATATATATATATATATATATATATATATATATATATATATATATATATATATATATATATATATATATATATATATATATATATATATATATATATATATATATATATATATATATATATATATAAATGGATGGATATATATATATATATATATATTTATATATTTATATATTACTTTATTATATGCTCCCAAATTTGGTTAAGAACTTTAATTAGAGGGGATTTAATTGAAAAATTCACCGTATTCGGCGTAAACCTTAGCCTCCCTTTGTTTACATAAAGTTTGAGTCCTCTAATGAATTCATTTCCGCTTAGAAATGTAGCGATTTAATAGTCTCCTATATTTGACAGCTGTCTGTGACCGTACGGGTAAGAGGATTGGCGAACGAAAGTTCATTTGGGTCTCGAACCCGGCCAGAGGTAGCTGTTAAACGGTATAACCACACTGATGAGAGGTGATACCTCGAAACACGTGTCTGTGGATTACTTTATATGTATATATATATATATATATATATATATATATATATATATATATATATATATATGTAAATGGATGGATGGATGGATGAGAGAGGGGAGAACGTGAATACAATAACTTACTCTTATCAGGATGGGGAATGCATAATTGATTGATTTTAATGGCATGACAACCTGTCTAGGGTTATTCTATGCCTACATGTTAGAGAATCACGTTCATATTTACAGAGGAAGTTCCCGTAATGTATTGGCTAACATGCTGGAATGTGACATCATAGTAAGCGAGTTCTAACCCCCGTCACACTATTACGTTCACCTTTGGAAAAGTTAGCAACCCTCTTATCCTCCCAGCAATAGTTTAAATAGTACCTTTACAGTTCTTCTACACGGACAACTTTGACAATAAATAACCCATGTAGGTTGATATGCCATTATACAAAGAAACCAAACCACCATATTCATATTTTTTGTACAGCTGCCTTGAGAGATTTGTTTTCACATGGTTCCATCGAATACGAAAAAAAAACTTTTCTTATCCATAGTTCAGACCCTAATTAATCCTAAGACTCCTGGTCAGTGGAGCACTGAGTAATGATAAGGGAGGTGTATTTTCAAAATCTCTAGAACTGGAGGGTCATCATCGGAAGCAGTTTAGTCTCATGCCCAAGAAAACCCTTTTATTGGTGGTATTATACTTCCTCGGAGGATACCTATCCTAAACCTTGCCGACAGGATGGTGAATGCACTTGATTAGTTTTGTTATAACAAGTATGCAAATTATCCACACCATATACTATGTAAACCTTTATTTCTTACTGATATATATATATATATATATATATATATATATATATATATATATATATATATATATATATACATAACCCATTGCAGAATTTTAGACGCACTAATAACATGGGTTGCTTGTACGATGTCCCAGGCCAGCATGTTACCCCCTATTATCGCAGATATTTCCTCAACAGTTTATTTTGGACAAATACCAAAAAGATTAAATGTGATTATTAGAAATTATGGGATATTTTCCCTGATCAAAAAAAGAAATGATCGCATTACATTTAGGAAAGAATCATCGAACTATCAAGAGAAAAAGAAAACATTATTAGTACAGTGGTACCTTGACTTACGAGTTTCCGAGTTACGAGATATCACTCGGTTGATCTTTTGCTTTGTGTTGAGAGATAATTGTGTATATACGAGCTTCAGTTACGTGTATATATATAAGTTCAATAAGGATATTAACGCTTCCACATTTATGGTGACGAGAAAAATAATAATTATTAAAAAAAAACTAACTGTAAAATATATTACTGTACATAATTCATAGTATTCTATTTTTTAAAATTTAAATCTATATATTAATCCCCTTGTTCTTTAAAAGTACTGCCGTTATTATCTTTCAACACCCTCTGGTTAAAAATGAGACCGTCCAAATCGTCCAAGGTGAAAAGCAAGAATATAAATCCTCATTATCTGGTGTTGCTTATCCGCAGAAATATCATTCATTATAAGTGTCGTCATCTCTGGTAAATAATGGACCATTTCATTATTTGAAAAGTTCATATGCAAATACTCACTGGGAATAAAACGTTTTCTTATGAAGTGTATGGATCAGCATTTTAATGGATGTGCAATTTGGAAATACACATGCAAACACACACTGGAGAGTATTTTAACAAAATTCTATAAAAAGACCCATGGAATCGCATATGGGAATCAAAACTTGTTCTTGTGAAATTTGTGAATCAGTATTTTCAAGTGATTCACATTTGAAAGACCATATGCAAACACACACTGAAAGGAAACCATTTTCTTGTAAATTTTGTGGGTTAGCATTTTCAGTTAATTCACATTTGAAAATACACATACAAACACATACTGGTGCAAAACCATTTTCATGTGAAGTTTGTGGCTCAGCTTTTTCACGAAAAGAACATTTGAAAAGACACATGCAAACACATACTGGTGAGAAACCATTTTCATGTGAAGTTTGTGGCTCAGCTTTTATTGTTCTGTGTGCTTTTTTCTTCCCTTTCTTAATAATAAAAAAAAAAGAAAAAAGCACACAGAACAATATAATAAGAAAGAAAGAAAGAACAAAAGTAGGAGAAAGATAGAGAGAGAGGTTGTTAGCTCACGGAAGTTATAACGTTAATCTGTTTCAATCGAACATAATAAAAAGATGAAAAAAAGAAAGAAAGAAAAAAAAGAGTTAGTGATGGTTACTTGCATCAAGGTTATTATACTTTTTACATATTTAACTATGTAACAATAGTTCTTAAGTAAACATATCAAACATTGTCATGATTAAATTATCATACTGTTGCATATCCACAAGATCTGCGAGTATAATGCCATTTTCCTTATCAAAAAAAGTAATAAAAATTTTGTTTTTTTATGGAATGTATGGATGGCATTTCAGTATATTTCAATGGAATAAAATTACGATATACGAGGAAATTTAATTTGAACGGAACAAGTTAAACACGTATGTTAATGTACAACTGGGCTTTAAAACTTTTGAATATACTTTGACAACCCATCATACAGGATGGAACTTGTTATTGATCTTAACGTACCTAGTGAATTATGAAATAATGGGTAATACTCGCACACAATAGTGATGCACACGTACAGATACGTGCACATGTATACATACATACACACTCACACACACACACACACACACACATATATATATATATATATATATATATATATATATATATATATTAACAGTGATAATATATTTTGTTATATTTCTGAATAAAGAGTGCTCCATATCAGTGAGTATATATATATATATATATATATATATATATATATATATATATATATATATGAGTGTTATAATTTGCTTGAAGCATTGCGTTTATATTGGTGTGTTGATTAGTTTTGAAGGCAGTCACAATGCAAGTGGGTGAGATTTTATTTCGAAACATTAAGAATAAATGATTGGTTAACAAACAACACCATAGTTGCCTTCTTTTGTCTTTACACTTGCATTGTGATAGCCTTCAAAACCAATCAAAAAAACAATATATATATATATATATATATATATATATATATATATATATATATATATATATATATATATATAGTTACAATACCGCTTGGTAACTGCCAGTTTACAGCTTTGAGATCTGCGGAACAGGAAGATGACATAGGTGAGAAACTGACAGTTACCAAGCACCGTTTACTTTTGATCCAACCACTTTTATATCTTTCGAATATCAGTTGACAACTCAACCTAAAGGATGGAACTTGTCATTGATAATCCTTTCCTTCATAAATATTCAACTGGCCTTGTTATTGAACTAATATTCTTGTCTTGAAGACATGCATTAACACTCTTTTCTTCGTTGGCAAAATGTATCTTAAACAATTACTTCATCGTCACCAAAGCTCTTTTCAAAAATGGAACGAGAAGATTGCAATGTAAATCTATGAATCGACTGTTGATATAATGATTGCTATCTCTTCTGGTCTTTTTCGTGACACGCAATCTCATATCATAATTCACCGACGGGAACGTTTCTCTTCTTCAAGATTCTTTTTTTAAAATGTGTTATCTGAACGACTTCAAACAAAAGTTGCTGCATTATCTGCTTATCCAATGTAGATTCGTGATTTCTCCTAGATTCTATAATCATTCTCAGTCCGCGATTATTTCCCTGTAGCCAACTCTAACCTTGAATTATATTTTTTTTGCTTTTAGTTTAGCTTTTATGTATGTACATTCCCTTTCATTCAACCAATTTCTTGCATTTGTCACAAGGTACTGACTTGTGTTTACGTTCATTTTTTAATCTATTTTTTGTTGCATATTGCTTTCAGTTTCCTACTTGGAAACATTAAGGATATCGTGATTTACCTGAATATTTTCGTATATAAATATATTCATCAATAGAGGAGCGCGGTGTAATAGTTAGAGTCGTAGAGTCGGCCCGAATTCAAATCCTCTACGAGGTTGTTTGAATTTTACATAGCGTTAATACCCTTGAAAAAGATTTGCATCCAACACCCCTCTCTCTCTCTCTCTCTCTCTCTCTCTCTCTCTCTCTCTCTATATATATATATATATATATATATATATATATATATATATATATATAACTCTGAATTCAAACCTGCTAAACTCCGCTTATGAAATTGACGTTGTGTCGCATACTGCTCGTGCGGGGGATAGGTGTGTGTGTGTGTGTGTGTGTGTGTGTATACATATATATATATATATATATATATATATATATATATATATATATATACCAACCCTTCCGTACAAACAGGATGCGATAAAAAGTCAATTTCATAATCGGAGTTTAGCAGGTTTGAATTCAGAGCAGGTTTGAATTCAGAGCAAGTTTGTATTCAGATTTTTCTTTCCCCTAGACTGGTTACCTATCCAAGCTTAAAGTGCACAGTCTGCACTTCCATTTATCCGTAGCTGGAGGGAGTATAGTTGGATGCTTGCGTTTCCCAATGTATTATCCCTACGTGAAATGCAAACAGACTCGTCCAGGATTTGAACTCGGATCGATAAACCCATTTCCTACAACTCTAACCATTACACCCCGCATCTCCAAAAATATTTTTGTATAACTTCTCCATTTTTGTCAAGCATAAGTCACGGTGCTTGTCACAAAATTGTTATTGTCACGGGAGATGCACTTTGCTGTCAGAGTTCAAGTCCTGGACGAGGCTTTCAACCTACGCTAATACACGATGGAACGGTATGCATCTAAGCATTCTCCCTCCTGCTATGGGTAAATAAAGCACTTATTTTCATTTTGTATTAATGATTTCTATATGAATTTATATATAACTGTTGTGATGTTAGTCCCAACAGTAAAAAGAAGTCAAGTCGAGATGGGGTAAAATAAGACAAGTGTATTTACAATTAATGGTACATGTATGACTAGCTTGTCGTTAACGGGAACAGTGCTCCCTTTCCACTCGCTGTCTCACTATTTATAGTGAGAACCGGTGCATGTTCTCCACTGTAGGAACGGCCGGTACAACAATAACACTGCCTTTGAAAATTAATTAATAATAGTAGAAATCAATAATATGCTCTAGAACATATTTTCAGAAAAAACAGTTTAAAGAAGTCGCAATTTTTCCGCATCCCCCCCCCCCAAAAGCGTTAAAAATTGACATAAATCGGCCAATTTTTGGAATTGGTAGTTCAAATCTTGGGGGTTGTCTTATTTTAACATCATCCACACCTATATATATATATATATATATATATATATATATATATATATACAAATATGTATATTAAAACCTATCATTTAAGTTTTCGCGTGTTCTTCTAAATTATTTAGTTAAAAATTAATAGTAAAATGAATGAATGGATGAAATAAATATCCTAATATGACATTAAACCCTTATTGACGGTGAAGTTCCAGTTCTTGAGCTCTGGGGAATATGGAGTACCCCTTTATCACCATTACTCCCAAGTCCACTCTCACCCGGAGTGGTAGTACCTGTTTGGGACCCATCTATGTGTTGAATAGAACAAATAAGTTCTAAACTTTGCTCTGGGGAATGTGGAGTACCCTAATATCCCAAATACTCCCAGGTTGACTTGACACGGTAGAAAACCATGAATTTGACAAATGAGTTTTAAAAAATTGAGTACCGATCAAGAATGAATAAAATTTCAGAAAAATTAAAGAGAGTGGATGACAATTTTACTTTTTTCTGGATGATTTGACATGGAATTACCCTATATTCATTGTGTTGGTTCAAATTCTATATATTAACCATTATGTTTCTTCATTTTACGGCCGTTATCATCTTGCAACACCATCTGGTTAAAAATGAGATACTCCAAATCGTCCACGATGAAATGCAAAAAAAGCAAATCCTTATTATCTGGTGTTTCTCATCCGCCGAATTTTGTATTTCTTATAGGTGTTGTTACCTCAGCTAAAAATTGACTATTACGTGTTTATAAAGAAAGAAAGGGAAGAAAAATCGACAGTTCAATCAAAATTATTATATTTTTCACTTATTGAACTATTAGCAATAGCTCCTAAAAAAAATATATCAAACGTTGTAAAATCAAATTGTAATGTTTTGGTATATCCACAGGTCCCGCAAGTAAATCATATATATATATATATATATATATATATATATATATATATATATATATATCAGGCACACCTTTTAGCGCATACTGGACTACATTCTTCTGTAACAAAGTATGTTTAAAATTTAATAAACCAAACTTTGTTTGCTTATTGAATCAACGATTAACTCTGGTATAAAATCTGTAAATTTTCCGCTCCATTCTTCCTCGCATTTTCCCTTTTCTGTGCCAATTCAGTGACGACGTGCTGTCTGCCAGCATGTTGCATATAATTACCTAATCAAGATACATCCAAATGGACCTGCTTTAATTTGCAGTAAGAAATAATTGCGCTTAATAATAATTCGTTTTATTCTAATTGGAATTAAATAGTTTAATCAATTATTTGGACCCTGATATACATCGTCATGTCTTCGGAAAGTTGGGAGTCGATAGAAAATGTGTAACCCCAAGAATACTTTGAATTTATTAAAGTTAATTATTAGAGCGATTCTCTACATTAATCCGTAAAATTTGTAAAAATAAAAATGCGAGCTCAATTCTGAGTATTTAACACTGAAAAATAACATATTCACTGTAACAGTAAGTATGTAAATATGCGTACAAATATCACTCATTCTCTCTCATATATATATATATATATATGTTGCATAGCGCCTTCTTTACCGGCACTAAATAGGTATATGTTATATACTGGTCTTTTCACGATACCAAATCATATAACGTTATATACCTTTCTTACTTCTTACTCTGTCGTCTATTCTTCTGGCCGGCTTGGTTCTGATCGTCTATCATCTATCTTGGTCTGGTATATCTTCTAAAGTCTCGTCTGGTCTTCTATTGAGGATTCCGGGCCTGGTTTCTGTTGGGGATCACTTCTTATCAGAAGCCTTGTGTCATTGTTAGTTTTTAGTAATAAACACAAGACTTCGATTTATGTTGATGTTACTTTATTCCAAATCCCCACCCAGACAATCTGTGCAAATGAGGCTTACATGTTGCTAGCTCGGCTTCTAAGTTCTAACACTCTTACTTACTTAGTATCCTTAAACCGGAAGAGGGCTTTCTATGGGGGTTCCGGTTCTCATGGTCTATCCCCAGAAAGCAAGGTCAGAGTGAGGTCAAACACTGTCAGTCACCCTCAAGGCCATCAGCTGTACTAATCGCCATAATGATTTCTACAATACCTTATAAAAGCATTAGGGATCCAATAATTATGTAACATATATATATATATATATATATATATATATATATATAAATTTAAGGTAGCGTGGACACGACGTAAACACCTGCTTACTGACAGTTTCTCTTCTATGGGTTCTTCAGAGAAAATGGGAAGTTTTTGCGGGATTTTTAATATTCGCTGTGGTTTATTTCTTTAATGAGGAGAGGAAGGGAGGGGACTGGATTCCGATTGGCCAGTAGATATGTGTAGCACGAGATTTTCTCTGATACAGTTATCTAATCCTATATTAAATATATATATATATATATATATATATATATATATATATATATATATATATATATGTATGTATATATATATATATATATGCATGCCCTGGTGAGATAGTACGCGAAACTGTTAGTTGGTAGACCCTACTCATTAGGATTTTTATATATCATCATCATCATGTCGTGCAGTTTGCACGGATATCCATGATGATCTCTCGCCAACCTTCCCTATCATTCATTGACTCCGGCAGCTCCTCTGCGCTGCAGCCAGTATCCCTACATAGTTGGTCAATGTAGGTCCTGGCTGGGCGGCCCACATTAGCGCGCCCATGTGCTGGCTTCCACAGTAGTACGTCGCTTACGATCTCGTCCTTGTTTCTCCAGCAGTGACCTGCATGTCTAGTCCGTCTCACTCGTATGGTTTGTGAGATGGGGGGCAGGTGGCCATATAGTTGCTCTTTTGTGGGGTGCTGCTTCCACGACCTATCCAGGACCGTCCGTAGCATTCTCGTACAGCTCCCATCTAGCTTATTCTCAAGACGCTTCGTTAGGGTCCAAGTGGTACAGCCATACAGAAGTACCGACACTACCACAGCCTGGAAGAATCGCCTCTTTAGCTTGTTGGGGAGATCGGATTTCCATATGACTGATAGTTTGTTGGTGGCCAACCATGCCTTTCCTATTCGAGTGTTAACATCGTTTTCTGTGGATGAGATATTACTCCCTAGGTATGTGAATTTTTCTACTGACTTAAGAGGCTTGCCGTCAAGTGTGGAGATGTCCCCTTGCTTTTTGAAGCTCATGAACTCAGTTTTATCAGCGTTCACATAGAGGCCGACGTTCTTTGCTGCCTTCTCCAGGCTGTGTAGTAGTGTCTCAGCCTGTGTCGGCGTATCGGCAAGGAGCGCGAGGTCATCAGCATAGTCCACATCTGTGACTGTTTGTGCGGGGTATCGCCTGCTTCTTGCTTTCCTTAGTGTGAGACCTTTTTCTTTTAGGGTATCTAATGATGTTCTGAGTATGTAGTCTAGGCATATTATAAATATATATGGTGCTAACGTATCTCCCTGCAGAACACCAGCGGTGATGTCAAAGAAATCTGTGTCGCCATCAGGTGAGCGTACCATTGCTTTAGTGTCTTTGTAGAGCATCATTATGGCGGCAACAGTTTCTTTGGGGAGACCATATGCTAGTAGTATTTGTTCCATTTTCCCTCTGTGTATAGAGTCAAATGCCTTAGAAAAATCTACGAATAGTAGCGTTGCCTCTAGGTTTTTTGCTCGGACCCCCTCTATGATTCGTCGTATAGTCAGGATTTGAGAAGTTGTGGATCTGTTTCTACGAAATCCGTTTTGGTTTTTCCTTAGGATTTTCTCTATTTCGGGTCGGATGCGATTAAGAAGAAGGGCATTATATATCTTAGCTGCAATAGCAGTAAGAGTTATGCCTCTGTAGTTTTTGGCGATTCCTAGGTCTCCCTTTTTTGGGAATGGGAGGATGCATCCTTTCGTCCATCTATCTATCCTATTTTGTCTATACACAGCATTGCATAGCCTAAGCAGTATGTCGTTGAATTTCCCCAACTTCCATACCTCTGGGGGTATTTCGTCAAGGCCTGCTGCTTTTCTGCTTTTTAGTTTCTTTAATACTTCATTGAGTTCTTCAGTTGTAAAGTCCCCCAGTTTTATGTCTAGTTGTCTATCTATGATCTTTTGGGTATTATTTTCCATGATTTTAGGTGGGTTTCCTAGAAGTTTCTGGAAGTGTCTTTTCCATTTCTGCGGTCTATCTTTCTGGTTGGTTGCCCTTAGCTTTGATCTAGAGGTACTTTTTCTATCACTAATTTCATTTACTATTTGCCATGCTAATCGTGACTGTCTGTCTTCCACTGATTGTCTGATGTTATTTATTTGTGCTTGTATATATTCTGTTTGTTCTTTTTTGTATGTTTTGGTTAGTTCTATCTGGGCTTTCCTAAGGTTATGTAAATTTGTGTTAGTTGGGTTTACTTTATTACGTTGAGCTGCTTTTTTGGTAATATTTCTTTTTTCTCTAACTTCTTCTGTCTCCCAGGGAACCTGGTGCTTAGCTCTTAGTTTCGTTGGTACGCACTCTGCTGCTGCTTCTAGGTGTGCACTAACAAAGTTTTCGTATTCCTCGTTTGGTGAGAGGCATTCAGCTGTCTCTTGGAGGATATCGAACCTGTTTCTTACTGCGACAGCGTAGCGATTGCATATATCGCTGTTGGCAAGTGTCGACCATTCATATCGTACAGATCTACTAGTTTGCTTTTTATTTCTACGCAAGCTTAGTCTTAGTTTTGCAGTGACTATCCTGTGGTCAGAGGATACTCCTTCAAAGGAGGAGTATGCTTCGCAGTTCATTGCACTATTTATCCATTTCTTGTTTATTAGGATGTAGTCTATTTGAGCGTTTGTGTTATTTGGGTGTGTGTATGTACATAGTTTGCCCTTCCGTTTTTGGAATTTGGTGTTTAAGCAAACGAGTCTGTTCTCTAGGGAGAACTCAGCTAGGAGATCACCGTTTCTGTTTGAGGTGTTGTGTAAACTAAATCTGTGCATTCATGTCTCCCCCAATGATCAGCACATTATGTTTGGGGGGGTGTCTGCATAGCGAGGATAGCCCATTGTAAAATGTTTCTATATCTGTTTCATCGCTGACATTTGTGGGGCTGTAACACGAGACTACGGTCATGCATGGGTTGCCATTAAACGTAGCACTCATGATCCTGGGTTGGATTTTTTCTATGCTATTCAGTGATTTTAGAGCTCGAGGACTGAGAAGCATTCCTATGCCTCCTATTGAGGCATTTACGGAGTTTTTCCATGCAGATGCTGACACAAATGTCCATCCATTTCCAGATTCATGGTATTTTAATTCTATATCACCATGATCAAATCTGTGTTCTTGCACACATATGATATCTATGTTCTTTTCGGCTGCGGACGCTGTAAGTTCGGTGAGTTGGCCTATCGTTTTTAATGTTCTAACGTTAAATGTTGCTATCTTCAGTGATTTCTTACATCTAAGTAGGTTTGTATTTGTTTTGGGTTCTATGTCTGTCTTATTAGATATTGTGGTTAGATTTATGTCTTCTGTTGCGTATGTGCCTTGTTTTTCTGTGTTTAAAATGTTGTGGTTTAAGTGTGTGATGTATTTAGAGCTCTGTGTGTAATTTATCGGACACTGGGCCAGAGCTCGAGCCTCAGCTGATAGCGTGCTTTTGGCAGGAGGCACGACGCTGCATGATTCTTCAGCTTTTTGCACTGTCATGAATAGTTTCGGTTGGGTCGAGGTCATAGATATCTATCGGTAGCTGTGGAGTTAACTCATCAATAGGCGCTGGTCTTAGACATGAGGAGCAGTAGTTACCTGACTGAACTGGTTGATCCTGGCCGTTGACCCATTCTGGGTTCCTCCGCCCAGCATCTTGTGATATACGCCGTTGACCTATGGAGGTTCTTCCGCCGCGTTTCACATCCACCATGCTGCTACCCATGGTTTCGTTTTACAAGCCGATGTGGCAGGTTGATTTTTCAAAGAGAGAGGGAGAGAGAGAGAGAGAGAGAGAGAGAGAGAGAAAGAGTGGGGGATGTCAATTATAAATTTTAACTTAGTATAAGTCCACAGGTCCCCACCTGGAATAGGATTTAGAGTGTGGGTGGTGGATTTATTTATTTTTTTTTTATAATTGCTATAGCAGTTACTTTTTATGTTAGATTGTGAATTTTGGAGTCTTTTAGAATAAGGTGGGGGTTCAATTTGAGAGAGAGAGAGAGAGAGCGACCGATAGATTTTATGATTCCATTTGAACTTAAGTTGACATTTTTAACACACAGGATAAAGAAAAATATACAATTTGTACAAGTATGGCTGATTTGCAAACGTATTTAAACATAGAACAAAATTATATTTTGGACGGTTAGTCGTTTAAAAAGTTAATTTTAAAACAAAATATAAAAATAGAGACTTATTTTGATCAGTAGTCTGCGAGACGATCTGCCAGTGTCTTTTACAAAGTTGGTATCGTATATGGCTTTTTAAAGTAAATAAACATACAGGTGGGGGGATGCTAGTTTTGGAGGGTTTACTAGGGAAGGTGAGAGAGAGAGAGAGAGAGAGAGAGAGAGAGAGAGAGAGAGAGAGAGCGACCGATAGATTTTATGATTCAATTTGAACTTAAGTTGACATTTTTAACACACAGGATAAAGAAAAATATACAATGTGTACAAGTATGGCTGATTTGCAAACGTATTTAAACATAGAACAAAATTATATTTTGGACGGTTAGTCGTTTAAAAAGTTAATTTTAAAACAAAATATAAAAATAGAGACTTATTTTGATCAGTAGTCTGCGAGACGATCTGCCAAGTGTCTTTTACAAAGTTGGTATATATATATATATATATATATATATATATATATATATATATATATATATATATACTAAGGTTAATTCAATACACATGGAATATCTTTTTAAAAAAGCAAAATACATGTATATTTCAATTTTTATTTTTGTATAAACATGAAAACTATATTATTTGAAATTACTTTATATCCAAATATTTTAATCTCGTAAAAGCATTTGTTTAGAGGTTATTCAAAATGGCAAATAAACGTGTTCCAGCCTTAAAATAAGGTCTGTCATCAAATCTCTGGTGGTTGAAAAGTTTAAAATATGTGAATGTTTTAGAAGAATGTGTGATGTGCACAGAGAAGCATGTTTTAGTCAAAATATTTTACCAGACTAAAACATGGGTTTTTCAGGACAAACTTTCAGTCGAAATGACAATCGATGGAGTGGAAATCACACTGACTCTTCGGTAAAGAAAACATTCCGGGCACAGCTGTGAGTAAAGAATGTCATGTCTTCTGGGACATAAAAGGAGCTCTTTCTTTTGATTTTCTTAGCAATTCCTATTTATTGAATGATATATATAATATATATATATATATATATATATATATATATATATAATATATATATATATATATGATTCCCTATCAGAAGGTGCACTCCTAGCAAATTTATAGATAGGTTAATTATATCCTAAAACTTAAGATAAGCGGATTTTAGTATTAGTAGAGGTACATTATACAAGGGAAATTGATATCATTGTCTATTCTTATCATCAAAACCTACGGCGTTGAATCTATTGCCAAATATATAATTACAAAAGATCTGTAACGAAGAAGAATTGCATAAATATATGTAGGAATTCTACTCATTCTACTTATATATATCCTTAGTTAGAAATTCACAATGTTTTTGATGTTGGTCATAGTTCCTTATTATATCGTTTTCTTATATAATTTTCCACCTGAACATTTTTTTATACGTTCAATTTAAATAGAATATCCCACTGCTAATTTCTGGACCGAGAATATTATTATCGCTTTGTTCAGATGAAATTTTAAATTGTTTTACAATTGAAAGATTTGGAGCCACTCATCGTGTAATGGTGATCGTCATAGGAAACGAGCACGAAGAGTTGAGTTCAAATCCTGGACGAAACTGTTTGAATTTTATAAAACGCTAAAAACGTCCGGAAATGTATGCATCCAACTATTCTCTCTCCAGCTATGGGTAAATATTAGGGCATACTAGTCATTTCAACCTTGGTATGACAAGTGGTCTCGGAGATAAAAAAAACAAAAAAACTCTGAATTCAAACCTATCAAACTCCGCCTAGAAATTGACCTTGTCCCACACCCTTCTTATGCGGAGAATTTGAGTAAATACGCCCTGTTGTAATATTTACGATAAGAACCATTCGAAATTTTGAAATTTCAGTTTTTAGAATAAATAAACTCATCCATTTATTTTTTCTATATCTAATCACATTTTTTCAAAAGGCCTGGTGGCATTTATTTTGCTTGGAACGCCCAAGAGTGAATAGTAACGATTAAGCTCTGAAACTGCATTGAATTCATGGGTAATCGTCTGAATATGAATTATTTTAAGGTAATTAAATTAATAAATTAAAATAAAAACTCAAACAGACCCTTAGGTTACAGTGGCCTGAGCTTTATGTTTATACACATTAAAGATGAGTTCAACAGTCCGAAAAATCATGATTTTTCATTCTCAAATAGTTGGACATTACTGCATATTGTACGAATCGAGTCAGATAAGGTTGAATATAAAAGTCACAATATCCGCCGATTAATATTGTCGTCTCTAACGGTACGTGTTTGCCTGGAGATGTACAAGATATTGATACATGAATGGTTTGATCAGCATCTTGTCTCAGTTGTTTCACTTGAAAGTATAACTGCTGCCACCTTTTGATATATCGCTTTTCTTGTCTACTCGCCTTAAATGATGAATTAGTCTGCTTGTCATCAGAACGAGGCTGGGGAATTCACACACACACACACACACACACACACACACACACACACACACACACACACATCTTTAACATAATCTCCATTTTTGGTGATCTGTGATAAAGAAAAACGTACAAAAAATAAAACGCAGGGGTATAGTGCAGAATTAATGACTTACGTCTGTATAAGAATGTATGATTGAATGGAAAAAAAGCCATGCGTAAAAGGTTTTTATTTGCACATTTCAAGTAACCGACATTAAAATAATCTATTATATATAAGATAAAAAGAGTCATATATTCTTTTATTTTGGAAGATTACTTTCTCACAAGTACCAAAATTATCATACATGATTTGGCTACTAACGTATATAATATTAAGTATTATTTTCTACTATAAATAGTTTATGAACAAATGTATGGTTGCATGTAAATAATTGCAAGCAATTACATTTTCACCTAAATGGTATATGCACAAACCTGAATCTGCCCTGGAGAATGAGACTTGAAATTAATCTGGGACTTTGAGAAAGAGACTGATCACCTAATTCCAGCCAGGAGCCCAGACCTAGTGTTAATTAACTAGTGAAATTGTCATCTCGTAGTTTTGCCATCCTGGCCGATCACCGATCAGGACCGCGCAAGCAAAGTCAAAAATACATAATCGGTATAAGATTAGTCTTTTGATCGCTGTGAAATGAGTTTATGTTTTGATAGATATAAAAATTAACTAAGCGTTATATATATATATATATATATATATATATATATATATATATATATATATATATATATATATATATATATATAAAAAATAGATGGAAATTAATCCGACAGTATGAAATTAAACATTTTGAAAAAACATAAAAAACATAAAACATAACAAACATTACAAACATCATGTTTTTTCAAAATGTTAAATTTCATATATATATATATATATATATATATATATATAAACACATATATATGCATGCATATATATATACACACACACATATATATATACACCACATATATACACACATATATATATATATATATATATATATACACACATACATATATATATACATATATATACACATATATATATACATATATATATACACATATAATATATACATATACATATACATATATATACACACATATATATATATATATACATATACATATATATATATACACATATATATATACACACATATACACACATACATATATATATACATATATACACATATACATATATACATATACATATATAGACACACATATATATATAGACACACATATATATACACACACATCTAATATATAAAACAGAGATTTTGGTATGTACGTGTCGACGTATAACAAAAAAACGGGAGGTCACACAGATTCAAAATCTTGCATACACATTGATATCGTTCTAACTAAGAAAAATTCCAAATTTGGTTATTGATTTTTATTGATTAAGGGATTTAATCGATTAATTAATCCAAAATCACCCAATTTGCGGAACTGTCCGTATATCAGCCCCTCCTGATAATAAAATATTGTCTCTGCCTGCTTATTGTTAAAGCGATAACAGAAGCGAAGTTTTGATTTTAATGAATTAATTTTGCAGTCTAAGCCGTTCAGCTCCGAATTTATGGCCTATTTATGGTCCAGTCTTTAATAATTTTTATATCGTTAGAAAGATAAGAAAATACTCTTTCAAAATATGTAATTTGTGTGAGTTTTTAATGGGAAAATAAATAAATAATCTGGGTTCCGTTCAAGCGGTTCCGATATGGGGGATCAATTTACTATAAACTTATACGAGGAAATGAGCACCCATGAATACTCAAATAATAAAGAACTTTTAAGAATTTTTTTTTTTCAATCTGATAGATTGGTGTGTAATCGATAATAATCAACTGGAAAAAAATAGATGGGGGGGGGGTCCAGATAATCAGGTCCACCAAAACGTTTTTAAACAATGTTTTTAAAATACTAGGTACCACCAATTTCACCCTGTGAAATTTACCCCCCCCCTATATTTAACACTATGAAACTTGCAGAAAAATTAATATTTTCTTGAAAAAATTTTTTCCATTTGAAAAAAAAATTAAATAAACTCCTGATGATTCTTTAACTTTTTTTCAGCTTACGGAAATAATGAAAATTATGATTGAAAAACAATGTTTTCATTTTTGCACTGTTAAATCAACTGAAAATTAACGTAGCTAAAAACAAGTTACGATAAGAATTTTTTAAAATTCTATGAAAAATCAATTAATTATAAATAATAACAAAATATTTCCGTTTTATTCAAGATGGCCTAAACTGATCAATTGGTGGTCCCTATAATACTATCTTAGGTTTTAGCAAAAATAGATATTGCAATACGAAGAATTTAAATTTTCGATTCTCAGCTTCTTTTTAAACTCAACATGCAATTAAGAACTAAATGTGAATTGTTGTCATGTAAAAATTTAAAACAATAACAAACAAATATACAAACGAATACTTTCAATTTGTTGTAATAATATGAAATAATTTTAAACTATAAAACAGAAAATACAAATCCTGAAATATACAAATTCTCAATGATTTTAGTTTCAAGAATTATTTTCCTCTTACCCCCTCTCTAACTACTGTCTTCCACTTTCTCTCTCACTCCCTGGTGATCCAAATTTCATTTTAGTCCGGTCATGGACCGGGTACTTTAGCTAGTATATATATATATATACACACATATATATACGTATATATATATATATAGATATCTATATACATATATATATATATTCTATATACACATATATATATATATATTACATATATATATACACATTATATACATATATATATATATATACACCACATATATATATACACATATATATACATATACACATATATAATATATATATATATATACACATATATATATATATATATATATATATATACATATATATATATACATATATATATTATATATATATATATATATATAT
>CM042139.1:49207220-49214720 GCA_023376005.1 Doryteuthis pealeii
ATATATATATAACATATACACACACACATATATATATATATATATAATATATATATATACATATAAACATATAACATAGATATACACACACACTATATATATATATATATATATACATATATATACACAATATATATACACAATATATAACATATACATATATATATATATACACATATATATATATACATATACATATACATATACATATATATACATATACATATATATATATATATACATATATATATATATAAATATACACATAATATATACATATATATATATACATATATATACACATATATATACATACATATATATATACATATACATATACATATATACATATATATATATATATATACATATATACATATATATACATATATATACATATATACATAATATATATACATATATACATATATATACATATACATTTATAAACATTTATATACAATACATATAATATACATATATATATACACACACACATATATATATATATATACATATATACGTATATATACACACATACATATACACACACACAGGCACACATATATATATATACACACACACATATATATATCCATTTTATTAGAAGGAAAAACCTAACACACAGTTATTTGGTTATCGTAAATTTATGTTGGCCCGTAACACAATCAATGAACCCAGTTTCGTCAGACAGCCATTACATAAAAACCAAGAACATATACTAGAACATAGAAAAAAGAAAACCATTTTTCTCACAAAAACACCACATAAAAAACATCAAATACATTTGAAAAATATAAATGTTAACCAAGAATTTGGTGCCACAAACAGTTTCTTGTGCTAAATTCAAACTTAGTTCTTGGTTTTCTTTTTGCATTTGTCTAATGTACTTGAGTGTTTTATTTTTCTCTGTATATAATTGCATTTATTAGTTATCTTACATTGTTCTCTCTTCTACCTCCTCTATAAGCGTGTATCTGCATGGGAAATCATTGTGGATATATAAAGGAGATAGATGATCCCAAAAATAATCATCCCCATCTTATAAGTCGATTGGATACTTTCAAACACACACACACACAGACAGACATATATATATATATATATATATATATATATATATTCGTAAGACATGTGTTATTGAATACCACGGAGTATTCTTTTTTCATTTTTTGTATGGATATTTTTTCCAGTCTTCTGGCTATCCTTCTTGAATCTGGATCGAGTTGATTCATCATATTTTCATACTTATTTCCCGAGCGCTTTCGACTGTTGCTCCAGTCGTATTCATGGGGTTATGTAATTTGGTTTTTAGTTGATTTTAGTTTTATTATCTATGCTTTTATCTAATTCAGAGAGTCTATTATTTTTAAGAGGGGGGTTAGGTGAGTGTTAGTTATTGAAGATATTTAATACGTTGTCTCCGACTTTAAAGGCTATTTTATTAATGTTAGGTTTTTTATTTTTAATGCATATGGCTTCTAGGATCTGTAGGCGTTTCTTATTGTTATTTTTGTAGATAATTTTAGTATTTTCGTTTAAGATTTTCTCATCTGAACTTTATCCCCTTCACCAAATTAAATGTATGAATATTGTTATATATATATATATATATATATATATATATATATATATATATATATATATTATGTTATAGGTGATATAACCTATAACGAAAATACTAAAATTATCTACAAAAATAACAATAAGAAACGCCTACAGATCCTAGAAGCCATATGCATTAAAAATAAAAAAAACTAACATTAATAAAATAGCCTTTAAAGTCGGAGACAACGTATTAAATATCTTCAATAACTAACACTCACCTAACCCCCTCTTAAAAATAATAGACTCTCTGAATTAGATAAAAGCATAGATAATAAAACTAAAATCAACTAAAAACCAAATTACATAACCCCATGAATACGACTGGAGCAACAGTCGAAAGCGCTCGGGAAATAAGTATGAAAATATGATGAATCAACTCGATCCAGATTCAAGAAGGATAGCCAGAAGACTGGAAAAAATATCCATACAAAAAATGAAAAAAGAATACTCCGTGGTATTCAATAACACATGTCTTACGAATAATTTGCTGCCAAAATACACAAAATTTAATATATATATATATATATATATATATATATATATATATATATCGTCTAGTCGACGGGGGCTGTAAAGTCGTCGGGGCGGCCTAAAGTCGGTATCGGCCAGTCAGCGAGGGAGCCTATCCCCTTTTTAATAGCGCTAGACCAAGGAGATTGTTTTTAGCATCTGAGGTGAAGCGCCACACCTACCATCAGCTCCTTACTTTACCGCACATATCCCTGTGCTACTTATACGCTGAGTTGGCGTGGACCAGTATCGAACTAGGAACCTTGTGGTTTCTAGCCGAACGCTCTACGGACTGAGCTAACCCGGCCCCATATATATATACATATGGAATGCTAAATCGATATAGAACATTTCTACGAATATGTACTTGAAATACTTCACAGAATAAAATTATACCCACATGTATATTTCGCAATCAATAGCAACGCTTCAATAAACAATATTTATGAAAATATGAAACAGGGTGTTGGTGATCATGTGTCTCAAACGTGGAATACAATTCGGAAAATTAAATCTTCTTTTTCAGGAAAACATGTTGACCAGTAATTGGGCTCCGTCTTAGAGACGAGATAAACACGGCTGAGGATTCATTAGGCAACTTCACTCTATCTAATTCAGTCGCAAAAAGCGAGCAATTCGTCTTAAGTAAATCCCATCAAAGAAAATACTTCTTGTGAAGACATGAAATTGAGAGAAAGAAAATTGAACAAAAAAAAAATGAAGGCAAGGAAAATAAAATCTCTGAATATGAATCATTCAGTTGAAAAGAAGCTGAGATTTGCTTATTAATTCGACATCTTTTTCATCTGATTAATTTCATCATCGAGACTATTCGAAACTCCATTGTTAATTCTAACACATCTGAACATTGGAATTGCCGACGAAACAATATAAAATATCAGGATGTTTTTATTTTTATTTTTTTTTTTACTATGAAGTGGTAACGGATTTCTCATTATCTGTATCCGTAGATGAAATACGTTTGAAGTTCTCAAGAGAGATTTTCACAGAACACACATAACACTTTTTAGCTGGAAATAGTAATTATTTTCCCGCCATGGGGAGGATGAAAAAAAAACCCTCAAACAACACACACATCGACATACTACTTACTCACTTATGTCACGTATGATTCGTTGGTGATTTATGCAAATCACATACGGTTCACCGATCTATCTCTATATCTTTCTATATTATTCTGTTTGCTTAATAAGTATCTAAATAATAAACGATCAATATATCTACTGAACTCTTGGAGTCTCTCCGTATCTGGGTCTTTAATTAGCAAAGTATAATGAATTTATACCCATCTTATTTTTATTTATTTACAGAGAAACTTAGCTATGATGTAATTTATATCATATGTATAACATTTATGAAGATTTAGTTAAAATAATATTTCTCTTCTTTTCTCATCTGAACTTTATCCCCCTTCACCAAATTAAATGTATGAATATTGTTGTATATATATATATATATATATATATATATATATATATATATATATATGTTATAGGTGATATAACCTATGGACATAAATGGAATGCGCCGACGATTACTATAAGTAACAGGAACAATTGTGGCTTGAGACGAAGCAAATGCGAGTCAGCTCGTAACTGTATTGGTCGGACGCAATCTCCCCTTTCTTTGCTGTAAATTTCTACTCCTTTTGTTCAATACATTTGTATACATTGTTACCAGTCGTTTGTCTTATTTTTTACCCTTAAAACCCACAACAATATATATATATATATATATATATATATATATATATATATAGAGAGAGAGAGAGAGAGAGAGAAAGATAAAACAATAAAATACACATATAGATGTTTACGTGTCTCTCTGGATACTAAACTGTATTGCCGTAAAGATTTCAGATCTAGAATATAAATGGAATATATACATCATAAAGATTTAAAGGTACTTGGTAACTGTCAGTTTCTTGCCTATATATGTATTTTTCTCTCTATTCCTCCCTTATATATATATATATATATATATGTATATATATATATTATATATAGGTTAAGGTAGCATGGATATAAAGTCAACAGCGCCTGGTTAATTTTTCGCTTAAGCGATCTTAAGATCAAGTCTGTAAACTGTCAATAACCCTTTTTATATATTTCAATTAATATGCACATAAAGCATCTTGTATCGGTGCAGAACTAATATAGTTTTTTTTTGTCGCCGACCTAAACTAATGTGTCAATACGCAGTTGCCCATAGGATAACATCACTAATGAGCTCGTCCTTACTTCTCCGGCAGATTGCATATATCCTTCAATGCAAATAATATTTTAAATAACTGTTACGATTCTAATCGCCAGTTGAGTGCAGTTTCAGTCAATATTACTTGTGGCAAGAAGTTTTATTTATTCCTTTAGATCAAAATATTGTAGTATCAGTTTAATTTTTGTCTGTTGATCCTTGTAATATTCCTTGAAGTAGAAAGATGTAGTATCAGCTTAATCCGTGTCTGTTGATACTTCTCTGAGTATATCCGTTAGGCAACTGATTTTCGCACAATTTATCAACGACCTTAAATACATGTTTTCTCATTTTGTTTTTTTTTTTTTCATTTTCTATCCAATTCTTGCTAATTAGTAGAGTTTATAAATATAAGTCGTGGCTTTTCGTACAGCTTCTACCTATGGGAAATCCAGCAATAATATTGTTATTATAATACTGTGGATTTGGGAAGAAAATCAAGTATTAGACTTACATTTTTAAAAAAAATATATGTCTATATTTATCTGTGTACGCAAAGGCAATCATATATAGATCCTTTTGGAGGCAACATATCAATCTCATGTGGGGATGATATCTCTAACATATCTTCCTGAATATAATCTAAAATTTTCACTTCGGACTCATCCGTTTCATTTAAGCCATTTACTTTTTAATCATTGTCATTTGTTTCCGTTGATTTTAATGGATAGAACATCTCAAATAAAGATATATATTATAACATCATTTACGATAACCACTTTTTTCTTAATTATTTATTTGTATCTATTTTTTAAATTCAAAGCAAAAGACCAACTTATGAGCTTAGTTTTCGCAGTATGTTAATCAATGTTAATTTCCCCTTGATTTTTATGCCACGCCGAAGGTTGATTTTATAGTTGGACTTGGAAAAGTTTAATGTGATTTTTTTACCGGCCCAATACAAGAATACATTGAATATTAGGATTACTTTTTTCTTTCTTAAATGTTATTGGATTTTGTTATTCCTACTTGAAGTTACAATCGCTTTCATTTCCCATTAGCTGTGTTTGTCGTCACGAAAATCCCAACTGAGCTATTTATCTCAAGAAATGATTAAAAGAGTAGCGCTCGCTGATTGAGTCATTTCGTTGTTAATTGTGTGAATTAATTAAGATTAATCATTAATTTCTGCCTTCTGGAAAATAATAAAAGCAAAATAAAACGAGATTCTGTTTTTGAGAAAAACGGCCGCTCGTTTTGAACGCTTGTGGTTGCAAATATTTGGTAAAAATATTAAAAAAATCAAAGACATTCACTGTGAATGTAATAAGAATAATTCAGGATTTACAAAAATGGTGAGGAAAGAACAGATACTAAAAAGCGGAAGCTAGAACTTTAAAAAGATTTTTAAAACTATAGGCAAAAACGAATTATGAATAATTATGATATTTCGGACTGTTGTTCTCAACTTTATTGTGTATAAACAAAACGCCATGGGCCACAGTATCCCCGGGCTCTGATTTACGATTTTTACTTTTATAACCTTAAAATAAATCATCTTCAGCCGATTACCCATGAATTCAAATTGGCTCCAAACCACGTTTGAATTCATAGGTAATCGTCTAAAGATTAATTATTTTAAGGTAATTAAAGTACCATCTCCGAAATATGAAAAATATTTTGTGAGATGCTGCTTCCAGGATTTGTTTAAAACTGCACCCAATATCCTTGTGTTACATAATTTATGGGCAGCTTATAAATCATGTACGTACATGTATTTAGAATATTTAAATAAAGTTCGTTATATTTAAAATCCGAGGTGTGGAATTTTCCATAGCCGCTGGGGTTATGATTGGCATGAGGATGACCCGAACTGGACTTCAGGTGGACGGATTAGATACGTGAGAATTAGTTTAGTTCAGATGCGACCAGACTTCCGAGGAACGTGGACGTTGTTGTCAGCTCTCGGGGGTCATCCCCCCCCCAAAGAGGGGCGGAATCATGAGCTGGGTTTGGAAATAAAAAGCTTTATTATAAAACAACCAAGTTTTGATAATTGATTAATTCAAACAGGAATGAACAGCCCAACACGGAAAAGCAACCCCAGAATAATACGCCCGAGAAAACAGATCAACAAGAGAAGATAGAGGCCGAGTTAGACGAAGTACCTAGTAAACAGTAAGAACCATTATCTATCGTCTCCATCTCTTCTACAATCTACTTATCTGTCTCTCTCCACGATTATATACTCGATGTAGAACGAGTATATAACACTTGTTTAGTTCTCAAACTGTTGAAGTCAAAGTGATAAAACCATACAATAGTACTGAGACACCGATAGTTTGGAAGAATTAATGCCACTGAACGATCATTTGCGAGTAAAAATATAAAATTAAAAATCTGTTTATATGTACGTACTTGATTTCTGTTTCATTTAAGTAAGCCCGTAGTATTGCATACAGATAAATATGATTTTAGTATATCGTATCATCGAATATTTCCAGATGGGTTTTCTTGAATAACGAACATGACCTGTGGATATACAACAGTAAGGATGATTCAATTATTACAACGTTTGATAAGTTTACTTAAGACATATTTCCAAATAGCTCATTATGTAACGTATAATAATGTTCATTTAACTCTCTCCCACACTTTTCTGTTCTTTCTTTCCTTCTTTTTATATTTTCAATATGTTCGATTTAAACAAATTAGTGGTATCGCTTCCGCGCGCTCACTCCCTCTCACTCTCTGTCACCTCTTCTCTTTCTTTCTATCTTTCTTATTATATTTTGTTTGTGTAGCGTGTCATGTTTCTTCTCTTTCTTTCTTTATGATAAAATGGAATGGTCCATTATTTAGCTGAGGTGACAACACTCATAAGAAATAAAAATTCGGCGGATAAGCAACAAAATATACTTAGGATTTAGATCTTCGCATTTCATCTTAGATGATTTTGACGGTCTCATTTTTAACCAAAGGCTGTTTCAAGATGATAACGGTCGTACAATTAAGGAAAACGAGTAATATTATATATATATATATATATATATATATATATATATATATATATATATATATGAGGAAGGAAGATTGGAGTAAATCCGACAGAATGTAGTAAAGATATGCGAAACAAGGGAACACAACTCAGACAAGTGTATGTAGGAG
>CM042139.1:49217220-49269720 GCA_023376005.1 Doryteuthis pealeii
AGGAAATGTTCAACGCTTTAGGAATACTACTCTATTGGCCAGGCTTTCAGAACCTGTAACTCAGCTATGAATATGCCCAAAGATTGAACAAACAAAAGAAAAATGAAATAAAATTAAAATTAAAGATTAAATGAAATTAAATGAAAATTAAAAATGAAATAAAAGAAAAATGAAATAAAAGAAAAAGAAAAGAAAAGAAAAATGAAAGAAAAATGAAAAAAAAGAAAAGAAAACTGAAAGAAAAGAAAAATGAAAGAAAATTAAAATTAAAATTAAAAATGAAATAAAATAAAAATGAAATAAAATAAAAATGAAATAAAATAAAAATGAAATAAAATAAAAATGAAATAAAATTAAAATCAAAAATGAAATAAAATTAATCGTAAAACGCCCTTCATTTTATATACATCAACGGATTAATTGGGGAAGGTGTGGTCCGTAGATATATATTTATTTTATTTGGCCCAAAACCACAATAGTAAATATCAGTAGTTATAATCATAATGTAAATACATTTTGAAACATTGCCTGAGAGTGGTGGAAAAATTAAATAAATAAAATAAAACGTCTAATATCTTTAGAAAATACTTACTTAAAAAGCATCATATTAACTCTACTCCACTGAGCTGTTTCTTTAGTTTTACGACAGTAAGGACCTCGAAAACGTTTCTAAAATATTATGATTTAATTATTCAGACTCTTATAGTTATAGAAAAATTAAGAAAATTATACGAGTAAATATATTTCTAGTGGATTTCATAAAATAAAATAATAACGACCTTGTAAAAAATAATTCCCCTAATATATTAACAAAAACAAAACAAATTCGTCTAAAGATGAATAATTATCAAGATCATCTTGAAAATTGTACTCTAAATTGATTTTTCATGGATTTTTCTTCATATATCATGTATGATGTGATTGTGAAGAATGCTTGTTACACTCGTCTGTCTGCAGCTATCTAGGGCATATTTCAAGGGGAGAGCTTATATTAAAATCATCCTAAACAACCACGCATGGTCTTATTTTGCAGGTAGGTCTTAGTTTCGGGGAAACACGGTAGTCTATTGCCATAGATAATCTGCTATTAAATCTGACATCTTTAAGAGGAATATTTTCCCTTTCTGTTGTAGTCGAACATTGAACAGTTTCTGACGAAGTTCCTTAAAACTACGTTTAACTTTATAAGATGAATAATAATTTAGTATCGTCTTTCATTCAACTACAAATCCCAAACAACTGATTGTGAAAGGTTAACGCAAGAGGGCGTATTGATATTTATCACTGGAAACAACAATTATTTGGATGTTGGTATGATATTTTCACTGTATAATCTTGTGATATATTTTAGAAATATTAGTTCTTGTGAAACGAAAATTAGTGCAAGCCATCAAAGATCTAATTTCAATAAATAAAATCTTATTTTTGATCGGGATTGTGTAAAAAAAACATTTGAATCCCTCCTAAGTGTCAAGTGTTTTATTAGGAAACACTAGTTCGAGGTCGGTCCTCGCTAACTCAGCGTATGCGTAGCACATGGATCTGTGCGGCAAAGTGAGGAGCTGATGGTAGGTGTGTCGCACCGCCGCAGACGCTAAAAGCAATGCCCTTTGTCTAGCGCTAGTAAAAGGGGGATAGACTCCCTCGCTATCTGGCTGATACCGACTTTTGGCCACTCCGACGACGACGACGACTTAAAACTAGATAAATTATAAGTGTATAAATCAATGATGTATTTGAAAAAATAATTGAAAAATCATTAAGAAAATTTAAAAAATATAATACAGGATAAAACACAATAAAGAGCAAATAAAAAAATAATACCAATAATAAGAATAAACAAGATAAAAACAAGAACATATGAAAAATAAAATATAACCAACCTTGTTTTTCAATATATTTGTTTTACTAATCTATATATGACTATAGATAAGAGGTTCATTTTTAACTTTTAAAATCCCAGTTAATGCCAGGAGCACTGCAAGTCAACAATATAGTGAACGAAAATCAAATGAAATCCGAGTAGGGTGTATATTCAATCACATGTGATATATGCAAAAAATATATATGTTGGGAAAACATCCAGAACTACAAAAAAAAAACGCATTTACAAACACAGGTGTAATTTCAACGTCGGTGATGATAAAGACACTTTGATAAAACTTAACTTACAAAATCAACATGGGTTTAATTATAAACATGTTAAAGTGTTAGTTTTTATATTTATCAAACAATACAGAAAAATAATAAAAGCAAGGATAATTTTTAAGCACAGAACTTTTAACTAAAGATCAGTTTTTTCAACCTCTCATATAATGCAGTTAAATTAGTTTTAAAGAATTACTATATGCCTCAACTTGATTAATTTCAATTTTTATTACTCTTATGACTTCACCACATTTTAACGAAAAACAAATGAATGGTATAAATGATAAACAAAAGTATTTTATTCTAATGTTTTGTAGCATATATTTGCATTATTTTTATTGTGAATTACGAACTGTCACGTGGTCCATTTTTTGCATCGTGTTGCGATGGATTTGATGTATCAACGAGCTTCATATACGCTTGCGTCGATAAGTGCACTGAAAAAAATCTAAATTCCCAAATTTATTACACCAAAGAAAAATATCATTGATAAAGAATTAACATAAAACACATTATAATACATAATTCCATTTTATTATGTCTTATAAAATACAATGAGATTTTTATTATTTAGAAAAACGTAACAGAAAAATAGGGTGTTTTTGCGGTTGCTCGAAGAAGGGATTAAATTTATTTCAGTTGATTTCAATGAGAAAATTGATTTGATATAAGAGGAAATTGACTTACGAGCGAAACAAATTAAATTTATCAATTCAAATTCATTGTTAAATTACATTCATTATTTTAGTATTTGTATTCTTTATTTATTCCATTTTATTTTATTCCAATTTTATTTTATCATATTCTATTTTAAGTAATTATTGGTCTTACTCACTTTCCATTATCTTTTTGGTATAATTTCATATCAAATATTTCCCTAAATAAAATAAGATATCTAAAGGAATTTTATATCATCGCTCTTTGATATTACTTCATTGATGGTTAATATAACCAATATATATATATAAAGCGAAACTTCCGTATACAAACAGGACTGTTTATCCATCTATACATATATAAAGAACAGTTAGTGTGTATGTTTGTATTTCCGGAGAAAACTACGAAAATAAAACGTTTAACGACAAAGTAAATATATAAACATTAAATATCACCAGTTCTTGATTTCTGTGCAAAAATTATGAAGATTAGATTTATATTAGAAGATATTTTAAAATTGAAATATACTTAAAAATAGCATTGAAATTCTACTCAAAAGTAAACGAAAAAATCAATACACGATGTACCTTTGTGTCCCCGTCTACTCAGGCAACACTGGGTAGCCACTTCTAGTTAATAAATATACACATACTCAATATATTTGTTTTCATATTTACATACATACTTTCGAATTTGTTTCCATTTTCCTATTATATATATATATATATATATATATATATATATATATATATATATATATATATATTATAAATTTGTATACTTGTTTCTTTGTATGCGCACACACCTGAACAAGCTACTTTTTCAATATTCAATATTTAATTGTTTGTGGATTGATTGCATAATACGCATGAAACTATAGTTACGAAAAATTATACCACAATATTTTATTCATGATTTTTAAAACGGCTCTACTATTTTAGCATTGCGCACCTTTATATGCTAAGACTTTTCATTTCATTCTCCGTTATATTTTATTTCACCTGCTTAGGTGAAAATCCTCTAAGGCAAAGGAAACAAAAAATGACTGTGTAAAATGAACAGATTACTTTGTGTCAAGTATTTAGAATGTGTTATTATTTTGTATCCAAGATATCTGCTGGTTTTAATGTTTTTTATTTATTGCAAATGAACAGTTTCAAACATGTCGAACGATGTACTACATTGCTCCAAAATAATAGAGAAAATAATGGCACAAAATATTAGTTTGACTAAAAAAGCAACTAAGTCAGAAAACAAGGAAATAATCCCGTTGCGTTTTTTTTTTACTATTTAAAATAAACAAAACACTCACGTTTACAAAACTAGACGATATTAGTGTGGTTAGATAAAACAAACTGCAAAAATATAACAGGTGACGTGTCATAAAAGAAAGGCATTTGCTTAAATAAAGCCGAGGACTAAATGAGAAAAATCAGGGCATAAAGCTGACATTTATGTCACATAAAACCGCGGCTCTTTTATTCGTTTTCTGATTCCGTCACCCGGCCGCCAATCTCAACCAAAATGCATTTATGGACGATGCCATAAAAACGATCGCAGACATCTTTTGTGATTTTCACCGCCACCATTTTTCACTCATTTCGGTAAGCTGATCGCCATTGTCCTCTTTATTGATTTCCCGTCGCCAGGATTTTTAGTGAAAAGATTTCTATTTTGTCTTTTATTCTTTCTTCACCCTTTTCTTTTCTTTTCATTTTTTAAAACTAAGATGATCGTTGAAGTTCCAAGAAAATGGGCGCTTGGAATCTCTGTGGTAACTTGAGATGTTGTTAAAATTATAACTCCCGCCTTTTTTTTTTCGAAAACAATTTGAAAGATTCTTTTTTTATGTGAGAAAGTTTGCAACTAGCAAAACAATGTTTTATAGTGGGATTTGACCGAGTGAAACTGTTCTGGAAATGCTCACTTTAAAAAATTCAACTAAATGAAAGGTGACGAATATAAAAGGAAACTAAAAACAAAATATGACAAAGAATATAACAAGAAACTAAAAAAAAAAAAAAAATTAAAACTATGACAAAGAAAAGATATTGACGGGGTAAACAGATCAGAAAGAAAGAAAATGGATACTGATGAAATATTGATAAAAATTAAGAAGCAATGTTTATAGAAAAATAAAGAAAATGAGATTGAATGATGAAAGAAATAAAACTGAAAAATATTTACCTCCACTTTTTGTTTTTTAGATGCCTCTTCATGACTTAGAAAACACTTATTACACTAAGAACAAAATGAAGACTATTTGATCATAGAATAAAGAGATATAAGAATATAATGCAAAGGAAAAAAACCTTTTTTAACTTTGGAATATTAATGGAAAAATATTTTGAAAATAAAAATAAAAACTGGAAGGAAAAACAAAACAGATAATTAAAGAATTATTGATTTTGGCTTTGATTATACACTTTTTTTTACATTTCATTTGTAGACAAAGCTAAGTTTTATAAATATTTCCGATCTCTCCAGTCATTATTGATGAAAGAAATTTTTATTTTTAGACCGTAAACATTAAATGAAATAAACTGTTCGATGTTTCATTTCCTCTCTCAACAATATCTTTAAAAAAAGTATTGACTATGTTGTTTTTTTCCATCGGCATTCATCGTATATATCTTGCTAATATAACTACCTATGAATTAAATTTTCCACTTTAAGAAAATTTCAGATAAAAAAATATTTAAACAAATTCCACGTCTGTAATAACGTTTAAAAGATATTAGATATATATCATATAAGATATGATTAAAAAGTATCGACACTTACCATGTAAGAAATTAACAGTAAAGAAAAGGTTGCCTTCTTTTTGGTAAATAGTCTAGCAACCCAATCCACTCATTCCAGTGAGTTTTGAATATGTCGAAGCATAAACAATATACAAACACTAAGAATACCGTGTAGACGATTTTATCGATTTGTAAAATTTATGTTTAAATTCCAGTTTGTTTTTATAGAAACGCATACATACACATTTATTTCCTTGTCTCTCGTTTAATATTTGTATTTCTAAATGACATGATCGATTTGGATTTGACAGACACATATTTTACAATAATCCATGCCACGCTATTTTTGTTTGTTGTATTAATGTTCCTCTTGAACAAACTAAACATTTCAGATTTTAGTTAAAACTTCATGATTAATTATTGAATGATACAATATATAACCGTGTTGGGAAGTAAAATGTTTCAATGAGATAAACACAACAAAATGATTTGAAAACGTTGAAAAACTAATGTAAACATATTAAACAACTGCAGACAGATTCATACAGGCGCACACAGAGAAGCGTCACATGGTGTGTCAATGGCTGACAAGCTACGTTCGCAGATCCATTAATACTGAATAATGAGTTCAATCCACGCTCGATACTTATGACGCAGATACTACGCCTGGCGAACGAGTTGAGTAAATAGCTACATGAGCGCACAACGACAAAAAAGTATATATATAGACACCAAATTATACATATATATATATATATATATATATATATATATATATATATATATATATATATTATTATTATTATATATATTATTATATATATCATAATCATCATCTAAGTGTTTGTACAAAACGGATTCCTTTGAATCTCACTATCAGTCCCTACCACCCGACCATTTCTCTTGGTAGGTCCTCTAGACGGCATCCACTGTCCATGTATGTCAGTATTTTTGCTCGGCAAAAACTGTTGTGTTCATTCGTAAGAGTCCATAAGAGAAGGTTGCTTATGAATTATTCCTTACTTCACTAGCAGGTACAAGCGCGTATCACTTGGCAAATTTGGGAGATGATTATATATATATATATATATATATATATATATATATATATATATATATATATATTGAAAATAAAAATAAAGGAAAGAACGTTTTGAATGGATAAAATGGGATTATTTTATTTTATTTAACTGACACTTGTTTTGGTTAGGGGTTCATGTATGTATACATGTATTCTATCTATTATTATTTTAAATACAAAAGTGAAATAAAATAACAATAATAGAAAAAATATAGAAATGTTTAGTATAAAAAAATAGAGACCTTCGTCTGAATAAATCCTTATTGTTTTGAATTTATTTTAATTTTGTATAAAATAATAAGTAAAAAAAAAGTAAAATCGTCGGGGCGGCCTAATGTCGGTATCAGCCAATCAGCGAGGGAGTCTATCCCCTTTTCAATAGCGCTATACCAAGGAGATTGTTTTTTAGCATCTGAGGTGGAGCGCCACACCTACCATCAGCTCCTTACTTTACCGCACATATCCCTGTGCTAATCATACGCTGAGTTGGCGAGGACCGGTATCGAACTAGGAACCTTGTGGTTTCTAGCCGAACGCTCTACCGACTGAGCTAACCATCCATTCAACACTTTTTTCCTTTATTTTTCTTTTCAATATACCGTCGGATTCGCTTACATTTTCAACTTATATATATATATATATATATATATATATATATATATATATATATATATATATATATATATATAAAGACAGATTGGAAGATATAGAGTGTGTGTGTGTGAGATAGAGAGAGAGTGGGGTAGTTTTTTTTATACATCTGTTTATATTGGAGAGAAATAAGACGTGGAACCAATTTGATGAAGTGCTTATACATTCATTATTACATTTCTCTCTGTTACGTGTTTAATCAGAAAATGATTTGGAAAAAATGTCGATATTTTTTATGTACACTATTCAATTATATCTTATTACGTGCAGTATTTCACTTCGTGTATGATACAAATAGGTTCAAATACAAATACTTTAATTAATCCATGGTTCAAATAACCTAATAAATTCGTACATTTTTAAGTCCCATAACAATGGGTGGCCCTTTATATACAGTGTCATCGATAGTTGTAACGTTCTTTAGTTTAGTTTTTCCTAATTATTTTCAAAATATTATCTTATAAAGCCCATAATTGAGCGATACGTACAAATATATATATATATATATATATATATATATATATATATATATATATTAGTTTATCGCAAAAGATTTATACACACACGCGCAACCACACATACAAAACACCTTTAAAAAATGCACAATGCCTTTTTTCGATACACACACTCTCATACTCACACCGTAAAAGAGAATATTTGACGTCATATTTCAAACCGTCCACTTTTTTCAGCGTCCTTTCTTCAGACTTCAAATGTTGAACAGACTAATAAACAAGGACTATCACTTGCTTTTCTCGTTATTCTGTGATAAAATCTTTTTATCACCTCCCATATACCAACAAATGACCTGAAGATGATCTAATGAATAGATCGAAACACTGCAGCGTCGACCAATAAACTTACCACTTAACTTATTTAAATCTGTGTTTTTTTCCAAATTTTCTTAATATACTACATACATTGAATTCCTTTTCTCCACACACACACACACACACATATATATATATATATATATATATATATATATATATATATATATATATATATATATATATATAAACACTTCAACAAATTGTTTTTCATGTTCTATGTATCTTCCATTCTGTTGAATATGTTATCAATATATTTATATTAATACTCGTATTCCTTAATCTTCCGACCGTTATTATCTTACAACACCCTCTTAATAAAAAATCAGTGAGAGAGAGACTTATATCAAATTATTATAATCTTTACTAATTGAACTATTTTTCAATAGCTCTTAAGTAAACATATCTAACGTTGTAATAATTATCATACTATGGTATATCCACATGTCTTACTCGTTTATTTATTCATTACAGTTTGTCACACTGTATATTACCGAAGTTTAGGAGCAATGAGCCAGTCCAATGCTTACTTGGGTGATCACTTTAACTAAAGGTACTGTGAGCAATCTGAGTCCTTTACTTATCAAGATGACTTTGGATCGGCAGTAAATTATCTGTAAAGGGGTGATGTGCCGTAAAACAAGCAAATATTTAACATTGCAGAACAATGCTGCAAGATTGTCGTAAATAATTCTTAGAAACAACACCATACAAGAAAGCAGCTATACGACCACTTGCCCACTATCACACAAACCACCCGAGTTAGACGAACAAGACATACTGGAGAGAAGCAAGGATGAACTCATGTGACGTTCTCCTGTCGAAACCTGCACATGAGTGCGCTAATATGAACCGCTCAGCAAAGACATACATCGATCAGCTTTGCGTAGAATATGGATGTTTCACAGAGGACCTTCCTTGTTAGAGATATCAGTTCAACCAGAACGACATGATGAGGATATATTTACCTAACCCCTAGGCCACTGTCAGGATGTGACACAAGGTCAACTTTTAAGTATAGTACAATTGGTTTCATTCAGAGATTTCCTTCTCCTATACTGGTTTCTGGACTAAGTCTAAATTATTACAAATGTCCTACTATGTATCCATATGGTCGGGTTCGCTCAGTCGGTAGAGCGTTAGGCTAGAAACCACAAGGTTCCTAGTTCTATATCGGCCCTCGCCCACTCAGCGTATGATTAGAATAGGGATCTGTGCGGTAAAGTAAGTAGCTGCTGGTAGGTGTGGCGCTCCACCTCAGACGCAAAAAAAACAATCTTCTTGGTCTAGCGCTAGTGAAAAGGGGATATACCCTCGCTGATTGGCTGATACCGACTTTAGGCCACCCCCACGACTTACTATGTATCCATAGCTAGATGAGAATTGACGGATGCATGTCTTTCCTAAGGGCATTAGTATTATGCGAACGGCACACTGCATCATCCTGGATTTGAACTCACGTCACTGATTCTAGTTCCTGTTTCGCTCAGTTTAATAAATATATGCAAAATTATTTATCTGAATTTTTACATGAAGCTTGATAATTTGTATTGTTTGGATTATTCGGACTATTGAAAACAAAGTATTCTAACATGCAAGGCATTACTCCAGGAAAACAAGGTAACTTTAATATCTGATGCTACTGCACAAAATCGGATACATGACAATTATATCCTGTTAGCAACAGCCAGTTCTTCTTATCTTATGTCGCTGAAAGTTTTACCTGGTGGAACTGGAATAGATTATAAGCAGCACATTTATGTCAAAAAATTGACATTCCTTGATTCCTTGAAATCAACCTCACATAAGTTTTCATTTAGGCTCTTTATACTATGCTAACTTTAATGATATATTTTTTCAATAAATACACATATCCAAATAACTGCAATTCTCAAATTTTGTACTTACAAAAAACTGTTTAAACTAGATTTTTAAAAAAGATTCATCATTAATTTTTACTGCCTCTAATACGACTGCTTTATTGTTAACTAGCAGTATTTACATGGGCTGCTACATGGCGTTGTATATTATTCTTAAGTTAATCACTGGACAGACTTAAACGCCTCTGAAAAGAAAATTAATGTCTTCTATTTAGAATATTAAATGGAAAAAGAAATCAAAAGATAATTTTTGATTTGTTTAAAAGCTAAATAAATATGACTCGGTTTATTTTCTGGGTGGATTTAGTTGGAAAAAATGGCAAAAACAGTATTCTAATGTTAAGTTATCGTAAATTTAATTATAAGTGCCTTTGAAAATATAGATCAAATCTCCATAATTTACAAAACAAAAAGGAAGATCTGGTGATAGTAAATGTGTATATATATTTACTTTATTTTCATAGTCTCCTCAGGACATACACACACACATGCATGTATACACACCAAGGATCTTTTATATATCTATATACATATTCCTTTTTATTTACAGATTATATATATATATATATATATATATATATATATATATATATATATATATATATATAGAGAGAGAGAGAGAGAGAGATAAGGATCGGGTTACCAAAACAAAACGGCAAAAGGTAGACAACACTTGTATTTACGATAGAATATAGTCAGTGTTGAATGAAAAGAATGACGTTACATGTTTTCTCATTTTCTAAAATAATTGTTATTTATTTCTTCCCTTTAAATCATTTTACCGTTTTTGTTTTATTAATATACATTTATGTTCTCACAATATATGACATGTAATATATTATTGCTTGTCTAGTTGAATTAATTTTGCTATAAGGAATCAATGTATCAGTTAAAGATAAAGAACCATTAGGAAAAATCACCGCCAAATGTAATATGAGGCCCATACAAAATCAATTAGGGTATTGAACAGACTTTACAAAGGTGTATTATATATATATATATATATATATATATATATATATATATATATATATATATGTGTGTGTGTGTGTGTGTGTGTGTATGTGTGTGTGTGTGTGTGTGTGTGTGTGTGTGTGTGTGTGTGTGTGTGTGTGTGTGTGTTAGCCTGTTTTTACCGACATAAATATTATTTTGCCAAATCCTAATAGCTATACTACCGATTGTATAAGGTGCCAGTTTATACACTTTGAGGTTAACATATTTTTATGGAGATTGGTAAGCAATTTCTCCATGTATCATTCCTTACTAAACCATTTCCCTATCCTTAATTCTTTGCTTACCTAATTTCTCCCCACGGCTCTCAATGTCAGAGAATAAAATGGCGAATATTTCCGGGTTTTGCCTTTCAAATGGTTTCATTTTGCAAAGTAATCAAGTATAAATTTCAGGGTTGGTTCAGGAACAAAAAAAATACGACAGGGCTGTTCACGTAGTGATTTTACAGTGGAATGAGCGCTGCCGTATGTCGTTTAAAGTAGGCAATGTGTTAATACTCGTTGTGTTTCTTCCTATTATTTTTCCATTAAGTGATACTCGTGTTACAACAATATGCAATGCTCTAAGTGCACTCCCTTCAAGTTGAACAATTGAAAAATAACGTATTTAAGAGTGGGTCTGGAATTAATGGCAATAAAGGGGTACTACCGAGGCCACCGATATAGAAGGCCCGTTCTTTGGGTGTGTGACGTCACAAAAGTGGGCCCAACTTAGAGCAAGCGAAATAGATACCGTTGTCTCGTAAAGACAGTAAATAAACAAGTGTTATGTTTCATTAAACTTTAATAACTGAAATTCGTTCATAATTTTATTTATTTCAAATTTGAAAACAACTTTTATAAATGATAACAAACATTGTTTTGATTTGCATGTTTTTTATTTTAATTTTAAAAAAACTTGTAAAGGCAACGTTGAGGTACATAAAAAAAACAAATACCATTACATTAAACTTTAATAACTGAAATTCGTTCATAATATATATTTTTTTTAAATTGAAAACATTTTTTTATAAATGATAAGCAACATTGTTTTGATTTGCATGTT
The DNA here is from genome assembly GCA_023376005.1 of Doryteuthis pealeii. Taxonomy (NCBI): domain Eukaryota; kingdom Metazoa; phylum Mollusca; class Cephalopoda; order Myopsida; family Loliginidae; genus Doryteuthis; species Doryteuthis pealeii. The sequence continues at coordinate 49,229,273 of CM042139.1, forward strand.
TTTTTTTATTTCAAATTTGAAAACAACTTTTATAAATGATAACAAACATTGTTTTGATTTGCATGTTTTTTATTTTAATTTTAAAAAAACTTGTAAAGGCAACGTTGAGGTACATAAAAAAAACAAATACCATTACATTAAACTTTAATAACTGAAATTCGTTCATAATATATATTTTTTTAAATTGAAAACATTTTTTTTATAAATGATAAGCAACATTGTTTTGATTTGCATGTTTTTTTTTATTTCAAATTTGAAAACAACTTTTATAAATGATAACAAACATTGTTTTGATTTGCATGTTTTTTATTTTAATTTTAAAAAAACTTGTAAAGGCAACGTTGAGGTACATAAAAAAAACAAATACCATTACATTAAACTTTAATAACTGAAATTCGTTCATAATATATTTTTTTTTAAATTGAAAACATTTTTTTTATAAATGATAAGCAACATTGTTTTGATTTGCATTTTTTTTTTTATTTTAATTTAAAAAAACTGTAAACTGAATTATGAATAAATGAACAATCAATTATTAGATAAACAAACAAACAAATATAAATAAATATACTAAATATAAATTTGATAAAGTTTAGGTAAATTATAATCAGCATGGTTTTGATTTGCTTTTTTTTTTAAATTTCATGATTATTCTGTAAATTTACAATATTGTAATTATCAAGTGATAATTACTTAATACAGGAACAACTGAATTATGAATAAATGAACAATCAATAATTAGATATAAACAGACAAACAAATTACAATAAATATAAATAAATATATTAAATATGAATTATAATCAGCATTGTTTTGATTTGCTTTTTTTTTTCAATTTTAATGATTATTCTGTATTTTTACAATATTATATTATATATAAACAGACAGATTACAATAAATATATTAAATATAAATTTGAAACCAAGTTTAGATAAATTATAATCAGCATTGTTTTGATTTGCTTTTTTTTTCAATTTTAATGATTATTCTGTAAATTTACAATATATACTGAATTATGAATAAATGAACAATCAATAATTAGATATAAACAGACAAACAAATTACAAAAATCAAATAATACTTATTGAAAAATAGATTATAGATATAAAATTCAGCTGAATGTCTGAAGTTTTCTTTTTTTGCTTAACTTATTAATGATGTTATCATTTTCTCTAGAACAAAAATTATTTAAAAGAGCATTTGTAGAGCTTAAGATAAACATCTTTTCTATTTTTTCAATATTATGACCTTCATCACAAGTGTCAACATTAAAAAGTAGCTCATGGTCTGCCAATACATTCAATGTTATATGCATGGCTAATTTCCTTTGATTTACTGAATGAAGAAAAGAATGATTTTTTATCAGCTTACCAATGACTTTTGTTCACACTCAAAGACTTGCCGTATTGAGATATTATACTGATCACCACTAAGTCGCCGGTATTGCCCAAACCTTGCCTCAAGGTGATCAGTCTGAAATTTGCCAGGTAATATGTATAGCATTTTCAATTCTTCCATGCAATACTTAGTCAGTTCTAGAAATGCATAGGTTGTATGATGCAAAGCAGTGAAGGTTTCTTTTGTTAATTTGCCATTTTTTCCAGAAATGCTATTCCAAGATTCTAACCAGTCACAGAATACAGAAAGAAATCTAAAATTTTCTTCATTTACTCTAAGTGGATTGCAGTATTTATTTCTAAGGCGACAACCTTTATATGGTGTTTTTACATTCATTATTGTCCACCAAATATAAAATATGTTTATATATTCTGCAACTTCTGCAAAATTAGGCAAACATTCCTGTTTTCCTAACGTCAATAATCCCTGAATAGTATATTCATTGAAAATTTGCAGAACTAAATTAACATTTTGCCTTTCAAGACTAGTAGGATAAAGAGCTTTTGAGGTCAATTTATAACAATATTTCAAAATTGACTGAGATTCCAGGGCATGAAGTTTCTGTAAGGTACAAAATGGGGCACTTTGGATACTATTTAATTCATGATTTCCATTATGACAAAATTTTGGAAAGAGCATGCATTTAGTTGCATCTTTTTGACCAAGCCAATTGTTTCTAATGCATTTTTAATATATGGACTGAGTCAAATAGAAAGAAAAGAGGTCGAGACTTAACAAATGGGTGTGGATATACAATCGAAAGCTTTGGTGGATTGCAAAAGTAAGATATAGCCTTTTTATTTATTGCATTATTATCTGTTATGATTGATAATACTTGAAAGCCTATCTCCTCTAAACCAATTATAATACGTTTAACAATATTAAATAAATTTTCAGCTTTAAGACATTTAGTTGGCATAACATGCACAACATCCTTATATGGTGAGAATACACTGCTAAGCATAAAAGCAAATGCACTTGTTGCAGCTTCATTTCTATTGTCAGATAAGCCAACAATATTACCACCCTTATAATCAAAATAAGGTTTTAGGTGAATTTCATCAACAAGTAAAGATACTGTAGTGTCTTTCTGTACAAGTAACTTGAATTTGTTTTTAATATACATGAGAAAATTGTTATCATGTTGCTCAATTAAAGGATTCATATTTGTTGATAATGTTACTCTTTTAATTGTCGAATAACTAGGTAAAATTATATTTTTGCTATCTCTTAATAATCTATACCCTTTAGGAGAGCAGTTATATAATAATGAGAAAATATCATCATTTCTGTTGAATAATCAAACTTATTCTGTGTCATTAATTTTAACTGCTCATATATGAATTTTATTGAATTAAAATATTTGCTTGATTCATCTTGTATCAATATAAAAAATGACATGATTAATTTTAGTATAAAAATTATACTAGGGGATTAGCTTGCTGTTGTTCTGTGTCCATTTTCTTCATGTTTTCTATTAGAGTTTCTAGATCATTCTTATAATTCATATGCTTTGGAATTTTATAATCTCCTATCATATCCATTTTCACATCCCTACAAAATACATGAACTGCAAAATTAGACTCGATTAAAAGAGACAAATTTATTTTTGGATATGGGGTTTTTATGATACTGCATATGATAACTGTTTCTTGCTGCCTAATAACATTCCAGTAATCTCTATCAAGAAAATTTAATTTTCCTACCAGATCATTAATATCATAAAATTTGTTTTGTTTTGTATATGCCAACGCATCCTTAACACTTTCATTTAAAGCACTTTTAAGTGCAGAATTGTCCAGTCGAATTCTTCTAGAATCTGGTGACTCTCTAGAGGTGATTGATGATGATAGATATGAGGGACAGTTTGGGAGAATTCTAGGAATTGCGCCATCACAAAGAGATTTTTTTAAAAGTTTAACTTTAATTGCTGCCCCTGTTTTTTCATCAAATGCTGATGCTTCTCTTCTTATGTCCTCTGGTCGAAAATGTAGTTCACATACCTAAAAATATTGTAAAAATCAAAACCTATTTTAAATCCTTGTAAAAATCTTAAAAGTTTGTCAGCAAAAAATCTACAATATGAAGCATTTTTCTTATAATTCTAGGAAAAATGAAGAGTGTTCTGATATCTTTAAGGAACATAATTTACCAATTCAACAAAAAATTATTAGTGACAAATCTATGTACAAATAAAGAGAGAATTTTTAACATTTATATATTTTTTGAATTAGAATAATGAATAATTATTTTTTGGATAAAATGATTTTGAAAATTTTGATAGATTTTAATCCTTTTTAATCCTTTAATTTTAATCCTAAATTTCAATTGAATTACAATTGTGAATTACAAAGACATGAGATTAATTTAATTACTATTAGAATTATTTTATTATCAATAATTTTGTTATTATTATTATTATTATTATTATTATTATTTTTTACTCCTTTTGAGTTTTCACATCAGCATTAGCTGATGGTCTTTCCAATGGAGTCTGAGTGACAGCAAGTCTCCTCAGGTCTCCAGGACTCTTCTGAGTATTCTGACAGATTGCAGCAGTTCAGTGTTCTGAATGGTTTCAATACTTCCTCTGATTTCCAAACTTTCCAAACCTTCATTATTAGAATCATTTTTTATGATAATAATAATTTAAATAACAATGATAACAATAATAACTTCAGGGAAATACCATCAGCTGGTGTGAAAAACTAATAATAATGATAGCAATAATTATAACGATTGATACCGTCCAGAACACTGTACTGCTGCAATCTGCCAGAATACTCAGAAGAGTCCTGGAGACAAAGGCTAAATTTGCAAATTGTCCTCAATATTTCAAGATTCGTTAAATAAATGAAATTAACTAACCTGACTTACCCCCCCCCCAAAAAAAAAAGCCAAGTAGGAAAAAAATAGATAATAAAGTAAATAAATAAAAAAAAAGAAAGATTTTTTTATTGATGAAATAAAACAATTACTTACCAAAAAAAAAGTCAAGTATTTTCCAACTTTAGTTCAATAATAATAATGATAACGATAATAATAATAATATCAATAATAATAATATCCCTTTTTTATTTGAATAAATTTATATCAAAGTAATTGTGGGATTATTAGACATTAGACAAATATTTACTTTCTCGCATTTAAGACTAACCAAAATAGTCAATTTAATTTAATAGACTCTTTTACTTATGAATAAAACTATTCAAAAATATTGTAAGGATTATCAGAATTATTTCTTTATGTTTTAAAAAATATCCCTTTACGAATTTAATGAATTAATATCGAGAATTTCTTTAGAGTTTATTTCTAAAATATGAGTTTTTTACAACACTTTTTACTTTACGCTCTTATGTAAAAAAAATTGTTAACTTAAGACAGAGCTTTTAATGTCTTAAACTTGATTTTGTGAATTACAAAGACTTTAAAATACTTCAATTATTGAAGTTTAAATTAAATTTATTTAGTTTTAATACAAAAAAAATTACTCACTTTGGAATTCTTTGTAGGTAAAAAATGTTCTCGTCTGATAGTATAAATCCATTTATCGCACAAAATTTCCCTCGCACGAGGGAAAGAAAAAACACTAACTTTTTATAGTTTCCATTACAAAAAGGCACAACACACTTAAAGGGCATTTTTGTTTATAAATTAAAATAAAATAAAAATAATTGACTGAATAATTACAAGAAAAAGTCGTTGACTATTTGCAAAAAACTTCGAGGTGACTATTTGCAAAAAACTTCGAGGTTAGCCACGTGTAGCAAGTCTCGTTTTGCCCCGGTTTGTGTGAAAACAAACTTGGGACTAGATATGATGATATCACAGTGACGTCAGACTCGATCCATCTGGCCTAGTAATTCTAGTTGGTCTTGGTACTACCCACTCCTCAGAGCTCTAGGAGGGGAGCCTCATCATCCTATGCAGTTTAATTTCATACACAGGAATTCTTTTTAGGGGGGGATTACCCCCTCTGCAGTGGGTATAGTTAGCGTATTCTACACCCGCTGACAAGATAGACATTAAGTTGTAGGTGATTTATTCTCGGATTCTTTTTGGTTGGTTGGTTGGTTGGTTGGTGGTTGTTTAGTTTGTTTAATCAACACTTATGGACAATTTAATTCAATGTTTTCTTTTATACGCATATGATTTCTAAGATACATGGTATAATAATAAAGAAACTAATAAAAAACTAAACATCATTACTATTACAAAATTAAGACTGAAAAATATTTTCTAATATGCATTAATAACCTACCACTTTACATGAAAAAAAAACAACAAAAACAATGACTGTTTATGTAATCGGTAATATCACTGTTAAATTGACAAGTCTAGCCAGCTAATGTAACTAAATAAATACATAAATTAACAGATCAAAACTATATATGGAACAAATGTTAACTTTAGGTTATTGAGTTTAGCGCTCAGTAATTATAAGACCTTTACTAATCCATTCTTAAAAGATGAGATAAGTATTTACCAGAAAAAATTGCCATGATCCTCATATATATTTCATCTCCACATGAAGCACATCTATAACTAACCGAAATGATTACTGAAAATAACTATGATAATATTAATATAAACGTAATAATTATTTTGTTTACAATACTATAATATTTAATTTAGTTACAACTTTTAATCATGTCTCTGTTATAAATTATGTAAGACTAACAGGATATACAACATTATGATAATCTAATTATTACAACGTTTGATATGTTTTATTTAAGAGCTAAAAAAGTATATTCTTGATCTCTCTCTCTCTCTCTCTCTCTCTCTCTCTCTTATATATATATATATATATATTTATTATATATATATATATATCTCTCACTCTTTTTTTCTTTCTTTCCTTTTCTTTCATCTTTTCATTATGTTCGACTTAAACAAGTTAGTGTTATCAGTGCCACACGCTCACCCCCTCTTTCTATCTTTCCCCTACTCTCTTATTTTCTTTCTCATTATAATTTCCCGTGTAGCGTATCCTTTTTCTCTTTCATTCTTTATAAGAAAAACTGAAGTGATGACACTTATAAGAAATAATTCGGTAGATAAGCAACATGAGATAATCAGTATTTATATTTTGAATTTCATCTTGAGAATTTAGACGGTTTCATTTTTAATCAGAAGATGTTGCGTGATGAAACCGATACTTGATTAAGGAACACGAGTATTTATATTTAGATAATATTAATATAAAATTTCTGATTATTTTGTTTAAGCTTCTATCATATATAATTTAGTTATATCTTTTAATCATTTCACTGTTATAAATCATGTAAGATTTAAATATCCAACAGAACATACCTCCGTCTAAATCAATGATCATGGGTAGAATATACCCGAAATTTTTATGCACCTTTCTATTCTCCCTCAGAATTCTTCAAATATATTATTCCGACAGACTAAAAGAAAATAGTGATATACGTAAAACTTGGTGAAGATTCAGTGTATTTGGATAGTTTCCAGTGAACAAAAAATTGTCCATTCTTTTGTATTAGTGGTTGGAGACTGTCCAAACAGAACAACGCCACTTATTTTATTATTGATTATTAGTTGCTAGTATAAAATTTCTATGAGGACTCCTGGATAAATGGACACAGAATTATCCTAAGGGCAAAAGATTTAAGTGATATTTTCTCTCATAAACGCAGCAAGGTGATTTTGAAAAATAATCGTACATATTTTAACTATATACACAGAAAAAAAACATGTATAGAACATTCATCATATATTTTGTCTTCAGATTGAAACAGTTTAATGTTTAAATTTTTTACAGCTTCTCTGAATTTTGTTAGATAAGGCTTTATTTTGAGTATAGTCCTCATCTTCATTGTTATATACACAACGTTTGGGTCGATGTGCCCTCCGGCCTTCTTCACTTCTGAACAAGGCCGGAGGTGACATCGACCGAAACGTTGTGCATATAACAATGGAGATGAGGCAACAGTCCGAATATTCCAAATAATACAAAAAATAATTTTACAGCTTTCTGAGAATAAACAATTAATTGTCTCAATATTCTATCAGTACCTTCCTGTTTTATTTTTTAGCTTTACGTAGAAATGAAAATAAGAATTTTTTTTTTCCATAATGTAATGTTGAAAAACGCAAATGAAAATATGTATGTATGTGCTCAACCATCTGCCACGGGTTGCATATGAGGCAACGTCAAATTTTAAACTGCGTAAAGTTGATTTGAATTTTGAGTTTCCCCTCTTTTTTACTAGTTGCACAACCAAGGCTAAATAATTTACTATTTACCCATAGCTCGGAGGAAGATGGTGTTTTATATCTTTTTTTATTTATCAAGACGTGAAACGCAAATGGCCTCGTACAAAATTTGTACTTGGTCGTTGATCATATATTATATAATTATATATATATAATATATATATATATATATATATTCAATAGGAAAAAACTCAACAAAGCGTTATTTGGCTATCATAAATTTATAATAGCTGAATGACGGTTTGTTGAGTTTTTCTTTCTTATTGAACCTCTAAATATTACCGTGTATATAATCATTTTATCAATTATCTGACATTGAGCTCTTTAGGGATTCAAAATAATACTTAGAAATCTATAGGTGTGCATCTGCATGGGCATGCATTCTGAATAGAGGGAGGATATAAATGATCCCAAATAGAATCATCCCCAACTCACCAATCGATTGGATACCTTTTACCTATATATAATATATATATATTATATATATTATATATATATATATAATATATGAGCCTGTGTGCATACATTAGAATGATACCGGCATGTTTTCAAGTAACAAAAACTCAGATATATTATATTCGCATACATATAGACTTAAATTTAAACTTTTTACGCACTGTTATGTTGTGTGCATTGATATCCAAAAGGTCAATTATAATTACTAATAATAATTTTACGGTCTACTCATGGAAAAAAAACACTGACGCGAGTGGTATTACCTGTTAGGGTACCGTCTATGGGTAAAAAATATACTTTTAGAAATTATTCGTATCTGATAGGAATACTTGATATCATATATGCTAACAACTCTTAAGGAGCCACGACACAATAAAATAGAAATAGAAATCTACAATGAACACAATTCTATTTCACCTAGGCTTAAAATAATCTCAACCGGGTGGACATGCCGTAAAAATTAGTCATCTATACTTTTTAAAAGATCATGCTCTATTTTTGATCACATATACCAAAAATTTTAGAGGTGCGTGGTGTAATGGTTACCATCGTAGAAAATGGACTCGTCGACCACAGTTCAAATACTGGACAGGGCTGTTTGCATTTCCCATAGCGCTAATACCTCAGGAAAGGTTTGTATCCGATTACCCTTCCTTTAGTTATGGGAAAATAGTAGGGCAGACTGGGGCTCTACTGCTGCTAGAATACCTATCTATGGAAGAGTTGAAAGTACCTGCTAAATTGCTAAAACCTGTTAAACTTCCGCTAAGAAATTGACGCATGTGTCATAATCCCTACTTCGCAGCGAATGTGTGTGGTGTGGTGTGTTGTATAGTGTTTGTGTGTGTGTAATTATATATATATATGGTGTGTGTGGTTATATATATTATGTGTGTGTGTGTAATATAATATTATATATATAATATATATATAATATAATATATAATATTATATATATATATATAAATGTGTTGCCTATAAGTATTCATGTTAAGCCACAAGATAATAAAATATACAAGTAAAACTGCTTTTTCTAAGTACTAAGAAATACGGGAAATAATATTTCCATATGCTATACTGAGTAGCGAAGAGATGTAAAGCAAACTTTAATCGATATTATCCTTTTTGGTCAAGTCCATTTCCTGTATTCAAAGACAGATGGATTTCAATAGAATGGAGTATTCTCGAATAAGATCAGTGTTTCTCTGGGGTGTTTGATTGGAGATGTGGCTGTAGGAAATTGGATTTTCTGTGTGTTGTGACTATGTGATATGTATTAGATTTTGTCTGTGAAAAGGAAATATAGCGATTCCTTTAACTCCTGGGAAAAGAAAGACTTGTCAATGACTGACTGTCTGATAATAAACTGTCACACAGAGAGCGGAAAATAGAAAACAGTATATGCAATCTAGAGCTGAAAATTCCTCAATTTTTCATTCTCGTGCTGAATCACCAAATTCTTCTTCAGGCGATTAGTAAGCTCTATGGGCTTAATAGCAGCCCGGATAAAAATAAGTTAAAAAAAACAACTTTTAAGCAGATAACCTTACCTCATCTTTCTTACATATGGAACTACTTATTATTTTTACTAACTTAATTTTATTTTCTCATTCTATTTTGAATAAGATAATTCGCAGCGTTGAAAGGCAGAATTCTGGTAACGACATTAACATAAAGAAGTCTATTGTGAGTTGTGATTTGAAATCACTGACGATATCAGACTTAGTACGTACTACACAAAAGAAAATATCCGGCTGATAAGGTGAAAAATTGCTTGATAATAGTTTCTCATACTCAGGACAGACTCTCTCTCTCCTCTCTCTTCTCCTTCTTCTCTCTCCTCTCTCTCTCTTCTCTCTCTCACCACACACACACACACACACACACACACATTATATATATAATATATATATATATTATAATATATATAATATATTGAGAAGTAAATACACAAGCTAGCATGTGTTTTGATATGGCTTTTTTTTTAGCCGACAATTTTTGGAGAATATGTCCTTAATTGAAGTCGTACCTAATTTGAAAGTTAATTAATCAATAATTATTAATTAGGTGGGCATAAACAAATCGAGAAAAATCAATCTCTGTATGTACATTTCGGCCTATTAGGCCTAATCAGCAGCAGACTTAGATAGAAGACAACCTTGTGCGTGATTTCGAACCTCTGACTGTCAAGCTGACAGGCAAACAACCCGCGTAACCCCTACACCAACCGGACTTTCTTAGATTGTTTTTTTTTTTTGAAGTAGGTTATTATTTCTCTTATAGTACTGTCAGCTTGACAGTCAGAGATCGAAACACGCACGAGGCGGTCATTCTATATATACTCTGCTTACGAGGCCTAATAGGCCGAAATGTACATACAGAGATTGATTTTCTCGATTTGTTTAGCCTTACATTAAATAGGTATGCCCACCTATTAATTAATTATTAATTAATTAACTTTCAAAATTAGGTACGATTTCAAAAGCACATATCTCTAGTATATAATTCATAATATATATATATATATATATATATATATATATAATAGTATATATATATATGTAGCAAGGTGAGTGAATGTGAAGAAAATTTAGAAACAAACATGGGATGTTATGATGGAATGGAAAATTTATATGCAATACTCGATCATTTCGGTTTACAATGGGAAGCCTTCATCAGGGACTGAGGAAAATAGAGAAGAAAACAAAGAATTTTAATGTGATAAAAGATGATGGATGTTTTGTATTCGTTGAATTAGAAAAACTGTGTGGAAAAAAGTTAGTTACCGTATTTTGAGTGGCGTTTGTAGGGTTGAATGTGTGATAGACGGATACTGTGGCAGAAAGAGAAAATTATTATTGTATTCGTGTGATAGATAGTTTAACAATTGATACTTTCTGCGTTTCTACCTAATTATTCAGTTGATAATTGGGTAATAAAAGAAATATTAGTATCTCCGGCGCTTTATTATTCCATACCATCTACCCTGTTGGGTCCCTGGGGCCACTAAACTCACTGTGTTTGGCGTTTTCGATTATTCACGTGCTCTTTTTAGTTCTGGTAATTTTCGCCGCTACTATGTCGGAGTTTATTGTATTATATATATATATAGTATATATATATACTATGATATATATATACCCTAATACTTGAGAATAAGTAGTATATAGTATATAATATACTTACTCAGTTTTAAATATATATATATATACTGAGTTTTAATAATATATAACATAAAAGATCGGCATAGATATATTAGAAATATAATATAAAGGTAGGGATATAATTATTATAGTATGATAGGTTATTATCATGAGTGAGGGAAATATATATTAATGGTATAGGTAAATAATTCAGTTTTATATATATAAAAGGTGTTATTATAGTAGTAGGAATATTGATACATGGAAGTGCAAGTGCGGACTATAATATGATATATGATTATAGCTATATTCTATAGTGTTGATTAGGTATATGTAGCCTCTACTATATTATGTTCCACTATATGATGATATATTAGTAATGCAGTTTTATATATAAGCAATATACGGGTGATATAATCTAGTTTTCATATTATATATACTATAGTATATCAGTTTTATTATACTATTATAGTTATATAATGCAAGTTTATATATATATATATAATTATTATGTATATGCACGTGATATATTAAATACAGTTTTATATATTTATATATAGTATACTATAACTAATATATAATATATAGTTTTATACTATAAATATATAACTATAAACGTGTCTATATATATATAGCTTAGAATATTGGAAGTATTACTATTATAGAATATTCAATCAAGTTTAATATATATAGGAGCTAATATAGATAATAATGATCAGTTTATATATATATATATATATATACTATATATATATATAATCAATATAATAATCAGTTATATATTTAACTATATATTGTCTATTATAGAGTAGTATATATGCAGTTTATAACTCACTATAGTATTTAGCCCAATAATAATCAGTATATATAATATATATACTAGAAAAGATGTGACCCATTGGGTCGACTCGCATTGAGGTTGCGCGTTACCGGACTGTTAAAAGAATACATACAATAAGTATAGTATCCATTTTTAATAGCAGTTTTAAAAAACTGATTTTTTCGGTACAATTTTTGTGCCCAATTTATCAAGTAAACATGGAGGCATACCAACGTATGTCGGAAAGATACGCTAAAATTCTCGTATTTTACCAAATAAGTTCTAGCGCTCGTCTCCGGCGCACTCCGTTGAAAAAAATTAACGAAAAGACACAACTATTGAGAATTTTCCACATTATATAGCTTTTTGCAGTGTGATGTATTAAGATAAATGAATTTTATAAATGCCATCATGTTAGGTTGGAAGTTTCAAATATTCCTGATTTCTATAGACTGTAAAAAACAAAAATATCTATTTATATAACTAAAACTATCAGTATTTACTTTTATTCATGTGCTTACACTTACTAGTAAGGTTTCGTAAGAAAACACTCTTCGTAGTATTGAAAAATTCTAGGACGTCCCTCTGCTTTTAGAACAGCATGACAAGTAGTCTCGAAAAGTATAATTGTGTTTTTGTTCGATAAGATGAATTACAATAGATCAAGTTAAATTACAAATAACTGTGAGAATATAAAAATACGCAGTAAATATTTGGGTACAGATGCTGGTAGTAAATAAGCATAAATAGGTACTCTTAACACTCTTGCCTAAATTTTCAGTCACCATTGTTAAAAACATTTGAACATAAATTTGTAATTAAAACAAGTTTTATTTACCAGCCAGGAAAACAAATGTTTAAGTCACCTAGTGAGTGACCGATATCTTTGGCAGAATCTTCTGAAAACGGTCAATAATTTTGTAACATACTGAAAGCTTTTCTATGTGTGTCCGCATTTGGGTGACGGTTTTTAGGGATTATTTAGGGTTAGAATTTTAATGTACGGTGAGTGCTTAAAAAAACCTAAAAACAGAACGAAAAGACACATACAAATTACTATAACATTTCACACTGTTGAGAAAAATTATATTGAGAGAAATAAGTGCTTAATTGAAATTATACATTTGCAGCAAAGCGAGAGGAGCACGAGGAAGGCGAGAGGTCGTCGCAATTAATAGAATCAATAAATGCATTAATTCATTTAATTGTATAGTAATGTTCGTTTGTTTTTTTTTTTGTTTTCTTTTGCGTTGTTTATTTCTTTTATGAGCAATACGTAATTAAAACAATTTAATCCAATATAAAAGACCGTAAATCCCCAATTAACGCAATAGATATTAATGTCATATGACTGTAGTTAATAAACTGGTTTATTTGGGAGCTACCATAAATAAAATTTTTCGTTTTAGATGTTTCTAAGGACCGGGTCCTTCAGAGCTCAGCCTCGGCCATAATCACTATATTTAACATAAATCTTTAGAGAAATCAAGACAATTATACGTTATCTCCCGTTCGAGTAGTATCATGTAACAAGTATGACATATACTGATGGTTATGATATATATTATATATAGGTAGTATGTTATAATGATATATATTATCGAGACGAGTAGAGAGTAGAGAGAGAAGAGAATAGAGAGATGTAGTTAAGAGAAAGGAGAGTAATATAAAGACGAAGGGGGTTTGACTCTTACGATGCAGCAGGACACGCAGCTGAACGTGTATAGAACAAGACAAAACAATTAATTGGAGGAAGGGGTGAGAAATGGGAGAGGCGAAGGCTACCCATGAAGAAGTAGAAACGCCTTGCGTGCTGAAGCAGAATGAGCGAAGGGAATATTGTCTGAACTGCCTTGTGTTTTCTAGTTTCACGCACATAAACATATCTTAGATGTCACTCTCTCGTGTACTTGCCCTCTTATCTGACAGATAATTAGAAAGGTGCAGAAGCATTTTCAGGTATAGATTTGCGAGTAGGGATTTGTTCGGTTGTTTGACGATGTAATTTGCTCTAATCTTAGCGCGCTATAATCCATAGAACTAATTAACTATTTTTTTTTCACTAATGTAGTAGTATCTAATCATAACCATAGGTATTATCTGAAGTATATAATATTGTGTCTGGAGTCATAAAATAGAAAAAATTCCTGTGGGAAAGAGTCGAAGGTTGTAATGCGCAGCTGTTTAGTATATATATTAAAATAATAAACAGTTATTATATGTTATATAGTATCATATTATACGTAGTAGTATATAATATAATTACTTACTGACCAATAGCAAATCCAGACTGTATAATTATATTTAAACGCATCATATATATATAGATATATCTACTATATATATTACATTACACATAGTATATATATTATACGTGATTCATATATTGTATGTATATCCTATATATTATTATATGTATATATATACTATGTATATCAGTTTTAATAATATAGTATATAAATATAATTGATTACTATATATACTATAATAACGAGAATATCAGTCTTATAGCTATATAGTAATATATTATATACCAATCAGTTTTATATAGTACATCTGATCATCTATTATAATAGTTATATTAAGATACAAATAAAATAAATTGTATATTAATCAGTGTTTTAAAGTATTTAGGTAACACCCTTATATTAGTATACGCTTATATATTATGGTATAACTCCAGTTTTTAGTTATATATATTAGAGTGTATGTACCCTGTTATATAGTAACAGTTTATTATATAGTTTTATAGTAACTAGACCTCATTAGTTAATGAAGGATATAAGCAGTATGTTAATAGTATTATCATACTTATCGTCCTTACGTTAGGGGAGGAGCATTACTAATATATATTATCTGTAGTAGTATAATTAAATTCATATACTTTATATTAATCAGATATTGTTAGATCATATATACATATCTATATTATATATAATATAATGATTAAAAATAGTATAGGATAGTAGTATAATGAGTGTTATATATAGTCAGTATATATTATATATTATATATAGATATTAGTTTAGTAGTTACTGAATACTATAGTATATATTAGGCTACTAGTCTACTATTACTAGATTATCATATATAAAGTGAGTTTATATATATTAGGTGTATATTATATGATATATTATGTAATGAGCTTCTTAATATAATATATCCGAGAGTAGATGCATTAATTCTCAGATTGTTGTTAGCCACCATTTAAATAGGCCATTCTCCGCAATAACTTTATAAATCTAATTAATTAAGATTTTCAAAATTAAAGGGTACGTACTATAATTAAGATCACCTATTCATCACAATACCAAAAATCGTCCGGCAAACAAGCGCGATTTCCAAACACCCACCACGTTCGTTTTAAGTAGCAACTTATCATATCGTTCGTGTAATAAAGATCACAGTCAGCAAGAGGATGGTCATTACACTCTATCTATAAACAAATCGTAAAATATGCAGAAGTCCGATTGGTTTGGTGTAGAAGGTTTTATAGGATCACCGAATGAGCCTGAGTTAGCCTTCTCAGAACTGGCAGTGCGCGGTTTGGCAATACCTCACGCCATCAGAAGTGCGGTCTTCCGATCTGGTAGTTGTCCGTGCTGACTCTTGAGTGCTGCCTCTCGAATAGGCTCGAATATCTCTAGCCTCGCAAGATTGATTTCTTTTGCTCGATTTGCTCTTAGACCATCAGCTTTCAATAGTAGAGACCTTACCGAGCCCTAATCGTCATTTATCTGAATTTAATTCAATTTCATATTTAGGGGTACGCACTCTAAATTCAGCACAATATTCTCCATATATATAGTATCACTTATATCCTATTCGTATAAATAATATCTCTCGATACTGTAGGATATTATATATCTAATTACTAGATAAGAGCCGCTATACGACTATCATATATTAAGATGTGCCAATATGATATATATATATTGTAATATATATATTACCATGAGTTTTTATAGTATATACCGTGATATAGTAAATACTAGTGAAAGGGTTGTATGATCTTGTTAGTGATAGTGCTATATATATATAGTTTATACTATACGTACAGATAAACAATGAGTTTACAATATATATTATCTTAGTAGTAGTACAATATTCAATAGTTTATATCGATAAGCGATAATATAAAACATCTCACATGAAAGAATTATCTAGTCATGAGGTCTCTAATAATATGGTGGTATATAAATAGATGAGAGTCAGTGATGGATAGTTACGTGATATTATACTGATGCGATCACGGATCGGAAGGCTTTATATAAGTAGCAACTTAGGGACGCTAATGTTAGAGCGACGTAGCGATGAACAATAAGCGTATAATGAAGTACGCATCGTATATGACTGGGTAGAGCATAAGTTTACTTATTGAGATTTATCGAATATATGGAGGGTGACAATATAGATGATTGAGTATTAGGATTATGATTGTAGTATAATTAGATTTGATTATATATATATTATGTGCATACGGAGTTTATGAGGAGAGAGGACGACTATAAAGTATTACATTACGTAAATTGAATTATAATTTTATAGTTATTGTATGACATAGATGAAAGTTCTTAGATGACATAATATGTTAGTGGATAAGTCAATTTATTATACAATAATTAATTGTATGAAGCGGTAATGAATTTTATAGGGTTTATATAGTTATTTACTATTATATAGTAATAGAGCTTAATATACAGTATAGGTTGTGAGACTCACCTTCTTCCGCATGGCGACATTTAACTACCATTTAGTTTAGTAGTGATGAGATAGAATGTTTATATACATATTAGTTTACGTATATGAATGAGAGTTTATGATAGTCATGGATATTTATATATCGCCACAGCGTGGTAATAATTTTAAATTAGTAGTATACTATATTATAATATATATTTGGTTTTCGTTCGGTAACCGTTGGGATGGGTTATAATTATATTTGATATCGGATTATATATGATGAGATACACAAATTGAGTTTATAGTATATAAGGATATTGATATAAAAGTGAATATATATATTGAGTTTAATATATGGAGTATATAATATCAATAATTATAATATGTTTATTGATCATAGCTAATCCGTGCCTTCAGTTATATATACATGAGTTCATCATAAATTAAATACAAGAGAGTATATATGAGAACTAATGACTTAGTTATATTAGCATACCTATATATATATATATACTCGTATACTATATACTATATTATTAGTATATTAGAGTGGGTAGTTGTTGAGTATGCCAATTATCTTATAGATGTGCTAATTATTACACTAATAAGGATTAACTTATTCCTGGCCGTTCCAATAAAAGTATGATAACTAAGTAGGTACTACCGTAGTATATAAATTGAGTTTTTATAGCTGGCTGAGTCCTCTCTCTCGATATAGAATATAGTATGAGTTGTGATATGCTATACTACATATTTTACTTATATATTATTATAAGTGGTAATTAACTAATATACCTTAGTATATCTATATCCACAGCAGATGTTTATTCACATTTTATCAGTGTATCGAATATATAGTATCATACCTATTTATAATGGTGTTTACTATATATGATGATATATTAATGTGTTATATATTAGTAGTAAGATTGATGGTGCTTATATATATGATATGCTATAGATATTTTTCTTATAACATAGTGACTATATATAAATGAGACGTATCGATTATTATTAGTTAATTATGTTCTTACTATTTAGTAGAGTTATTATATATGATATATATATATATATCATTATAGCATAGAATGTTGCTTATATATATTATTATAATGTGGCTTATATACTATATAAAATATATTGGTGCTCACATTTATGAGGATATATCATAGTAATAAGTATAGACCCCTAGTAAAATGTGCTTTATTAGGTAAATGATGATATATTAGGTGCTTACACAATATATAATTGCATATCATCATATAGTACGATATACTAACATAGTTATATAATTATAATATAATAAAACACTATTATTTATATATGTAAACATGGAAGCTTACCATTGAGTCAATCCTTCAGCTTCTTACGCTATCACAGGCCCTTAACGTTCCCAATCCTACTGAAGAATCCTGCATTCGCAGTGTGCTTAATCATTCAATGTCACTATACTTTAGGGTCCGTGCTGACAATCACGAATTACGATATCTTCAATTCTTCGAATTCTTTAATGTAACTAGCTAAATTTCCTACGTCCGAAACAAGCTCGTATATCAAAAACAATCCCGTATCTATTTACTGTTATTAGGGGCGGATCAACAACACACTCTTCGCATTACAATATTATATTCGCTGATAAAAACTCTGCATCTGATTCTGCAGACACGAACTCTAGCATGGTAATAGCATATTATATATTGTAGTGAAATATTTTTTTTTTTGTCCATCATCTGCTGATTTTACAGCATTATTCCTCGTAACAAACATTAGTGTCACGTATGCTTCTCTGAATGAGTACATGAGCGAGATATAAAAGGAACCATTAATTCTCCCTAAAACCCGGAACCAAATCTCGCAAAAATGTAATTCATTAGACTTGCAGGTTACTAGAGTGAAGCAATTTAGGTACCAAAAGCAAAAAACTATTCCGTTTTAATTTTAACGCAATTGACTCTAAATAATGAATGTCACGTCTAGTTGTGTCTTAATAAGTCTCTTAACTAAACACAAACTTTTCAAGAGCGTCGTAAGAAAGACTGTTATGCTAAATCAGTGGGAGTAGTCAAGCTTGTTTTACTCATCTGAAGTCCATAAATAATTGTAAATACCCAATTAGTACTATGTCTTCTTTACGCCCAACATTGGAAAATTTTTTAGAGCTTAAGTTATCGATTACCTGGCCCTTAACTATGATAATAATTATACAGGTTTAATTGTAACAAATCTACGTTTAAAGCATCGGGTATTTAGAATTTTAAGATAATTAGATTTACTGAGCATCAAAACTTAAAATTAGAAATCATGCGAAAAAGGAGACTTTTGTAATATTTCTTTATTCAAAAACAAACCAAATTTCTTCTGTGGTTCTGGATTGAAAGGAAGGGGCGAATCTATCCTAGAGTTAGAAGGTGCTGTCTTTTCTGTGGGGGGGCAGCAGATGGTGGGTGGCACTTTGGTAATCTTAAACGAGGCAGTGATGGACCCCTCCAATACTCTGAGCATTATACTCGTGCCCACTGTCACTGTAACTTCTAATATAGAGGGAAAAGGGGAATGAAGTCAGGTCTAATTTAGACAGGTGGAGGTCGGTTTGTGAGTTATTTTGAGCTAATTATACGCCTAATTAAAACAATAAAAGCACTGAATTTTTTCTTGCAAACAGCTTTTTTAAGTGCTAAAACCAAGGAATGATCTAAGATATAGAAATATTGGTGTCCATAAACTATTAGAAATAGGATGAAAAAAAATGTCGCTTATGGCTGGCGAGCGATAAACTTCACCTTTAGTATATATAATAGGATAATGTAAGTTTATATATATATCTGATATAAGTTATAGTATAATATATATATATAGATATATGTGTAATTGAGTTTTTTATATATATAGGTATATTATATACACTGAAGTTAGGTAAATATATTATATCATGATATGATATATTAAGAGTATTATATGTATATATGAGTAGGAAGTATATTATATATAATACGATGTATGATGAAGTGTTAATATAATGAATAGAGTTAATATCTCTGATATGATTGTACGGCACTGGATAGCAGGAGTGAGTCTCGTTATACATTGTCATATATATAATATTTATCTATAATATATTATAAATAATGAGATTTTATATCATTTATATCTGATAGTATTATGAAGTTTATATATATGAACAACTTTTAAAATCGAGTTTGTATGATATTTGATTATATTAGGTTTATATTATTATATTATATGAGTTTTATATATATAATGTAATAATATTTATATAGTGATATATATATATATATAGTTTAATGATTGTTTATATATAACTCACTATATAATGAGATAGGTAAACGGCTATACTATAACTATTATTAGTATAAGTAATTATATGAGTTATGAATATATTTATTTCATACGCTAATATAATGAGATTTATAATATATCAATTATATATATAGTTAATGAGTTTTCATATATAATTATTAGAATGATTTTATATATATACCACTCGATTCTTTATACTTACATAGTATATTATTGAGTTTATATATATATATATATATAAATATGAGGTGTTATGATATATATATAACTGAGATGAATGTTTTATATCCATTGATAGCCGCATAATATAATAGTACGGATATTATATATATATATGTTTATATGACTGTTATTATGAATTTATTATATATATAAACGCGTATGCACTGAGTTTAATATATTATATATACTAGTATAAACATGAGTGTATATATTTAAATATATTATAATAGTATATATCAGTATGATATATTATATATCCTATTAATCTGAATTTTGTATATAATATCTATAATAGAAAAATTCGAGCTTATAATAGTATATTTATTAATATAATGAGCTTGATATATATATATATAGTAGATGAGCTTAATATATATATAATATACATATATATATGAGCTTATGATATAGTATATATATAGTATATGACTCATATAGTATTACCTATACTATGTATATATAGATATATCAATAATATTCAACGATATGGTCAGGGTCTGGTACCTGTCTAATGTTGAGTTTATTTATAGTATCTAGTTATAATGAGTTTATTGTGCATGATTATATTATGAAGTTCACTATATATATAATATAGCGTTGAGTTTTTTATATAATATTTAATACCCCTCGTGCTATTTCTCTTTTTATAATGAGTTTATGATATATATCATAGATTATATATATATAATCGAGTTTTTATATATATATTACTGAGGTTATATATATATATAATGAGTCTTATATATATAATAAATTATAATAATTATATACTATATATAGTATATTATGACGAGCTTGAGTTATATATATATTAGTATAATTAAGATATTCATAATGATATTATATATACATAATATAGTGAGTTTTCTATATATACTATGATATATATATATATGATATATAATAGTATACTTACTTATAATAATAAGTAAATATATATATATTTAACTATGTATCTATCATAAAGTACTGAGTATACTATATATAAAGATTATATAATATCAATATATATATGATATTATAAGTGTATATAATATATATATGAGTTTAGTATATGATATATATAATATTATAATATAATGAGTTATTATAATATAATAATCGAGTTTACTTATATATATATATATGAGTTTATATATATTATATAGTTAATAATATATCTATAAAGATATTATATATTATTATATTATAATATTATATATAGGATGTGCAATTGCTTTTATATATTAATCATGAGTTTATGTAAATATATATATATCAAGTATATATAATGAGTTATATAAAATATATAGTTATAAGTATATTAATGGTTATATATAGAATATATATAATTATACCGACAAATAGGTCTATATCTATTAATATTATTTATATATATGATAGTATATATAATATAATACTATTATATAATATATAATGATATATATATATACTAATATATATATATATGAGGTATATTAATATAATAATCTACACTCATATTAGTAGTAGTAGATTATAAGTATATAGTAGGTTATATATATAGTATATAGAGAGTGATATATAACTATTACTAATATCACCCATTAAACCAAACCCTCCACAATTACTTAAGTACATAGTTATATATCACTTACTCATAATAAGGGAGCCTCCTATACTGTATGTACTTAATATATATACTATATTTGAATAAATAATATTAATATTATTATATATTCATAGCTTTACTCACATACCGACTACTACTACAATGTATTATATAATAGCTATTATATATAGACCCCGTTAAATATAATATAGATGAGATTTATCAATAGTGATATAATGTTCTAATATATAATTAGTATTTATTATATATAATATAATATTATATTATATAATAGTTTTTATATAGTATATAATATAATTATATAGATAGCCAATCGCAGTATATTATATTTATATATACTAAAATTGTTTTAATATATATATAATATATATTTATATAGTATATATATATGAATATATATATATAATATATATATAAATATAATATATATTATAGTATGAATATATATATAATCATATATTATATAATATTAAAATAATATATATAGATATATATAGTAAGTGAGTATAATATATATAAATATAATTACTAAATTATAGTTATATCAGTGATATTAAAACATATTATTATATAATTATTATATATATATATACCCTAAATAAAATAGTATAGTATAGTATTATATTAAGAAGTATGATATAGCTTTATATATATGGTAAGATAATATAATAATAATATTAAGTAGAAATATAATACATACTATACAAATACTTATATATAATAAAGAGGTAGGAGAGTACATAATATATATATTACTTACTAACTAGAATATAATCCATATATATATAAAATATAAATAATATATATATATATATATAATATATATAACATATTTATATATAATACTATATATATATAGTATATAGATCATACTTATACTAGTGAAAAAATAAATATTATAATATATATATTAATATACATATAATTGTATCCTTACTACGGAGTGATATAGTATATATATAGTATGTATAATATATGAGAGAATTGGGCCGGAGAGTTAGCTCATGTTCGGGTAGAGCGTTCAGCTAGTAAACCACAAGGTTCCTGTTTTCGTATCTACGCGGCTCCCCAACTCGCGTATGTACACAGGGATCTGTGACGGTAAAGTAAGGTAGGTCTGATGGTAGGGTGTGGCGTCTCACCTTTCGTGTGCGTTAGAAAATAATCCCTCCTTGTGCTCTACCAGCGCTATTTGTAAAAGGGGAAGATCTTCCCGTCGTTGACGTGGCAGGGATAGGCCAGTGACGTTTAAGCCGCCCAACGACTTTATACTTACTTACTTATATATATATATATATATATATATATATATATATATATATATATATATATATATATATATATATATATATATATATAATATATATATATATATATATATATATATATATATATATATATATATATATATTATATAATATATATATATATAATATATATATATATATATATATATATATATACATAATGAGCCCTGTCTTTGAATTTTTTCTTCATATTTTTCTCACGCCGCAATTAATTTTTAATCATGTTTACTTTCATTAGGAGCCTGGATTATAATTTATGTTTTCTAGAAATATATTTCCTTTTAGACTTCTGTAATGCTTAACTAATGATTTCTTCAGTAAACATTAGCATTATATATCGTAAAATTTCACGCTTTTTTTGTAAAAATTAATGACGTAATGAACACGTAAAAATAAACAAAATACTGAAAATATTAAAATCGTAGTTTAAACTTTTACACCAGTATCCAATGTCCAGTGGGTAATATTTGTTAATATTTAGACAATTTGTAATTTTGGTTTGGTAAAAAAAATATTCATAAAGTGAGATAATTATTAGGTATTTTAAATGTCCTAAATGCTAATATATTGTTGATCAGGCAAACAAAAACTAATGACTAAATCATAACATATACCGGTTTCATTCCAAAGAAATTTTATGCTGGTTACAATGGGACAAGAAAAGAATAATCATTAATAGTTCCATTCAGTAAAGAATTGAAAGATGTTTACCCCGAAGAAGCACTCTAAATTCAACCTATTTAATACAACAGATGGAGAAAAAGAATTATAATAGAGAAATTGCCTAATATCCTATTAGCAAAGTGGTAGATTTAATCTTCCTTTCTTGGACATAAATTGTCACACCTTGGTTGGAAATTTGTCATTTATTCACTGTATTTAGACGACACTGTATCTTCAATCCAGTTATAATGCGCTGGGTGCGATGGGTAAATTATCGCCACAAACATCTCCCTTAATAACATATATTTACCAAAATTAAATGAAATTATTTTGAAAAACCATAAATAACATTTGTTTAATAGAGTCACCATTGACATCCACCACTCGACTCTCCTGCAAGACATTCCGATGTTCTTGTTTAAATTGTTAAATAGTGCTGTTATCTGTACACCGTTTCGGTCAATTTCCTCTCTGGCCTTCTTCAAGTAATTCTTGTTGGACTCGTAAGACTTCTCGAACTCCAGAACCTTCCTTTCGAACTCGGTATCCTTCTTGTGGTAATTGAAGGTTCTCGAGTTCAAGAAGACCCCCAAGTCCGACAAGAAATGCCATAAGAAGGTCGTTGGACACAGCGGCCGAAATGTTGTACAGATAACAATGAAGATGGGAACAATAGTCCGAATAATCCAAATAAGACAAATTATCAAGCCTCATCTAAAGAATTCAGAGAAACTACTGTTATCCTTGCCTTGAATTTATCTATAGTGTTGCACAGAGTTTCGTTGGTCTCTCGCCCAACTTTGCGTACACGTAACAACCCGTAACAACCAAGGGGATTGAAGTATTGGGGATTAGTCGGTCAGATGTCATGGGTGATGTGTTCCCAGAAATGTTCTCAAAGTTAAAACTGGGTTATCCAGCTTGTGTGGTATAGAGCAGAGTCCTGTTATCACATGAGGGTCGTTCTGATGCTGCCCTCTCAATCTAGAGCAGAATTTCCTAGTCCAGGAACTTGATTTACTCCCCCGTGTTGAATTTAAGGCCATGTGGGAAGTTGAAAAAAGGAATAATGGTATCGTCGTTAGTAACCACCCGAAACACCATGATGTGGACTGGGTATTTGTTCTTCATCAATACCGGCACAACTGGGGGGGGGGCAGAGCAAGCCAAAGATTGGTCTGTGAGTTCAACTTCTGATTCTGGCAGAATCTTATCTTATCTCAGAGAAAATATATCCTTTTCGGTTTAAGCGTATTCTTGAGTTTGTTCAAAAGCTTTGTAGTGCGACATTTCCTCTTACCCTTCATGGCCTGTGATAAAAATTGATCCTTCCTCATCCTGTCTGAGAAATAGTGAATGTCTTCCTACATTAGCGGCCTGAGAAGAAACTCTGACACGCCCTGTCACCGGCTAATTAAATGGTTGATTAACTTGCTAAGATTTTTGTCAATCATGGCTTGTATCTCCCGGAGAAATCAGAGGTTCTCGAGTTATCGTGCGTTTCTAATCACTATTGACCTCATTGTACTCGTTTCGACACTCCACAGATTAACAATCAAACACTGGAATTTTAATGCATCTTAACTTGAAACAAACAAAGCGCATGCACAGAATTAATAAGTTAAAAAGGGGTCCATATAACCCTCACGCCCTTTATGCCATTCGATTATATTTTAATGCAAACAGATTCAATTCTTTGAAAGTCTACAAAATTTGCATAAGTAAATTCTTTGATCAAATTGATTGAAAAGATGTATATTGAAATGAAAGTCGTTTGTTAGTTGGCAGACCATAACGGTAAACATGTTATTCAATAAAGGCAATGATGAAAAAGACTTTGCTGTAAGTTTTACCTAATGAACGGAACAAACTTTATTTTACATTATCTACAACTCAAAAGAACAAATATTTATTTGTAATGCTTCTAGTAGTATTTGGTGTTTATGTAAAATGTCTACAAATAACTGTTTACATTGTAATCTATTCTTATCAAAAGTAATATTTTAATATTATCAGATTCATAATTCACTTGGAGATCATTTTTCAGACTTCAATAAATATTCTATTTTAGACTTCCTAAACAATTAATAAATCATTTCTTATGTGCTGAATATATTGCAATTTTAACATTGGAGAAACTGACTTTCATGTATGAATAAAAAAATGAAGATATTTACTAGAAGAAACCATTATGATGTAAACTCGTAAAAAATTACTAATTTATTGGGAAGAGAAGGGAAAGGGTCAAACTTGGATAAAGAACGAACCAAGTAATATTTCAAGTAGTGTAAAAGACCTAGAACTAAATCTCGTCTTTTAATTAGGCATGTATGTATTGGTGTGTATTTATGTCCGGATGAAACTTCAAAAATAAAACAATTAACGACAAAGTAAATGTAATATATATATATATATATATATATATATATATATATATATATATATATATATATATATATATATTTCCTTTTTAATCTAATTGCTTCTGTCTCCCAGGGGACAGTATGTTTGTTTTTTTTGGTTGGTTGGTATGCATTCTGTTGCAGCTTCTAGGTGTGCATTGACAACATTTTCGTATTCCTCATTTGGAGTGTGTTTCTGAGGTCTCCTGGAGGATGTCAAATTTATTCCTAACTGTTACCGAGTAGCGATTGCATATGTTGCTGTTGGCAAGTGAGGACCAGTCGTATCGTATCGATTTACTGGTTTGCCTTTTGTTTTTGCGTAGACTTAGGCGTATTTTGGCTGTGACTATGCTGTGGTCGTAGGATACCCCTTCAAAAGAGGAGTATGCCTCGCAGTTCATAGCACTGTTTGAACATTTTCTATTTATTAGGATGTAGTCTAGTTGCGCTTTTGTGTTATTTGGGTAGGTGTATGTCCACAATTTGCCTTTTCGCTTTTGGAATTTAGTGTTTAGACATACAAGCCAGTTCTCAAGAGAGAACCCAGCTAGGAGTTCTCCATTCCTGTTTGGGGTGTCATGTAAGCAGAATTTATTGTTTTCGCTTCTGCCTATCTGTGCATTCATGTCTCCTCCTATGATAAGTACGTTATGTTTGGGGGGGTGTCTACACAGGGACGATAGCTCATTGTAAAACGTTTCTATGTCATTTTCAGTGCTTATGTTTATATTAAATATCACCATTTCTTGCTTTTTGTGCAAAAATTATGAAGATTTGCGTTATATTCGAACATATCTAAAAATTAAAATATACATATAAATAGCATTGAAATATTACTTAAGAATGTTCAACATTTGTAAATCTCAAAAGTAAACAAATGAATAGACTAGATTTTTTGGTTTCCCACCTCTAACCCAGTCGACAGGTTGGTAGGGGAATTGAAATCATTTTTTGTCATCCTTCTAGATTTGTTTTCCTGTTTATAAGTATTACGGACAAGACATGCTGAAAGCACCGGTTCCTGCTAGATTAACGCGGTTAAGCAGCGATGACCCTGTTCAACGCTTAATGGGGCAACCACTTAAGCAACAGCAGGTACTGTAATCAACCCGAGTGCTTAATTTGTTAAAGATTACTTGATTCGGCATTAAATGACCCGTAAAGAGTGAGTATGCCAGAAAAAACAACCAATCAACCAAACACCTAGAAGTATAGTGAGTCCTGTCTCACTATCATCATGTTGCACTAGTAGCACGGATATTCATGACAATCTCTCATGACAATATCATTCATTGCTCTCGGGAGCTCAGCTGGGCAGCATCCAATATCCTCACAGAGCTGGTCAATGTAGGTCTTTACTGGAAGGTCCACACTGGCGTGGTCATTTACTGATTTCCATCGGAGAACGTGACTCATGAGTTTGTCTTTACTTCTCCAGCAGTTCACAGCATGTCTTGTTCGTCTCACTGGAATTTTATGTGTGATAGGGGGCAAGAGTCCGTACAGGTGCTTTCTTCTAGGGTGTTGTTTCCACGATTTGTTTAATATCACGCGCAGCATTCTTGTGCAGCTCATATCTACTTTATTCTCTGGGCGCTTTGTTAGGGTACTAGTGGTGCAGCCATACAGTAACACTGACACAACTACGGCTTGGAGGAATTGTCACTTTAACTTAAGCAGTGAGATCAGATTTCTATATGACTGATATTCAGTCTATGGCAAACCTTACCTTCCCTCTACGAGCATTATCATCGCTTTCTGTGGATGATATATAACTACCTAGGCATGTAAATTGTTTTATCGAGTTTAGGAGTTTACCATTGAGTGTGGAGATGCCTTCTTTCATTTTTAAAACACAAACACTTTTATCGGAATTCATATGGCGGCCGATATTCCATGCTGCCTTCACCAGGCCATTACTATTTGGTAATAGCTGTGGTAAGAAGAAAAAGATTCATGACCTTCCATAAGACATTAGGACAATGTGAAACGCAAACAGCCACATACAAGATTTGGACTCGTGCAACTGTGTTATTTCCTATGATGATAGCCGTTACACATCTTTGCACACCTTATTTTGCCTTTACCGGGACTCGGTAAAAAAGAATAGTAAATGCTGAGAGCGTTTGAAATCAGAATAAATACGGATGGTGTCAGTTTATAATCTCTGCTAAAAACTTTTTACCGCAAGTCGACAGCAAGACAACCAATTTGATTTAGTAAATATCATCACAGACAAATAATTTTCCATTTTACGTTCTAACCAATCAATACTTCAGTCGAGATGTGAAGAATAATTGATAAATCACCGATCTTTGAAATGTTTTAACTACGATTTGTTTGAACTAATTCAAACATTCCAATATGTGTGGTGTTCATTGAAAATCAAGAGAATGTATATGGTCTGAATTTAAAACAACCTCAACACAACATAGCTAATATGTGTATGACTTATTTACAGAGCTCTAGTGGGCTCTGCCTGTCCCTCCGACGAAAACAACATAATATCGCTTATGCTGTGCACAGTATTAAACTGCGAGATTCTTGTCGGTCGGAATTTACATATAAGCATTTATTGCACTGATGAATGGAGGAGGGGAACGGTGTGCGTGGATGGATTGCCACGACACGTGAGAGACCTCCACCCTTTTCCGAATGCGTAGAGCATGGATACGAGCCAAATACAACAAATACATTCGCACAGAGTAAAACAGACGACCTGCATTGTCAGGAATATCGACCCTTTCACGTCGAAGGTGGGTGTGGGAGCTGAAATTGGGCCCTGTCGTGAATGTTTGTCGACCCAGCCACGATTCGATGACAAAGAGGAAAATTAGAATCGATGAACATATGGCAAACCTTGGACATAGATGTCCCCCTTATGAGGCCGCTCACTACCTCCTTCTTATCGATTGTATACCAACATTTTTTGCGCTCTGATGACCGCTACGCCGGGAGAATTATGACTATATTCTCCAATCTCAACTCTATTTTATGTGTGAGAAGGGCCCAACTGAAGAGAACCTGACTGACATTGACACGGCATTCACCCGCGGAAGCTTCAGGGCGTCTGTCGAGAGTTGGAGAGTCCGCCTGTGTTCTCGATGCACATACGCGTCGTCTGGGAATAACATTGTTGAAAGACCCCAAGGATCGGTAAAACGGCTTGCTACCAAAAAGTGATGCACTATCCAAGTAGCTGTTCACTGATATAATGTTACGCCGATGGATGATGTTTGCGGTGCAACTGCTCCCACTTATGCTCTGAATGAAGTCCGGCAGCTGAGCAATCTCGTCGACACCTTTCAAGGTGTCGACGAGATTGCTCAGCTGCCGGCTGAATACGAACATGAGATTTACGAGAAAGGAAACAGCATACTTGATGGAGATCGGTCGAACAGTTGCACCAATTAATGGAAGAGCATGACAATGACAGAATTGGTGAGTCCCCAAACGGTGTGCGTGCATGGATTACCCAGATATGTGAAAAACATCCGCCCTTTTCCCAATGCGTAGAGCAGAACTGTGGAGAATGAAATATGTGTACTGGTCACGATTGATGTAGATGATCAATCAGTCGAGGATGAATTTAACTATTCTAGTGACAGTTACAACCAAAGTCATCAGGTTCTATTGGGACTACCGTAAAACTAGCGTTCGACGAAGCTAGTGGCAGACGTTCGCTAATGAAATATCATTATTGTCCTTCATAAACTAGATGAAAACAAGGTAAAATAGGAAAGGGGTTAAAAAATCCGTTGGTCAACTTAAACAATGGAAAATTTTCATTTATCTTGAAAAATCCTTGTTTTTAAAAATTACTCGTTGATTTGGTTCAAATATCGAATACAAACGAGGCAAATATATATATCTACTTCTGCGACGATATTCATGTAGTCATATGCATTCGGATTGAAAATTGACCGTGTGTCGCATCCTGCTCCTGCGGAGGGGGGTATATATATATATATATATATATAATATATATATATATATATATATATATATATATATATATATATATATATATATATATATATATATATATATATATATATATATATAATACCCATAATACCCAGATAATTACTCATTGTTATTTCGGGAAGCAGCTTAAGTCAAACTCCAAACTGTGCACTCTTTTTGTAAGTAACTCTAAATAAAATTCTCCCCAGCACGTCCCTTTCTAAACTGTTACATTCCTGTTTCATCTTTAAAGGGTTATAAAAATGCTCATAACGCACCTCGGCGATCTTGTGCATTTGTTTACTCATCAATAATATGTAATTATACCAAATGAATTCTCCAACGTCACATGAGGTAATAACCTAAAAAGTAAAAAGAAATCGTTTACGCTGTTACATAGCGGACTCGTTCTGTTATGTCCGATCTACAAATTCCAGACTGTCGATTCCTTTCTTCCTCTTTCTCTCACTTTCCTTCTCGCCTTGTGCTGACTAATCAGAAACTGACAGATAACCTTTCATACGTCATTCCAAAAATTCTAGTAACTTTCCACTCTTATCTACAATTTGTCTTCCATCTTATTATATTACAACGCTCTATTTTCATTCTGATTTTTCTAAAGGAAACTGCTTCAGTTTTCTAGGCCGACTATACAATTCATATTGTTCTTTAACATTTAATTTGTTCCATAAATGAATAAGAGAAAAGAACAATTCAAACCAAGATACAAAATATTCACATTAAATTGCAATGCATGATAAGCTTTTGTGGGAGGAGCAACAGTTTCATTTTGAGACACAAATTGGATTAAATAAACTAATTGGTAAATAACTTACTGATTCTGTGCAATCAGTCTGAGGGCAATTAGGACAGAAACTTAGATAAAACGTATCTTTTCTTCTTTTTTTTTCCTTCTTATATTTGTATTTATACCTTTCAGTTCAATGTCGTCTTTGAAAAATTGACTGCACTCGATAACCTTTGATAGAAATGTTCTATTCATTGTTGTCCATATTTAAAAACACACACGTTGCTTGAAAGATTAAGTGGATCCAAAGCGAGATAACAAGGTTCAATATTTGTATTAAATAACTGTTTCCATTATGGTTAAGGATGTTATTTCCGGTGATCTAAGCGGCTACAGAAGCGTACGACTTTGTTTTATTCAAAGAGGAAAAAAGTATTTTTATGTCATCTAATTAATGAAGCATTTTACATCGAAGAATGTAATTTGCCCTTCGGTCAGTCAGGCTTTTTCTCTTAGTTCGACAATTCGTAATTCAATGGGAGACGTGTTTTAAAGTCTTGAAATTCGATTATTTTGTCGTTTTATAGCGTAATTTAGTCTTTTATGCATTTGCCGTAGATTGTTTCAATGTTGTCTCCGAAGGTTATAAACCCGGCCATTTTTTAAATGTTTTTTTTTTCATTTTATTTTTGGCAAAGATTAGGAAAATTACTTCACTCTTTCTTTTGTAATTTTATTGTCTTTCGACGTCCAAGGCTTTAAAATATAATCTGGGCATCATGATGAAAGAAACGATGTATAATTGACAATCGATTTAAATAGAATATCAGCGCGAGTGTTTTCTATTTAAAAAATATAATGGGAATTTCTA
Source organism: Doryteuthis pealeii (assembly GCA_023376005.1). NCBI lineage: Eukaryota > Metazoa > Mollusca > Cephalopoda > Myopsida > Loliginidae > Doryteuthis > Doryteuthis pealeii. The sequence goes on from CM042139.1 coordinate 49,261,107, forward strand.
TTTTTAAAAATATGAAGCAGAAAGATTTTCAAAGATTACATTAGTCTATTAGTGCTTTGACGTGTCCCGACGAAAGTTGTCCGAGACAATGACAATATGAAGAATTATCGACAACTCTACATCAATAAAACGGAAAAAAGACACATGTGATCACAGAAAAAAATTCAACTGTTTTTATTAATATTTAAATCCCCTCAAGACAAATCTCAAATCAGGAAGAAGTGAAATGATAATTTTAAGTCGATGAAGGAATTGCCAAATGGTATTCTCCTCCACAAATGGTGGGGCAGTTTTGTCAGAAGGTTAAGACAATCCTTGTCCTATGACGGTTAATAACTGTCTAAAAAGTCCTCAACTCTCCTGCTCACACCTACTCGGCCAGTTTTTGTTATTGACCCTATGGTTATCGACATAAAAAGGCTAGAAAGTCATAACAGATATGTATATAATACTGGTAGGATCTGTGGATATACCATAGTATGATCATTTAATTATTAAAACGTTTGATATGTTTACTTAACAGCTATTGCCAAATAGTTCAATATGTGAAAGTATAATAATCTAAACTCCCTGTCGTTCTTTTTTCTTTCTTTACTTCATTTCATCTTTTCATTATGTTCGAATGAAAAGATTACCGTTATCGCTTCCACACGCTCTCCTCCTCTTTAACTCTACCTTTCTCCTATCTTTCTTTCTTTCTTTCTTGCTATGTGTTTTCTGTGTAGAATGTACTTTTTCTTAGTTTTCTTTCTTTCTAATAAAAACTGAATGGTCCATTATTTAGCTGAGGTGATGACATGACACATACAAAATAAGAATTCGGCGAATAAGCAACACCGGATAATCAGGATTTACAGTTTTGTATTTAATCTTGGACGATTTGAAAATTGTCCATTATTTAGCTGAGGTGACAATACTCATAATACATAAGAAATCGGGGGATAAGCAGCACCAGAAAATCAGGATGTAATTTTTTGCATTTTATCTTTGACCATTTGAACAGTCTCATTTTTAACCAGGGGTGTTACAAAATGATAACGGTCGTACAAGTAAGAAACACGAGTACTAATATATAGATTAATCTTTCTATTAAGGTTTACCAGAAGTTGTGACATTAAATCTTGAAATAATTTTCTACTTGACTGAAATTGAAAAGGTATGGTCAGTCCGGATGGTTAAAGTGGACTTTGGTGACACTATGTCCTTGACTAAATAGGTTATTCAAATTTTACGAATCTATATATGAATACGCTTGTTCCTACATCTTCCGTCAGTTATTATCCTGCAACATCATCTGGTTAAAAATGAGACCGTTCAAATTGTTCAAGATGGCTTCATCGCAAATTTCTTATTCGTCCCATCTTATTTCACGCAAATTAAAATATGAAACATTCCAAAGTGTATTGCGTCGCTTAAATGCCCATCGTAAAATTAAAAAGAGAAAAAAAAAGAAGTTATATGTTTGTTTTATGTGTAATATTGAAATTGTGTATTACGGAATATATTCTAATAATTGTTATCTTATGTCGTCCAGGTCTCTTGTTCTAATTTACTTTATGTTTTACTGAGCCTGCGTCTGGAGAATTTCCAGCCCAACTTTGATATTTTCCGAGTTGTGTTTTTGTCACATTTTGTCGCCAAAGTAATGGAGATATTTTAAACGTCTCCCCCCAGATGTTTATCGGCAAATCAATGTAACTCTTTTACAAACCCCTCTTTTAAAAAGAGTGACAGAGAGAAAGAAATAGAGAAAGAGAGAGAGACAGACAGACAGAGAGAGAGTTAAATTAAGATTATCATACTTCTTTATATATTGAACTATTTTTCATTAGTTATTAAGTAAACATATCAAACGTTGTAATAATCAAATTATCATACTGTGGTATATCCACAAGTCCTGTTAGTATATATTAATGGAATAGTGGATCAATGTTTTGAATTTCATGAAAATAGTTTTACTCCACCCTTTAAAAAACAAAAACAAAAGAACAAGTCCATTTTGTATCTTTACTGAGGAAATATATAAGTTTGCAAAATAAAATATAAAAAAGTCGAATTGAAATAAATATAAAAACAATACGTAAAAAATTCAGAAATGAAGATTTCTCAAGGGAGAAATTGATTCATTTTGACATTCTTGAATTTTAAGAGTTGCATAAAAAAACATTGTATATTTAATGATGTTTAACGTGTGTTGGCATTCCTTCAACGTCCACCCTTTTCCACTAAACAAATCGTCTCCATTTACAATTCAGTCAATTTTCTGAGGAGTTACATTAATAGAGCTTGGCTGGGCGCATCGTTTTCAATAAATCATAATTCATATCAAATTGATATCGTAACGTATTTTATGCGAGGACAATTTCAATGGGCTCTTAGTTTAGGCTAGTATCAGCATGGCATTTCTCCAATGATGTCCTTTTTAGAAACATCTTGGTCTTCAGTACAGGAAAATAACCATTGATATGTGGCTCGTTGTATATAGGCATAATTTAAAGATCAGTAGCTTAAAGGGTTTTGATTAGATTTGGCATTTGATAAAGAGTACTTAACATCTATACAAACGATTGTAGGGTAATCACGAAGTACAGTTGTGACTCAATGAATTCAACGGAAACTTTTTTTAAAAATAATTCTTTCTCTCGGTTAATTGTATTACAAAAGACCGGCTGTTTTCAAAATTATGCACACACGGTTACACGAAACATTGGTCGGGTTTCGATCCCGGTTAGAGGTAGCCTGCTAAATCTAGTCATTCTGTGGAGAGGTGATACGTCAAAACAGGATTGTCTATGGATGACTAAATATGTTTTCCCCATACCTGCTAGGTTGAGAACTGTCTTGTATTTATCTGTATACATTTCATCTACCGCTGACAGATCCACTGAATGCCCGATGGTTAGGGACTGATGAAAAATCGGTCGAGTTTTGATAGCCTACGAAATCTAGCCGTACTGAGGAAACGTGATACGTCGAAAGAGGAAGGACTATTTGCGGATGACTATATATATATATATATATATATATATATATATATATATATATGGATGTGCTAAAAGGACATAACTCTTTAAAATAAATAAGGAGTTATCTCCCTTACCTTGAATTTAATGGTGAAATATCATGGTGGCATTAAAAGGTCTATTTTTTACTATCTTTCCTATCTCATATGTTTTCATATCCGGGTATTTCGAAGTAAAAGATAAACTTTGAAAATCCTATCCAATATCTTAAAAAATATTCTTCTTTGAAGTTTAGTCAAAAATACTTTTGTCTGTTGCGATTAACATATTTATTCAGACTGGGAGAGAATTCGGCCCGTTTTGTCATCCATAGTTAAAAATTTACAAATTTAAAAAAAATCTTTAAAAAATTTCAGAAAATATGCAGCACATCATAGCGTATCTTTTAACTTAGATTTTTTTTCAACGATAAATTTCAGGACTATCTTTTGTTAAAATTTCAAGTTAGTCCCGCATGCTGTCAGATATGTAAAATTGACCTTGAAATTGTTAAGGTAGTAAAAAACTCAGTTTAACTTAGATAAAAAAATTTTTGCATCAAATTAAAGAAAAATATTTTACATTTTCTTATAATATTACGAAAAAAATGCTACATTATTTATTTTTTGAGTTTTCAGAAAATAACTTTTGAATTTTAAAATCACTTTTTTAAGGTATTGAATTTAGATTTTTTTTATTTTTCTATACATTCTTCAGGATATGATCTTTCAAGAAATGTAAAAATTAGGGACCGGAAATTTTTTTTCTTTAAAGGTCAAAGGTCAGCCACACACACATTCTGAATTGATAAAAATACATTTTGAAGTTTCTTTAATAAAATAAGATAATCGGTATAAAATAAAGTCGTCGGAAAATAATTTGGTGAAAATTTCATTAAAATTGGACAATTCCCTGATTTTTGGTAATTGTTTTAAAATTAAGAAATTTGAAAAAATTAATCATCTCCTTTGGCAATCCTTAAACATCACTATATATATATATATATATATATATATATTATATATATATATATATATGTGTGTGTGGTGTGTGTGTGTGTGTGTGTGTGTGTGTGAAGAAAAGGAAGTGAATCCGACGGTATGTAGTATATTAAGAAAAATTGAAAAAACACAGGTTTAAATGAGTTAAGTTGTAAGTTTATTGGCCGACGCTGCAGTGTTTCGATCTATTAATTAGATCATCTTCAGGGAATTTGTTGGTATATGGATGGTGATAAAAAGAATCTTAGCAAAGAATAACGAGAAAAGCAAGTAATAGTCCTTGTTTATCAGTCTGTTTAATATTTGAAGTCTGAAAAAAGTACCTTGAAAAAAGTGGACAGTTTGAAATATGACGTCAAATATTCTCTTTTACGGTGTGAGTATTAGAGTGTGTAAGTGTGTGTATCGACACACACACACACACACACACACACACACACACACACACAACCTTGAGGTTTGTTTCGATTCCGTTTATCTCAAAAGATTTATACACACACGCGCAACCACACATTCAAAAACACATAAAAAATGCACAATGTTTTTTCGATACACACACTTATACACTCGCACCGTAAAAGAAAATATTTGACTTCCTATTTCAAACTGTCCACTTTTTTCAACGTTCTTTTTTCAGACTTCAAATTTTAAACAGACTGATAAACAAGGACTATTGCTTTTCTCGTTATTCTGTGATAAATTTTTTTTATCACCATCCATTTACCAACAAATGCCCTGAAGATGATCTAATTAATAGATAGAAACATTGCAGCGTCGGCCAATAAACTTACCACTTAACTTATTTAAACCTGTGTTTTTTTTCAATTTTTCTTAATATATATATATATATATATATATATATATATATATATATATATATATATATATATATGTCGAAGAAAAGGATTGACATTGAAAAATATACAAGGGTGAGTGTTTATAGCCGACGTGTGTTTCGACCAGTCTGTTTACCTGTACGAAATGTTAATTTTAAAATTATTTGAAACAAAATAAAAATCAGTAAATACTGGGCATACGTTTCCGATCATCATCAGGACAAACAATATTTGTATTGTCAATTTCTGCTTTAATGAGTGATACGAGAAAAAGAAAAATATACCTTCAAAAGCGATAACGTCAAAAAGTAATTTTTTTTTAAATCTCATATTTCCGTGGTTTGAAATTTACTGATTATGTTTGAAATATATTTTTGAAAACTAATGTTTTCTTTGTTTAACGTAAAATTTTAAAATTTCGAAAAAATAACTGTAGCTGAATTATTGTGGTAAAATTTAATTGTGTTTAATGGATTTAATTATTTGAAATTTGTAATGAAATTAAAAATAATTTAATTTCAATAATTAAAATTGTGTGAGTTGGTTATGTTTAATAATTAAGTGCAGTAATAGTGTATTGTAATGTGATTTTGTGTATCAATTGTATGTAATGGTAAAAATTAAATAATAGTGTGTGTATATTACTGTACTAGAGAAAGGAAATAAAAAATTTTATTGTCATATATGGTTAAGCCTATGGGCTGCGAACCAGCTGTCTTAATGTCACAAAAACCTTTCAAACAATAATGTGTAGACTTTTATGTTGTTGTCGATAGAGAAAGTCAAATTTCACTCTTCAACTTTAGGGCATGATATCCCTCTACTTTAATAATAAAAAAAAAGCTATCTAAAAACGTAACTCAAATGTGAGTGAAATTTTCCATACTTTTAAATATCTATATAATAATTAAATCTGGACCAAATTCCTAACTAGATGTTTAAATTCTAAATTTCATTGTAAACATAGTAAATATGACTGATCACAACTTTAATAATAGATAATAAATTTTAATGAGACATTTAAACATTAGAAGTCTTCCCACCCCTGGCATATACTATTTAGCCCCTAATAAAGATCGAACATCTAAGTGTGGCAGGTAATTTCATAAAATATGAAAAGCTTTAGCTTCTGTTTTTCAAGTTTTTCAATGAACATGTTTAAGTGTATGCTTTTAATGGTGTCTCAAACCACATAGGGTTATTTTATGCCTTGAGTTTAGAGACTTTTATATGCTTATATTTACAATTTTGTGTAAAAGTTTATGATTTTTTTTATTGCTCTCGGCTTCAATAATATTAGTTTTCAAACAAACATATTTGACTCATATATTGGACCCTACGAGGTGCTACCAATCTGAATCAGCAGAACTGTGAGTATTGACAATGAAAGAATATTCTATACTCTCCAGAGACGGTCCCTCACAATTAGATGGTGTTTAGTCTCTTACCCAGGACACCACTATTTTAGAGGGTTACGTATTTTAAGCCCCATCGACAGGGCGATCTTCAATCAACCCTTTCATTTCTAGTGAGTTAAAATACATAAAATGTAACATAGGAAATTGCCTTGAAATAAAACCCTACAGAAGAAAGGAAATAAAAGGAATACATATCTAGTCAGTCTCCCTTGTAAGATATTCTAGGTGCTTTTTCTTTAAATGTACAAGTGATGACATCTGACATATGGACATTAGAAAAAGGAAACTGATAATGATGCACAGAGCCTTACACCCGAGATATGAAAATGAATTCATGAAATAATAATAATAATAATAATAATAATAATAATAATAATAATAATAATACTTCCTTAATTGTATGAGATTTATCATCCTGTAACACCCTTTGATTAAATGAGACCGCCCAAATCGTCTAAGATGAAATACAAAACTTCTGATTATCTGGTGTTTCTGATCTACCAAATAATTACCTTTTTATGATTACTAGTCATGCCAAACAAAAAATTTAATAAAAAAGAAATAAAGTAGAAGAAAGATAGAGAGAGGTGGGTGAGCGCGTGTAATTGATAAAGCTATTCTGTTTTAGTCCAACAATTAAAAGATGAAGAGAAAAAAGGGGAAAAAGTGAGAGAGAGTTAAATATAGATTATTATACTTCTTCATATTGAATTATTTAGCAATAGCACTTAAGTAAACATAATAAACGTTGTAATAATTAAATCATCATGATTTGTTATGTATGCTGTAGTGTGTGTACTGTACACACATCCTACTAGTAGGAAGCATTTTACTATCCACAACATATATCTTCACATACACGCATGAATATATAACAATCTTTATATGATATAAACGAAGTGTATATTTTTTGCATTCTGCTTTAATCAATATTCAATACAAACCAAAAAGGTCAGTCGATGATATTTTGCCATTTCAATCAATCACGAATTTTGAATGAAATTTGAATCAATTCAAAGCTTAATTTTTCGCGCACCTTTCATGCTCGAATGCAAGTTAATGAAGACGATCAATCAAATCTGGAAAGGGTTATCGATTATTAATTAGAATCATTTCACCAAATTTTCTTTTTGCTAAAACTGCAGGCTAAATGCATCGCCGACAAACTTAACTCCGTAGAACCTACCATATAATTCACCTTTGAAAAAGAATCTAATAACACCTTACCGTTCCTCATCATCCTACTAATAAAATCTCAAAACAAACTCACCTACAAAGTCTACTGCAAACCCACCAGCAAAACGACTACATACACAACAACAAGATCAAATCGGGCCTTATAATAGGCTTCTACTTAAGACCACTACGCATAAGTAGCCCTCAATACCTAGAATAAGAAAACAAGTACATTGCGAACTCTGAAATACCCTAAATATTTCATTCTAGACGCCAAGAAAAAGGCCTTCAAAATACACTCAAACACAAAACACCACCATTACCACCACATCTCGCAGTCCCCCACATAAATTTAACCCTACCTACAAACATACAAACCAAACCACTTTACGACAAACTAACCGCTCTAGGAATAAAAGACATACAATCTGCCTCCCATACAATTAAAGATATCACCAACTTCTCCACACGTACAAATCCTCGCAACACCCCCAACGCCCACACACCCAAAACCCCGGCATCTACACAATTTCTTGCTACGACTGTAACAAATGCTACATCGGTGAAACCCAAAGTAGTCTCAACCAGCGCGTCTATGATCATAAGAGATCGATAAAAACAAGCGATAACCTAAATACCCTATTCACACACACTGCAGACTACAACAATACATTCAATTACAACAACGCAACTTTGATCAAACCTATACACAAGAAAAATCTCCGACGTCTATGCGAATCAGCAATCATAGCACACAACGAAACAATAATCAAAAGATGTGGATTTTTAACCCTGTCATGTCAATCGCAAAAACCATAATACACGAAAATAAAATCAAAATTGAAAACGGATAAAAGCGTAGTCCCATAAAAAAATCTCCCTTAAACTCAAGAACTTTTTCCCGCTAACTAAATGAAAAAGCTGACCTACACCTCCCATACTAATCAACTTCTACCTCATCTCCCTATCCCCTATAGCTATCAAATGTTCTCTAACCCGTCCACTCATCTTGATCTTTTCTCCTAGTGGGCCAAAATCTCTAAAAAAATGTCAAAGCCAACTAAAGAATGTTGACCCATTTCCTCTACCCTGTCCACTCATCTTGATCTTTTCCCTTCTACTTAATGTGTCAAAATCTCTAAAAAAAAAATTCTCAGCCAGCTAAAGAATGCTGACATATT
>CM042139.1:49274720-49282220 GCA_023376005.1 Doryteuthis pealeii
TATCTATCACCGATGTTGAATATATAGGCTAGAAATAGTTGCTAAGTCTAACAACACTAAGGAGACGTAATACATCGAAACACGGTGTCTGTGTATGACTATATATATATATATATATATATATATATATATATATATATATATATATATATATAATCAAACCAAAGGAGCTAGTGGAAAGTTTGCTGTGAAAATACCATCCAAGGATTTCGAACAAGTGGAAGGTAACTACGAGTAACAGACAATTATAATCCGAAAAGTGAATACAATAAAATATTATACACTATAATATAATAAAGGCCACGTCCTATATTCAGCATTCCAAATATATATAAAATAAAAAAACGAAAAAGAAACCGAATATAAAAACGTACACATCATTATATATATATATATATATATATATATATATATATATGTGTGTGTGTGTGTGTGTGTGTGTGTGTGTGTGTGTGTGTGTGTGAATATATACACTTGCGCCTGTATCATAGAACGGGTATGAAAATTACAACTGACAATTTACATAAAAATATGTTTTGTTTTTTTCCAAAATTATCAGGATTTTATAATATTTCGTTGAAAATTATACATTCGAAACGAATACTAGATATCATTTATTACAAAAACTCTACAACACCGATTCCCCGGCCAAAAATATAAATAGTCTAAAAATAAATGCAGCCCAGCGAAATAAGTTATTTTAAATAAACATTTAGTGGTCTTGTCTTTTTTCCTACTCGGCTACTACTAATCGGCTCTATGGCATTGAATTATAATATTCTTAAATTATTCGCTGTAATAATAATACTTTTTTACTGTAGATTATATATATATATATATATTATATATTATATATCTTATTATAATGGAGATTGTGTGTTTTTCTGTCTGTAACCGAAACTATATTACTAATCGAGTCACAATTAACATAGTTATTTTCATTACATTCTTCATGATTTTATTTATATTTAAACCTCAATTATTAATAAAATTGCTTCACATTTTTATTAGTGTTGTCTATATCTACATACTAATAACATGCTATTGTATTTATATATACAAAAAATAGCGGTTTGCAGTGTGAACGGGAAGGCTAATTTGCATATTGATATTAAAAATGTGATTTTATTAAATATGTGCTTAGTATTATTGATTTCTAACTGTTTGGTTTTATTTTAATGAATATAAGCAAAAATCTCTCCAATGAATCTTAAATGAAATTTAACAAGAAAAAATAAGTGTAATTTATTCTTTACTTCCTAATTTAACTAAATAGTTAAATAAGTAAAATTCAGCAATGAAAGACGGCAGTGATGGAAGAGTAAGTTTCATTTCTATTTTTCTATTATACCCCCACTCTGTTTCAAATCTTTTTATCTACATTCTTATTAGACTTTCTAATTTAATACGATATTTCATTACATTAAAACTTAAATACTTGCACCCGGAGGGTGCATATATTTGCTAGTATATATAATGGAGATAGACTGCATTTTTGTCTGAAGCCGAAACTATATTACTACTCAAGTCACAATTCCTTTAATTATTTACGTCAAATTCTCCATGATTTCATTCTTTTAAACCTTCAGTTATTAATAAAAATTGTTTTACATTATTAATACTGTTGATCATATCTATGTACTAATAACATGCAATTGTATTTATATATACAACAAAATAGCGATTTACAGTTTGAACGAGAAGGCTAATTTGCATATTGATATTTAAAATTTTATTTTAATAAATATGTGCTTGGTATTATTGATTTCTAATTGTTTGGTTTTATCTTAAGAAATATAAACAAAAATCTCGTAGATAAATCTTAAAAGAAATTTATTTACAAGAAGAAATAACTGTAATATTATCCTTTACTTCCTATTTTAACTAAATAGTTAAATTAGGAAAATTTACCAATGAAACAGGGGAGTAAGGGAAAATGATGGAATAGTTAGTTTCAAAGTTGTTCTATTTTTCGATTATACCCCCTCTGTTGCAGACCTTTTTATCTGCATTCTTAGTCAGTTTCATTAGCCTTTCTAATTTAATATGATATTTTATTATATTAAAACTTAAATACTTGCACCCGGAGGGTGCATATATTTGCTAGTATATATAATGAAGACAATACGAAATATTAAATTGACATGATTTCGAATCTTGCCACAGTACTTGTTAACTCACACAAAAGTTGGGTTTATTCACCACTTTAAGTGTGCACTTGAAAATCCTTGTGAATCTGGCTCCAATACTGAGTATTCCACATTTACTAGGTATGTTTATGGCGGTTTGATTTCTTGAGTGGAATTATTAATATATGTTTAAGTCAAAAGTTCTTCTTCCATTAACTTTTCTCATTCAGACTGAATATGCCGAACTTGTCTAGCAAAATTATGTAAAATAATAGCAAACTTACTGCCTTAGCGCTTAAGAACAAACACAGAACAGTTGAAGAAGTCATCGCATTTATTGAAGAAATTATAACCTAGTGAATATATTCAGGTATTATGTAACGTAGTGCACTACGTTAATACGCCATGCACACTGATCACGACGCTCGGGGTACTTTTTCAAACGTATACAAAGCGGGACGCAATGTTTGCCAATACAGATTCTTCCTAGCAGCGGTAGACTTTCGGTTGTTCCCCCCAAATATATTCCTCCTCTTTCTGTGAGCACGGGAGAGGTCAGTGAATGAGAATAACCACCTGAGAATGGGAGGAAGATTTCTCACGCACATGCCTTCCATCACAGTCAATTTATTTATGTAAACAAATTGTCTTCTTCTCGTTTTCGGTCGGTCAGCCTGCTTACTGTTTTTACTCACAACAGCTGGACAATACTCCAACTTTACCTTTCGGTCGGCCAGCCTGCTTACTGTTTTTACTCACAACAGCTGGACAATACTCCCACTTTATCTTTCGGTCGGTCAGCCTGCTTACTGTTTTTACTCACAACAGCTGGACAATACTCCCATTTTACCTTTCGGTCGGCCAGCCTGCTTACTGTTTTTACTCACAACAGCTGGACAATACTCCCATTTTACCTTTCGGTCGGTCAGCCTGCTTACTGTTTTTACTCCCAACAGCTGGACAATACTTACACTTTACGTTTTGTTCATTCATAAGTCTTTTCTTAGCGACAAAGTGCAATAGACACTAAATTTTCTTTTCTTAGGAAATTTATTCTCTCAGACAAGATTAGAGAGCGAATCTATATCGGTCAGACATTTCGTTTGTTCTGTCTATATATGACTTAAGTTTGCCTGTACGTATTTCTTCGTATAAGCACTCCGTCGACCCGACCTGTCCAGGTCCGAGTCTAAATCCCAACTGCGTCCTGTCACCCTGGGCTCAACCCTAAGTACTTTTTTTTCAGAATTTTCCAGAACATCCCAGAACATTCCAAAATGTGTTTCTGTAATTAACCTTCCTTGATCACTCTCATATTTCAGATGGCTTTGATATTCGAAATCAATTTACCCAGTCCTGTTTCTGAATATTAGCTTGACATGTCTTTAGTATTTAATCATGATCATAGCACCTAGTGTAGGGGACAACTGGTTTTACACAGACAGAAATTACTATTTATGTAGTAGATTACATTTTATTTCACGAAAATGAAATATAGACTTTAAAAAAGGAAAGATAAGCTGGGCACTTTTAATTTACGTGAAAGAAATAAAATTCATCAAGATGATGGTGTATAAAATTTCACTCATCTATAAAATTATTATCATCAATTTACGCCCAGTCTTCTACTCTAGATTTTCTGCTCTCATCAAATTATTACCCCCAGTAGTTGCGATATGAAAAAAGGAAAATCAAAATCAAAAAAATCTATATATTAATACTTGGGTTCCTTAATTATACGAACGTCATCCTTTCAATATCCTCTGGTTAAAAATGAGGCCATCCAAATCGTTTAAGGTGAAATGCAAAAGGGTAAATGCTGATTATCTGGTGTTGCTTATCCGCCAAATTATTTCCTATGAGTTTCGTCACCTCAGCTAAATAATTGACTGTTCCGTTTTTATTATAAAGAAATACAGGGAAGAAAAAAGATATACTACACAGAAAAATATAATAAGAAAGAAAGAGATTAGGGGAATGATAGAGAGCGCGGGTGAGCAGGCAGTAGCGAAAACGCTAATGTGTTTCAATCGAACATAATGAAAAGAACAAGAGAGAGAGAGAGAGAGAGAGAGAGAGAGAGAGAGAGAGAGAGAGAGTTAAATCAATATCATTTTACTTTTTACATATTGAACTATTTGGCAATAGCTTTTAAGTAAACATATGAAACGTTTTAATAATTAAATTATCATAGTATGTCATATCCACTGGTCCTGCTAGCATCTATTAATAATGGAGATTCGCTTCCGGTTTTTGTCTACGTCAATGTTTACGACACACTACCTAAAATCGTCGTAACATAGAATAAATACACTCAAAATTTGAGCATGCAATGTAAGACAGTCCTCATTGGTATTTTAAACAAGTTTTAATAAATATATACCGGGTATATATATATATATATATATATATATATATATATATATATATATATATATAGTTTGTTTTAATGTATATTTAAAGTTATCAGATCTAAGTTTCCATTTAATTTTTTTGATTTTTTACTCCTTTAATAAATTTATTTTATTTTTTACTCCTTTAATAAATTTGATGATTTTACTTTACTTATGATACAAACTCTCTGATATTAAATTTTCAACTTCCATCCTCCCAGGCAATATTTATTTTACGTCGCCCAGAGGGCGTTTTTTATTTTGCTAGTTTATATAATATAGAATCTGGATATTCAAACGAAAGACCACATTGATGCTATGTGACTCGCAGCTTCAAATTGTTTCGGTTCAAATTGTTTCGGTTCAAATTAGGTGTAATGCATTTTACATTAAATTTAATTTCCAAAACCAACCTTCCTTTGGATACCGATTGAAATATATTGTTTCTAATTAAAATTTAGGTTCTACCAGTTTTTATATGAATTTATTGTTGTTTATCTAATAACTCTCACGTGTAAATGTTCATTGATAATAAATCTAGTCCTGCTAGTTAAATATTAAAGTAATCTGCAAATCTGCTAAAACAAAGCAACATAATCAATAGTAAATGTTGTTCGATCATAATCGATATAAAGAATCCGCGCGAATGAGGAGCAGAAGTCGTATTGTTAATAACACAATTCATAAGATCTATATTAAGTACATTGTGTTCGACGTTGCTTTGCGCGTTGTCTGAGACGACAAAGGTAAGTAAATCAAATAAGCAACGGGTTATCTTTAGAGATTTCAGCTTTGGATCACAAATCATTAACCTACATATATCAGAAGTTGATAAATATCGACTTGTCGAACTGCAATGGGGGAGGGGAGATTTTTCGTTTTTGTTTTACATATATTTAAATGAATTAGCAAACCGTTTATCGCCACAGCGTCTCGTGGATTAAACTGTGTCTAGTTTAGAATTCCTTCGTAGAAACATTCATAAATAAAACATTTGTGCAGAGCACTTAAGTTTTTACGGCGTAACTGTTTTATCTATCTTGTATCTGAGTATGTATTCCATGCATATGTTTGTATACAAGCAAATGCATCTATCTATATAAACTATATGTTTCATAGAAAGAGCATGACTGAAGAAAAAATGTCACTTATATATATATATATATATATATATATATATATATATATATATATATATATATATATATATATATCCTCTTGCATATGTAGATATATGTATTTGTTATATATAAGTTAGGGTAGTGTGGGCATGAAGTCAACGGCACTTAGTAGCTGTCAGTTTCTCGGCTAACAAATAAGCGAAAAACTGGTGGTTCTGCTTCAAAGAAACAACTGTTTTAGATGGTTAGGTTTCTTTATATAATGACATACCAAGTGAAGTATTCACTGCCAAACACATCCTTGTAGAAGAACAGTAGTGGAAATATTTAACACATAGCTTGGGGATGAGATGGTTAATCCTTTTAAGGAGGTGGTGATTGAGGGTCTTAATGTCCTGGGTATGACGTTAAACGTTGGAGCTCTGGTAAATGTGGAGTACCCCTTCATCACCATGACCCGAACTAGTAGTACCTGTTAGGCTCCGATCTATGGGTTGGATAGAAAAATGAATGAAATGATGTAGTTTGAAAAATCTTGAATACCCATCAAAAATGAATAAAGCAAAACGTATTTGGTATAAAATAACCCAACAAGGCCGTAAAATCCAATCAACCAACTACAATAAAATAAAGTCCTAGTAAAGTTTTAAAGTTGAATGAATATAAATTAACTTAAAGCAAAATCTGCCTAAATCAAGCTAATCTGTTTGTGTTCCTGTTTTTAAACATTCCATAAAAGCATACTCAAATGTGTACAAATCACATTTGTTCTGAACATAAACAGTATTATTAACAAACAATCTCATATTGCCTTAGATAATTTACAAAAAATGAACATTTGACAAATCGTCTCTACATATTGATCATTATTTTTGTTCATGTATTAGTAAAAGGCTCTTGATCGGTAGGTCGACTACACCTACGCTTCAAAGACAACTAGAAGAAAGATATGAAGACATGCAACATTAACACCAGAAAACCGAGCGGCCTGGTGCCTCAATCTCAAACAAGGCACGAAAAGGAGTGAAACGGAGAGGAATGAAGCCTCCACAGCAAAGAGAGCCAGCAGAAAGGAGAGAGATAACTGCAGTTCTAGCAAGCATCACTATTTTTGCGCAGTCAGTACACCAGACACCGCCATTCAAAAATTGACCTGATCAGTCACACGTGCAGATGTAGATAAAAACAAATAGGAATCTACGCTATCGTCTTTAGTAGACCATTAGTATATCCGTGATATACTAATACCGAACACAACAATATATAAGATTTAAATAAATGTAATATATTTTCACGTTATGTGTCAGTAGATTTCTGCTTCAAAGAAACAACTGTTTTAGATGGTTAGGTTTCTTTATATAATGGCATACCAAGTGAAGTATTCACTGCCAAACACATCCTTGTAGAAGAACAGTAGTGGAAATATTTAACGTTCCGATGCCAACCAACCAAACCTTTTTGTCCATATACAAACAACTTTAAATTCCATACATTTCTATTATTGATTTCCAATGAAAGAAATGCTTGTAATCCACATTCCAATAAATATTGAATTTATTCTAAATAAATAAAAAACATTAATACAAATATTGATGATGTGTGGGGGGAGGGATCAAAGAGAAAATGAGAACCAATGATTGAGTCAGGTGACTCAATCTATAATTGAATATTGTTCTGAAATTCGTATCGAATCTCGATCTGTTTTTATTGAATAAACGATTTGCTAAAAGATGTGTATCATTGAAAGAAAAATATGATATGTTGAAAAATAATGGTTTTCTGTAAAATATTTATTAACAATTTGCCATTATATTAGGGTGTTCGGAAAGTAAGAGAATATATAAAAACCAACGTAAC
>CM042139.1:49284720-49294720 GCA_023376005.1 Doryteuthis pealeii
AATGTTGATCTAGATAGAGTCTAGTTATAGGCCCAACAGAAGATCGTTTCCAGTCGACGTCTGTGTGTTTATAGGCAAACCTAACATCTCTGACTCATTCAGTTCAATTTGTTGAATACATATATAAAACTAACTAACTGACTAAATATATAACTGGTCACGTTTTGTCTGATATATATATATATATATATATATATATATATATATATATATATATATATATATTATAAATAATTGAGATTAGGGAAAAGTCAGTTTGCTAAGTGAATTAAATTAAAACAAAATAAATTTGGACGGGGAATTAAAAGAAATCATTAAAATTATTTTGTACGATTTCTAAAATAGGAAACGTTTGACCTCATCTGAATTTATTAAGAGCCAAGAGGTTGTCCGGAGGGCAGCTTATAAAACCTAATATACAAAACCGTTTCAAAGTCTTAAAGCTCTCTCCCTTTCTAATCTCATTGAGAAACTAGCATACATAACGATGAGGTAATCCAGATATAGATAGTGAGTGGGAAAGTGATAGACAGACTATAAAGTAAGAGACGGGTTAGTTTGTGACTTAATTACAAATTAACACTAATTAGAACCAACTAAAATGGATTTTTTCCAAAAATAAATCAATCCTAGAACTAAGAAATAATTTAGTATAATTCTCGTGTCATTAAGCTAAACAGTAAAAATGTATTTACGAGACAAATATTGATTCGTTCAGCTTTAGTATATATATATATATATATATATATATATATATATATATATATATATATATATATATATATATATATATATATATATATATATATGTGTGTGTGTGTGTGTGTGTGTGTGTGAGTGGTTGATTTTAATTGTCTAATATTTATAACCTGTTTAATAAATAATATTGCGGTCCATGAATCATATAATATCATTAACGTGAAAACTTGACTTTATTTCAAAAGACAGACACGGTAGCCTTTTTCCATTTATTAAGTATTGTATAACTCATAGGAAAGCTCAGTTCACTCTTGGTTAAATTCTTCTGACAGATGCCTTCATTGTCATTTGAATTGCAAAATAATTTCAGAAAGTCTTACTTTTGCATCTATCGAAGGAAATATATATAATTAAGCCACACTGAATGTAAATTTGAACCGTTTTACATATATGTATTCATCATATTTGTCCAAAGTCAATAACTATAAATTGTGTATAAGGCATTTCAAAAATATTTTGATATTTCATGTTCAGTCGTCACTGTACATAAAATATTCAACGCGTAAATAAGGTTTTGACTTCAGAATTACTAATTGATCCGTGGATCCTTTATCAGAAATATATATATATATATATATATATATATATATATATATATATATATATATATATTTCTGCTAGAGGATCCACGGAGCCTATATATATATATATATATATATATATATATATATATATATATATATATATATATATATATTTCTGATAGAGGATCCATTGAGCCGTTATATATATATATATATATATATATATATATATATATATAAAATATCAAATAAAATATGATGGTACTAATTTACCGTTACTAAAGTTTCATGCGTATTAGGCAATTCTCGGTTAAATTTCGAAAAGTCTTTTCAAGATTTGACCGTCCAAATGAACTGTAAATTAGTACCACAATATTTTATCAGAGATTTTAAATCTGCCCTGCTACTTGTGCATTGAGCACTTTGGTAAGCAAACACTCTTCATATTTGCTATTCTCCATTACACACACACAAACAAACACACACACACACACACACACAATATATATATATATATATATATATATATATATGTGTGTGTGTGTGTGTGTGTAACTAATTCAAATGGATTAATACTATCAAAAATACAGTTGACTCACCGATTTCGTTTTGACTTATTGTGTATTAATTCAAGATTTATATAGCAACTATTCAGTCGTCGACGTCCGGTTCAGAAAATATGGTAGCTAATATTACCTACTTCTGAACCGGAAGCCAGCGACTGACTAGTTGCAATATAAACCTTGAATTAATACACCATAGGTATAGAGGAAATTGGTTAGGCACCTCATGTAGCCTAATGGTTCGGAAGCAAGCTTAGCAGACCATTGTTTGTGAGTTCGATTCTCACTGGGTGCCCCGTACTTCTGGCCAAGTGCCACATCTAAACTAAGCTTAGTAAAAAAAAGGGCACCTCTTGTGGTGTAATGGTTTGCAAGCTAAATTCGCAAACCATAGTGAGTTCGTTTCTCACTGGGTATCCCATACTTCTGCCCTTGTGCCACATCTAAGCTAAGCTTAGTAAATAACTAGAGGAAATGGGTTATTTTTTAGTATTTATTAATCGATTCGAATTAGTTGCACATTCTCTCATGCTTAAAAAAAACAGTACGTTTATTTTTATAACCTTGACATTAAATACATGAAGCATACGCGAAACCCTTACAATTTAAAAATATATCTCATATGCATATATAGATAGATAGATAGATGGAGCATATATATTTGTTGATGATTGATGGGTTGAATAGTTTACACATATGTCTTCTAACACGGTTAGAGCAAAAATCGGAAATATGGAGAAGATAATTTAATGTTAATGTTTTTTTTCTATCAGTTTTATCCTCTCTGTATTGCTTCTACTAATCTTTCTTTAACTATTCTATTCACGAAGAAATATTCTCGTCATGCTTTTTTTTGGGGGGGGGATAGTGGCAGCAGCGGCAGCAGATGATCGATTGCAATATACTAAATTTTAATGATATATCAAAAGTCTAGGGTTATTTCCTTCATACAATTCCGGGAATCATGTTTCTTGTACGTTTAGAATAAACAATTGTGTTGTTTCATGAGAGGATTTTTTTTTGGTGGGGTGCTCACGATCCTATCGAATACAAATAAATTTAAGATAACTCTATTTTATCAATAGATATTACCAGGTACTACCACTCAGAGTGGACCTGGGAGTATTAACAAAGCGATACACTACACTCTCCAGAACAAGATCTTCACTACCAGATGCAGTTTAGTGCGATACCCAGAACACCTCCTCTTTGTTAATATGTTCCTCACCGACAGTTTCCCGCCTCGACGATAGGTGGATATGATCCTTAGGGCGATAAAAGCCGCCCAAAATCAATTTTTTTAAATATAAATCTAAACAATGGTGTAACCACTTTTCTCTTCATTTAGTATTTTACAATTCGTCTCTTCAAGTTACTTTAATACCAATTCTAATAATAATAATACTATTAGTGAAAATATTATATGTCAATATATAGGGTATTTTCATTCAAGGTTTTCTGAATAACTGAGATTAATCATTATTATAAGTTTCTTATTTTGTTGGTTATTATAGTCAGGTTTCGGGAGTGATCGTCGATCTCCATCCGGTGTCTCTCGTAGTCGCTAACATAATAAGAATTTTTGAAGGAGCTACTCAGTTCAATTCAGTAAGTGCACCTCTTTCTCATTCCTATGCCCATTCTTAGAATATATACATTCGTGTGAAGTGGAATGAAAATATATTCATCCACGATTTGAACTCTGTTCGTCGAGACCATCACATGATAATAACCAATGTGCACTTTGATATACCCTAGATGCATTCATGCCTTTCTCAAAATTAACTATGTGAAGTGAAATGCAAATGTCATTGCCTAGGATTTGAACCCAGATTCTCGTGACCATCTCTCACAAGAATAATAATTATGCTAAGCACATATCGCCTCCAGTTGATAACGCATGTGGTATATTGAAAATACGTAGTATCATGAATTCATATATCAAGAATGTGATCCGCTGTTACTCTTTCTGTTGTTGCCATTATCTCTTTTAAAAGTTAATTCATTTCCACCCTTGAGCTATGGCTTTTATCGGTCACTTAACAAGAATATATTATTTTTGATTTCTCCAGAAAGTAGATATATAGTCACCAGTTAACTAGATACAGAGTAATCAACGATTTTACACACTAGAACGTTCATCCGTAGGAAGATTCAGGTGTTAACTTAATGATTTAAACCTAATCTCATTTTTTCGGACACTTTATTAAACCAGATAATGTTTTCCGTACTTTTCTATTATAAATAGTTGGATTTTTTAGTCTTCCACTTATTTGTCTATCTTTTTAATTAGAAGTTATTAGATGATACAACGGTTGATGCGTGATAATAACCGGTATGAGGAAACGAGTTAAAGCAAATCAGTGAATAATTACTATGTTTAAGTCAGAAATGATAATTAGCAATTTAATACTTTTTTTTTTCTTCCATTATTTACACATATTGAACTATTAACAAATTCTCACGAGCAGAATTGTTATGGTAATTTACCACGCCGGCATGAACTCTTTCAGTTATAAATATCAGCAGGTAGACATTTTACATTACAGACCATAAACCATGACTTACCATTGTTGGTTTAAAAAGGGGCTGCCTGTGCATACATCAAATAGACTGAAGAGATGGGGAACACTCCTCTTAAATTATAATTTTTAAAATGGAGATCCTAGCGTCTAAAAAACTCTGTCATGTCGACTGACTGTCCAGATTAATCCCGAAACACAGGGGACCTCTTGAAGATACTGTGATTGCGTCTCTTCGAACAGAAGGAGAATGTAAAACCGCATTATGCAACACAGTAAAGGAACTCCCAGTAACTCTTGACCAAATCAAACGATGAGTTTATCAGGAAAATCAAAGCAAAAATTTTGTGAAATGGACCAACGGACTTTAGATATTTTTTTCTCTATGCGACGAAGTTCTGCTATATAGTGAGCGAGTCGTCATTCCCTCAGCACTACAAAGGAGAATTCGGAAAAATGTCCATGCTGACCCCCCACCCAAGCATTCCATCGATTTATGCGTAGTTATGTGTACTGACCAAACATGGATAAGGATATCGAAAACAGCGTAAAATCCTGTGAAGGCTGTGCCTTGGCAGCTAAGGCAACCCAATACCATATAGTCCTTGTCCTAAAACGGACCGACTATGGTCCCGAATATATATAGACTTTGCAGGTCCGCTAGACGGATTCTACTATCTTATAGTAGACGATAGTTTTTTAAATGGCCCAAAGTCCTTAGATGTAGAAATCTCACTACAGAAGTAACGATCAAATTTTCCCCACGAACGGTTTGCCAGACTTAAGGTTGTCGATTGTCTGAAAATGGAACACAATTTACGCCCGGCGACTTTAAGGACTTTTGTGAGACCTTCCAGATCAATCATATCACTATCGCCCCATATCACCCAAGATCCAACGGACAGGCCGAGCGCTTCGTTGACACACTAAAAAGAGCACTGAAGCTAGCTAGGGACACACCCACAGAAAAAGCTCTACAACAATTCCTTCAGGTGTATAGAATTGCGCCCAACGACAACACACCATCATCATTACCACCAACCGAGGTAATGTTTGAGCGTAAAATCTGCGTTCGACAAGCTACTCCACAAACAAACAAAACCCGGACGAATAAACACTGTACCAACAAAACCTTACGAACCCGAGAGAAGGTTTTTTATTGCGGATGTATCGTGAGAATAAAACTTTCTGGGAAAGGGGTGCAATTGAGAAAAGAGTAGGAAATATGATCTACATAATTAAAGGTCCCCAGTTTACTCACAAGAGACGTGTGAACCAAATCAAAAAACGCCTGTCGGATGATGCTTACAGTGGCCATTCTGAAGAGAAAGAAGTCATAGATGTCATGTACAATACTTTTGACATGCCAGTACCACAAACGGTCTGGGAACAACGCCGTGAAAAGAGGAAAAGAAAAATAACGGAATTTATCGTCGTTAACCCAAAGAGGAAAAGGTATTAAGACTCCTGCAGAGTTAATAGTTAAGAGGCGATGTAATGGTGATTTACCACGCACGCATGAACTCTTTCAATTATAAATAGCAGCAGGTTCTGCACTTAAGCGAGAGTTAGTATTTCAGCAGGCAGTCGATAAGACAGCTTCGCGTATACCGAATCTTGGTATATGTTTGTACTCCTGTTCTTTGTTATTATAGTTGTTTAACTCATTTTTTGTGTCTTTATTCTGGCTCCTAACCAGGCCACAAGTATAATCCGGTCTAACTAAAAAGGAAAAAAGAAAAGAAATTCAAACTCCAAACACCTGTGAAATGATTAATGAGATGGGGAATTAGTACAATAAGTCTTCACAAATAATGAAGTCGAAGAGAAAAACTAGAGGCTGAATCAGCAGTATAAAAACGGAAAGATACAACACATTTAAAGATATTCGAAAATAAAGGAAAAATTGTAGAATAATATAAAAGACACTCATCATCATCATTTTGCGGTAGTAGCACAGATATCCATAACAATCTCTCGTCAACCGTCCCTAATATCGAACGCTGATACGTTCAAAACTCGATTATGGCTGCTTCATCTATGGGTCAGTCAGAAAATCATACAAAAAAACGCTAGAAACTCTACACCATCAGCGTTTGAGATTAGCTCTGGGAGATCTCAGAACGCCTCCAGTGGAAAGTTTGTATACAGAAGCACGCGACACTCCTCTGTCTCGAAGAAAGAAGAAACTGGCTCTGCAATCTTATATAAAATTCAAATCGTGGCCACAAAATCTATCTCACAACATTATACTTAAACCTAAATACAAATATGTGTATCAGAGAAAGGAAACCAGATGGAATCCATCATCGAAGAGTAAAACTTTCCAATCAAGAAAGTGCATCACACTATCATAACTAGCATCCCACCTTGGAAAATAAAATCACCAAAATCATATTAGGCCTCCATCTTCAGTGCTGAAGCTAGTGCCATATATATATATAGCAGTTGGCATTATTGCAATGAACACCTACAAAAAGTATTATTTTTACTGATTCATTGTCTGTACTACTCACGTTGTCTAGCAGGACACTGATCAATCTCTTAATACTCAAATTACTACGTATACTCAATTCCCTACCGCATGCAAAAGTAGTGATGAGTCGGATCCCAAGTCATGAAGAAATAACGGGAAATGATAAAGTAGATTCAGTTGCAAAATGTGTCCTGAACTCAGAAGTTAACCCAAACTTTAAGATGTCATATACAGACCTAAGGAACCAAATAAAAATATTTATCGAACAGAAATAACAACAACATTGGAATAGTAGCGCACCGAACAAATTATTAACAATTAAGCAAACACAGAGAATAGAAACCAGGATGTAGAAAATATAGAAAATCCCGAGGGAGGCAGGTAGAATTAACGCGGCTGCGCATTGTCCACACAAGGTTTACACATTCTTTTATACTTGAACAAGAGGAACAACTACCCTGCGTAACATGTTAAACGCTATGCACTGTTAAACAATCCTTATAGAATCTGAAGTTTACACTCCTACTAGAAAAAATATTTTTCAATGAAAATAAAATGAAAGATTTGTTTAAAAATGTAAACATAGATATCATTTTGTCCTTTTTGAGAGATATAAAAATATATCGAAAATTATGAATCTGATATGAAATACCTCTACAATACCACTTATGCGAACGCAACTGTAATGTAAAATAGATAACTGTAGTCTCGCAACCTGACAATTTGTTTAAAAAATGCCTCAAAATAATCCCTTACAAAACATACATATGTATAAATATGCATATATATATATATATATATATATATATATATATATATATATATATATATATATAATATTTTATGCTAGATATTGTAATATTATTTATTTATTATTTGTTATTATATTACTAGTTATATTATTTATTGTTATATCACATATATTACATTATGTTTATTTATAAATATTATAGAGTTGGCATTAAATAACACACGGGGTTGATATGCCATTAAACCCAGCCAAGCCAACCGTCCCTATCATCCATTGCTTTCGGGAGGTCCTCTGTGCAGCATTCAGTATCTGCACAGAACTGTACAATATAGGTATTTGATGGATGGTCCACACTGGCGTTCCAATGAACTAGTTTCCATAGGAGAACATCACTTAAGAGTTCGTCCCCGCTTCTCCAGCAGTGCCCAACATATCTTGTTTATTTCCTTCGGATGGCCTGTGTGACATTACTTGTCAAGTTTATTTTCTATAATTATCGAATTTTATACGATACATGCATTTATAATTGCCTTCAAGCAAAAATAAATAATAATTTATTCAACATTGCTTCTAAAAACAAACATCCAAAATCTTATTCACTTCGCCGAAGAGCTTAACGGCCGTGTTTGTTTACTAAATAAACGTCTTACTTGCCTGCTATGGCAGGGGCGTGTAATAATTTCCTTGACAAGGTTAATTTCGCAGGGATTGTTCGCTATGTACCGGCGGCCAACGGATATGGTCTCTGACTATGCCTGTGAAGTCCCGGTTTCGATTCTGTCGAGAGGGAGTCGTTAGTATACATCGCTGAAGAGACTTAATAAAGTCGAAACAGTCTGTACGGTGTTCTGCATGGCCCATCCTTTGCGGATTTACTTGTCAAGTTTATTTTCTATAATTATCGAATTTTATACGATACATGCATTTATAATTGCCTTCAAGCAAAAATATAAATAATAATTTATTCAACATTGCTTCTAAAAACAAACATCCAAAAATCTTATATATATATATATATATATATATACCCATTCCTCCGCACGAGTAGGAGGCGACACAAAATCAGTTTCTTAAGCAGAGTTTTAACAGGTTTAAGAGTTTTCCCTCTCCTAGACTGGTTACCTAGGCAAGGTTAAAGTGCACAATCTGCCCTACAATTTACCCGTGTCTTGAGGGAGATTGGTGAGTATTACCGTAAAATGCAAATAGCCTCGTCCAGGATTTAAACTCGCGTCAACGAATCCATCTCCTACGAATCTAACCATTACACTAAGCGCCTCCATTGGGTTTAAACAATGGAGATGGTTAATATAATCCTAAATGTGTTAATATTGTAAATAATAACACCTCATCTGAGAAATGTTGGCGGAGTGGGGCCTATTGTCGGTATCTCCCGAACAGCAAGGCAGACTATCATTTTTCGCTAGTGCTGAACCAGGTAGATTGTTTTTGCTGGAGTGGAACGGCACACCTACCTTCATCTTCCTCAATTTAGCGCACATATCATATTACTTCATCTGTGCTACTCACGCGCTGAGTTGGCGGGGCCGGTATCGAACCAGGAACATTGCGATTCCTAGGCGGGTTTCCTACCGACTGAGCTAAATATGCCACTTAACTTAAAATATAGAGGGGTAATAACAAAATATATTTTGAATTAAAGGATCTATTTCTATTGTATGCTGTCTCGAAGGTTGCCAAATGAGGGTTGGGGAAGGATAGGTTGTCACTTGAGCTTGGTGACAAAATATAGCGTTGCGGATCGATTGAAAAGAGTGGTGACATAATAATGATAATATTGATAGACTTAACTTCTTCTCTTCTCATGTGCTACTTCTCGAGGCTGGATCAGAGTTGCTGATATTTATGGATCAGTTGTTGAATCTGTTGTTGGTCTGGATAGTATTCTCGGTTGACTGTTCAGAGATTAGATACTAGGGTGAGTCAAAATTTCTGCAATATTTTGGTAACGGGAGACACAATTCGGCAACTTTTTGTGGGGATCGTTAAGATTGTAGCATTGCAGAGTTCGATCTAAAAGGTGTAATGACGTAATAATGGTAATATTAATATACTTATTCCATTATCCTGTTCTTATCGAGGCTAGATCAGGATGGTGTCTGCTGTTCTGAACCGGAGTAGTTCGTATCTCATGATTAGATGTTGGGCAGGCATTTTCGGTTGTTCTTTGAGTCTGGAAATTACTTGGGTCATCTCTTGATGATATCTTGTCCTTTGCCGTTCATAGTTTTAATAACACCACAAGCTGTCCATGTTTTTTTCTCATTAGCCCATTTATTTTATCCTTAAGTCAAATGCCTTGGGGAACAAACACGCACCTTGTGTCTGTTCCTTTTCAGAGCTCCGTCCTAACTAATCCCACATTCCTCTGTCTCTCTTCCTTG
>CM042139.1:49302220-49332220 GCA_023376005.1 Doryteuthis pealeii
ATACGCAGACACACACACACATATATATTTATATATATTCATACGCAGCACACACACACATATATATATTCATACGCAGCCACACACACATATATATATATATATATATTCATACGCAGCCACACACACACACACATATATTCATACGCAGCACACACACACACACACACACACATATATTCATACGCAGCCACACACACACACAATATTCATTAGCAGCCACACACACACACACACACATATATTCATACGCAGCCACACACACACACACACATATATATATATATATTCATACGCAGACACACACACACATATATATATTCATAAGCAGACACACGCATATTATATATATATATATATATATATATATATATATATATATATATTCATACGCAGACACACACACACACACACACACACACACACACACACACACACACACATATATATATATATATATATATATATATATATATATATATATAATGAAAGCGAAAAAAATAAAGTTAAAATCACAATAAGAACAATGACGACAAATAGCGATGCCGTTGAATGATGAAAGCGAAATGCAGGACCTATTAACGGATCGCGTGGATACGTGCCGGGAGTTTCAAACTGTCCCATTTTTTTCAAAAGTCTAACGCCTCACACACACACATATATATATATATATATACGCATACACACACACATATATATACGCATACACTCACACACACACACACACACACACATATATATATACGCATACACATACACACACACATATATATACGCATACACACACACACACACACACACATATATATATACGCATACACATACACACACACATATATATATACGCATACACACATATATATATATACGCATACACACCCACATATATATATATATATATATATATATATACGCATACACACACACATATATATATATACGCATACACACACATATATATATATACGCATACATATATATATATATATACGCATACACACACACACACACATATATATATATATATATATATATACGCATACACACACATATATATATACGCATACATATATATATATACGCATACACACACACATATATATATATATATATATATATATATATATATATATACGCATACACACACATATATATACGCATACACACACACATATATATATATATATATACGCATACACACATATATATATATATATACGCATACACACACACACATGTATATATATATATATACTAGAAAATATATATAAATACTAGAAAATACGTGACCAGTTGGGTCACCCATTGTGCTCGGTTTACATTGTTGGAAAAAATCACATGATAATATTATTTCACTAATTTAAAGTTTTCCCAAACTGTCCAAATAAGTTATTTAAACTGGAGTAAACATTTCCAAATGACCAAAGGAAGAACAAGAGAAGCGTCACTTGGTTAGTTAATTTGTAATTAAAGGTAAGTAGGATTTTAATCATGGATATCCATGACAATCTCTAGCCAACCCTACCCTATCAATCAGTGTTCTCAAGAGGTCCTCTTTACAGCATCCAATATCTCCACAGAGTTGGTCAATGTACATCTTTGCTCAACGGTCCACACTGACGTGCCTGTCTGCTGGTTTCCATACAAAAACATCATGAGTTTGTCCTTGATTCTCCAGCAGTGTCCAGCATTTTATTCAGATTGTTTGTGTGATAAGTGGCAAGTGGCCATACAGCTGCTTTCTCATGGGGTGTTGCTTCCACAACTTTTTTGAAATTACATACTGCATTCTTGTGCAGTTCCCATGTAGCTTATTCTCTAGGTGCTATGTTAGTGTCCAAGTGGTACAGTAGCAATGATACAGCTATGGTTGTGAAGAATTGTTGCTTTAACTTGTCAATGAGATCAGATTTCTATATGACTGATAGTCCATGGAAGACAATGCCTTTCACTATGCATTGATTAACATGGCTTTCTTTAGATAAGATATTACTACCTAGGTACGTTAATTGTAACACCAATTTCCAGGGTTTATCATCGAACGTGGAGATGCCTCCTTAATTTTAAAAACACATGAACTTGGTTTTATCGGAGTTCACATAGAGGGTGATGTTCCATGCTGCATTCGGTGCAGAATATTGCCTGCTTCTTGCCTTTTTTAAAAAAATTATTTATAACATCTAATGATGTTTACTTATGTAGTCTAGGCATATTATAAATATATATGGTGCTAACATATCTCCAAGAAAATATAGTTAGTATTGTAAAATAATGGGTGCAAGAAAAATAAAACATTTATTGCAAAAACACAGGCATAAAATAAGGGTTCAATTTATTTTATTGTAGGAATTTATGAGGAAATTGCTCTTCTTTACCTAGGTAGGAAGTTCATAAATAGCACGGTTCGAATTTTCAGAAGGCATCATGTAGCGTTTTTTAGGGCAAGGGGCCAGAACGCATTAATGCGATATGCACCAATATGTTTCGCGCGTTGATCCCCCGTACCAAGATTTTTTTTTTGTACATAAATAAATTTTACATTTTTCGAAAGACAATTTAATGATGGAACATATGTAAAAAAAGATAATTCACTAATAAATCGGTTTTGGAAATAGGGCATCTTAAACATTGAAACTTAAATCACTAGGTACCACCCAACGGTTTAGGCCATCTTGAATAAAACGGAAATAGATATTTCCGAACTCTGTTTATCAAAAATCTCGTAAAAAAAAGAACGTACAGTGTTGTTACAAAGAAAAATAGTTAATTCAAAGATCAAATTATCCGATTGGGAAAAATTACACCGTTATCTTAAAAAATAAACAAACCTATCCATATTACGTGCGAAAGGGTAATTTTCAGGCCGCGATTTAGAGAGAAAGAAATACATATTATTACCCTCTTACGGTTATGCATCTAAGTACGGATGGGTGTAACAGACAAACTTTTTTAGCCAAATTTTTTCTATTAAAATGAATAAAATCTTTAAAAATTTTAATATTACAATTTACTATGAATAAAAACTTGAAAATATTTAATCTTAAAATTTCGCAGTGAAATTGACATTAAAAATGTCTTCGGTTTTAGAATTAATTCTTAAAATCGAAAATAAAATGAAAATTTGAATATTTTTTCTAAGAGAAAAACTGATAAAACAATCATTCAATATATTATCTTTATTCTAATTGGTCGTAAAAGTTAAATAAAATATTTTTTTACGCACAGAAAAACAAACTTTAGTTACCGAGAAGCGTCTCGTCATATGTCAGTTTTGCTCTTCCGTATATTCTAAGAATCACACATTATTATTCAACAATAAAAATTACAAATTCTTTTTAAAATATTAATCGAGCACGGATCGGACTAACTTTTAGTTCACCTGAATTCTAAAATTTATATTTTTAAATATCCGTGAAAAATTCAATTTTTTCCGCAGAAAAAAAAAAAATTATTTATTTCACGCAGAAAATAAAAATATTTAATCACACAAAAGATTGAAAATCTCGTAAAAATTCATTTCTTAAAAAAAAAATTTTTTTTTTTTTTAGAATTTAATAGAATATAGTACATACCAATTACATGCAAAAAAAAGTTTTCAAATATTAATATAATGACATTTGTTTGCACTTTTTATTTCTGATTTCATTAATTTTTCCTAAAAAAACTATAGTTCGGTACGTTATACAATTTCATTGATATAGTTATTCAGCCTCTTATCTTTATAGAAAAAAAAGTACCAAATTTTTTTCCACGTCATTTTTTTATCTCATAAAATAAAATAGGGGGGGGGGGATAGAGCTCGTAAAAAATATTTCCCCTAATATATTTTAGAAAAAAAACTATTTCAGATGTATTTACATCCAATGGTAAACATTTATGGAAATTTGCGTGAAAATCGGACCATTAATTGATTTTTCATAGAATTTTTAAAAAGTCCTCTTATCGTAACTTGTTTTTAGCTACGTTAAATTTCAGTTGATTTAACAGTGCAAAAATGAAAACATTGTTTTTCAATCATAATTTTAATTATTTTCGTAAGCTGATAAAAAATCTAAAAAATCATCAGGAGTTTGTTTAATGTTTTTTTCTTTCGAAGGAAAAAATTTTTTCAAGAAAATATTAATTTTTCTGCAAGTTTCATTGTCTTAAATGTAGGGGGGGGGGTAAATTGCACAGGGTCAAATTGGTGGTACCTATAAAACTCTTAAATAAGAAAAAATATGTATATTTTTCTTTTTTGTTGTTGTTTTTTAAATGTTAGATTATTTTCAAAAGAATTTTATATTAAAAGTTCCTATTGTCTACATTTTTATTTTATTTTTCAGGGATTTTTTAAAAATTATAAAATGTAAAATAAATACTTTTCTTTAATGTACAGCAAAATCGTAATTATTTAATCAAAGAAAATATTGTATAAAAAATATCTTGCTTGTGTTCTGGGTCCATAAGTTAATAGGTTCGAATCCGTGACGCATGTATATTTATACTCTGTAAAAGAAAACTCAAACAAACAGTGTTTGAAGAAATTTATTATTTTATTTGGAAACAAATAATTCTCCCGTTTATATCCAGATAGCAGATATTACCGTTCAGTTAAAATTTTATTATAAATAATTTCTAACATTGTAATTATGATTTTCCCAACTTTCTTTTTCAATAATATTATTATTAAGAGTTAAATCGTGAGGCATTTACCTATTCTTTTAGTAAATAAATTATGTCGTAGCTGACAATTTAATTCTAAACAACTTATTTTCTAATAAACTCTTGATTTGTTTTCTATTAAAAACTGTAGGAAACATAATAATTTTTTTATAAGTATATATTAACATTACCGACAAAAACTTAGTTACAATAAAAAGGCATTGGTTTGTTTGTGTGTGTATTATTTATCTCATACATTTTTTAATCTCAAAACAATCTTAAATCGGTTAAACTTGCAAATCTTCGTCAAAATTAAAACGGAAACTTATTTGGGGATATATGACAGTTGTGAATTAACTTTTTTTGCGAATTCTGTTACGCTTTAGGGGATAAGGTAACTAAGTTTTTGTCGGTAATGTTAATATATACTTCTTATAAAAAATTTGCGAACCCACAAATCTTGATTTTAAAACAAAATAAGCTGATTTGAATTATTTCGCAGCTAAATTTATTTTAATTTTTCGGAATAAGAAACAAAGACAATTTATCTACTTACCAAATAAGTTGATTGATTCACTAATTTAAGATAGATACATTACCAAAAATCAAAGAGTTAGTCAGCAATGTATTCTTTTAGTTTGTTTTAGTTAAACGATGGGGGGGGGGTCAACGTTTGCTCATTTGAATAAGATCCCATCACATTTAACTATATAACTACTTTTTTTTTACCCAACATGAAATATTTCAAAGTAAGTTTAATAATCATGTTAAATTTAAAGTAATTTTAAATAATCATGTTAAATTTAAAGTAATTTTAAAAAATCTATTTTAAAGCCTGATTAACGCTACTTTATTTTAAAAAAAATCTCTTTAGCCTGGAGAAATGAAAGGGGGGGTGAATCTACGTACGTAGGTGCTAGGGTGTGGGCGTCAGTGCTGAATTTTCAGTTATTACAGGCTCGCTATGTCACTCTCACTAACTGACAAATACAGAGTGGGAGGAGAGTTAACTTAACTGACAAAGCGAGATGGGAAGAGAGACAGGTAGTCTCTAAGACAGGGATTGGTCGGTCGTTGACTTAATTGCTAATTACGCCTAATTAAAGCCAATTAAACTGAATTTTTTCATACACTTTGTAGTGCTAACACCAAGGAATATCTAAGTATAAATATTGTGTCCATAACATAAATAGAAACAAATCCTTTAGCTGGAGAAGGTTGATAAACTCAACTTTAGTATAATGTTAGATATATATATATATATATATATATATATATATATATATATATATATATATATATATATATTATACGCATACACACACACACATATATATATATACATACATATATACATACATATACATGCCTATATATATATATATATATATATATATATATATATGCATATATACATATATACACATACATACGTATATGCACATGAAATTGGCACGTCTTATGTATAAGCCAAACGTTAGCTGCTGAAAAGGAACATACGAATCTACTGCTCACACTCTCCAATCTTTCTCTTTTTCATCACAGAGAAAACTAACATATATAATGAGTAGTTAATCAAGATATATATAGAGAGGGGGAAATAATGTAAAGGAAAAGACAAGTGAATGTTTGACTTAATTGCTAATTATGACTAATTACAACCAAATAAAACATAATCCTCAAAACTAAGGAATATTTTAGGATGTGTTGTCTTTCGTTAAATTAAATAGGAAAAAAGTATTTATCAACTAATCAGCTTTATATATATATATATATATATATATATATATATATATATATATATATATATATATATCGCATTTTCCCGAATATAAGACCTAGCGGGATTTTTTCTGGATGATTTGAAAATTAATCCCCGTTTTAGAATAAGCCGTAGTTGAGAGCAATAACATTCCAGTGGATGATGAGATGATTATTTTTTAATAAATTTCTAATATTATTTTAATAAAAAAAAAAACATGTTAAATGTAGATCGTTTTTCGTAATTTCTGTTAAATTAGAAATATCGTCAATTTCTACTTCGTAATGTCGTTTGTCGATAATTGAAGAATAATTCACACTCTGAAAGTAAGCCCTAGTGTTGTATTTCAGATGGTAAATTAGTATAACTCCGTTTTATTTTCGAGAAATATATATATATATATATATATATATATATATATATATATAATATATATACATATATTTGGGAGAATATGTGCTTAATTGAAGTCAGACATAATTTTTGAAAGTTAATTCATTTATGGTTAATTAGGCGGGATTTAAATAAATGAATTAACTTTCAAAAATTAGGTCTGACTTCAATTAAGCACATATTCTCCCAAATATACTGTCGGCTGAAAATAGCTAGATTTGTTTACATTTGCATATATATATGCATATATATATATATATATATATATATATATATATATATATATATATATATATATATATATATAAACCATCCACCTGACAGGGAGTATCACGTCTCGTCAGTGTCGTGTGACGTTAGCTGGCTACCTCTCTCCGGGATCGAAACGACCGATTTATCCTCTGTCAAAGTTCTAAGCCACCGAGTCATCAGCGCACATAGAAACTGAAGCGAGAATTTTAACCGATAAATGTATACATATGTATATATGTAATGGCCGTCGAAGAGAGCTCCATCCGTTTCATAGGAATTAAAGTAGAAGATGGGGAAACACAACAAAAATTACACATTAAATTAACATTTCAATGGTAGATATGTAAATCCAGACAGACAGTGATAATCAATTAAAAGGAAAACACTAACTGAAAACATTACTAGATGTATAAACTAAAGCCAACATAATGAAAAAGACAGAAATGATAATCAAAATAAAAGAAGCCCAATCCTATCCACCTTTTTGCTGGCAAGTATATTTAAAATGAAATAGCCTACCCAATTTAGTATCCTGAAGAAGGCGTGTCTTGAACACCGAAACCGCGGTAGAGAGAAAAAGTATACAACTAGTATTATATATATATATATATATATATATATATATATATATATCTAGAGACACAGTATTTCGGCGTATCACGACTCCCCAGTGTGGCTAGGCATAGCAGACTACCTCCAGCCGGGATTGAAACCCGTCCGATTTGTCATCAGTCAGAGTTCCTAACCACTAGGTCATCAGCACATCCTCAAACCGGGGCAAGAATGTAACTGAAAAATACATACATTCACACCCACGTGTGTCTGTGTGTGTGTGTGTGTGTGTGTGTGTGTGTGTGTGTGTGAAGACTGTATTTAAGCGTAATTGATGGCTGCCAGCGAAATCAACAGCAAAAAGCTTAACCTATCCGGGGTGGGGAGCATATATTATATGAATAAATACGCACATACATATATTTATATGTATATACATACATATGTATAGATACATACATATATATATATATGTATATACATACATATGTATAAATACATACATATATATATGTATATACATACATATGTATAAATACATACATATGTATAAATACATACATATATATATATGTATATACATACATATGTATAAATACATACATATGTATAAATACATACATATATATATGTATATACATACATATGTATAAATACATACATATGTATAAATACATATATATATATATATATGTATATACATACATATGTATAAATACATACATATATATATATATATGTATATACATACATATGTATAAATACATACATATATATATATATGTATATACATACATATGTATAAATACATACATATATATATATATATATGTATATACATACATATGTATATACATACATATGTATAAATACATACATATATATATATATGTATATACATACATATGTATAAATACATACACATATATATGTGTGTGTTGGTAACAGTGATACCCCTTCAATATTCTATTCCATTTCGCCGATGCTCGTACACAAATTACCATACATGCATATACGTAAAGCATTTCAGAAATATCTATGCAGAATATATTTTACAAAAGTGCTCCTCTATTTGTGATATTTATTGTTTTTATCACATGATATGAATTGCATGCTCTTGTTTTGTTGCATACAGTGTCTGATCTCACAAACACGCACATAGATTCACTTACATAAAATTCATCTGTCAATATGTGTATACATCTGTAAGATCATTGAAACCTTACTCCGACTGATATCCAATACTTTAATGAGCAAAGTACTTGAGTAAATTGTCTCTTTCACTCGCGACAACATGAGAACTTTTCGTATAATTTACATCACGAGTGACGAGAATCAAATTAGCAATAGGGATAGAGAGCTATTCCCATGATTCTTATCTTTCTTTGTACATTCAGATGCGCAAATGGGCTTTCCGAAAATTCTTTATCTCCGTTTTCTCACAAATACGACATCAATAATTAAATAATTCTGCATTTAATTAGTTTTACAGCCATAAAAATTATGGTGATTACCTTAAATTAAAAGCGAACAAAAAATGACAAATCGCCTTGAGCTAGGAAGTAAAAAAACAAAAAACAAAAAAACAAAAAACAAAAACAAACATAAAAACGTGTACATAACTGACGTGTTGAACGCGTCTGTTGACAATTTTCTTAAAAGTCTATTTCAAATGTCGTAATGTAATATTCAGGTTTCAATGAAGCGGAAAAGAAACATTACCGTCACTTCCTTATAAAAGAGCGCATATGATGACACGTACATGCACCAAACATTTAAACATAAAAATGTGCGTATATCTTATTGTTATGGAAATTCGGTGTCTATTTGTCTGTAACTGAAACAACGCCACTCCTTACGTCACCATACCCAACATCGTATTTATATTCTATATTAAAATTAACTATCACATTCATATTAACTAGCATGTCGATATACCATAGTATGATAATTTGATTATTAAAAAGTTTGATATGTTTACTTAATACCTATTGAAAAATACGTCGATATGTAAAAAGTATAATAAACTTGATTTAAATGCATCATCTTGCCTTTCTTTTCTTCATTTAATTTTATCATTATGTTCGATTTAAGCATCATCGTTTTCCCGCAATCACTTTCCCTCTCTCTCCCTCGTTCTTTCTGTCTTACTTTTTCTTAGATTTTTTTCTGTGTATCACGTCTTTTTTCTTACATTTTTGTTCTTTATAATAAAAATAGAATGGTCCATTATTTAGCTGAGGTGACACCATCCGAAATCAGAATTTGGCGATAAAGTGACAACAGATAATCAGGATTTACATTTTTGCATTTCATCCTGGACGATTTGGACGGTCTCATTTTTAACCAGATGATGTTGTAGGATGATAACGACCGAAAGTTTAAGGAACACGAGTATTAATATATAAATAAAATAAAGGCTGTTCTTTATAATTCAACATTTAGACCCTTTCTATTGTAGTAATGACAATTTAAATACTATTTTGGTTAAACTATTCAAAATAATTATTCGTGTCTATAAATTATTTTACAATGAAAGATTGACAATAAGTTACTTACATTCACAATCCAGATAAGAATAAGTTTCTGTGATTGTCTGTTTTTATTTATTTATTTAGCAATCTTTTTTACTTCTATTCTTAAAATGTGGCCATATTGGTATTTCAAAAGAGGACACAATTCCCCATCTCTCATCAAGAAATTCAATTGTCTTGAGTAACATTTTTAAATTGTGATTTCATTAGGTTTAGGGTAATTTCCAAATTAAAGCCCAAACATAACTTCTGTTGAGATGTCTTCATGTTTAGGTGGGGAAATTGTTGGGGAAATCAATAGGAACGGAATTTCAAGATTGAGAGTTGGTGATATTTTGTGTCCGTAAAGTTCATAAATTAAAAAAACTGGTTGGAATTTAGTCTCATCTGCATTTTAAATGAAAATTGAGGGCAACAGTACGAAAAATCCAAATAATTCAATTTAGCAAGCCTCATCACACAATTCAGAAAAATTAGTAATACATTTTAGATTGTTCTCATCTTTTTAGGACTATTTTCTTCATTCCATATTGTGCGCAGACTTGTCTTCTTGCTGAATTTTATAGAAAATTATCATGTTGACATTCTTCTGCATTTGTGCAGCAATTTGATTTCGTGTAGTTAGTAGGTCTTACTGCATATCTTGAAAGTAAGTTAGTACTTTCTTTGATATTTTGTAAAATCACAAGTTTCTTTTTTCTTCCTGTTTTGTTTCAAAGGTTTTCTCATCGCACCTCTAGTTCCCGTCAATATTAGGAGAAGACTTGCCAACATTCTGTCAATGTTTTCATTCTTGTTTTAGTGTCACATTGTACGTCCTGCTCGATATCCTATGACAAATCTATTCCTAATTTTGATATATTTTGTAATAGGAAAACATTTCCCTCTCTATAACGTTCCAATGTCTACATCCACTCCTATTTTTTTGGTAATATGTTACACTAACAGGACCAGTATGATAATTCAATTATTAAAATGTTTGATGTCTACTTAAGAGCTATTGCAATATGTAAAAAGTACAATAATCTTGATTTATCTCTTTCGCTCTTTCTTTTTTTCTTTTTGTCTTTTAATAATGTTCCATTAAAAGAGATTAGCGTTATCGCTTCTGTGCACTAACCACCCTTCTCTCTATTTCCTCTATAGTCTTTCTTTTTTAATTGCATTTTTCTGTGTAGCGTGTCCTTTTTCTTCTTTCTTTCTTTATAATTAAAACGGAATGGTTTATCATTTAGCTGAAGTGACCACATTTATAAGAAATAAGAATGTGTTGCAAGATGATAACGGTTGTTCTTTTAAGGAGCACGAGTATTTATAGATTGTGCGAAGAATGCCTAGTATTTAGTAGTTCTTCATTTATTTTCCTAGTCTGCTTCATCTGAAATTTTTCCAAATACATGAAACTTCTATTAATGAAGCCAACACCAGATTGGCAGGGGATATACTTTTTAGTATTCATCCTGCGCTACTGGCCAGAATTGAAACCTTTCTTGATTTGATACGTTTTTGTACCGATTTGATCATTTTCACATATACGTTTATAGAAGCCAACGTATTTTCAGTATAATGTCTATTCGATACAGATCCATATCTGAAAAAGGGGACTGGTTATATAAACGTATCCATCTTTTTAAGCTAGTTATCTGCATTGGTCAGATAAAGAAGACAAAGGATTAGGAATTGGTCTTGAGTGTAATTAACTGATTGGTGGAAGTATATCGGGGACTAAGAGGGATTAGGGCACTTTTGCTATTGGGATTAATGAACCTTCACTGCAAATTAAGTGAGATGGAAGCCAGAAATCGGGAAACCCCGAAATGTTTGCTGAGATAAGGGAATATCGCAGCTGTGAAATTCCAAGTCTCTCGGTAATACTCAATTGGCTGCAGGTAATTTCATCACTGATGAAATAGCTCAAGTCTACCCTAGGGGATTAATTGGTTGGAGAACCTTAGACCAATGGTAGTTTGGAGTAGCAGCTTATCGATTGGAGCGAGGGTGGAACAATCTAAATTTGGTGTTGTGTGGGAAGTGATTGATTTGGAATACTGATAGGGCCAAAATTACCCTGCTTATATGAGGATTGGACTAAGAGAGTACGGACAGCTCGATATGAACACGCAGTAGACCAAATTTCAGCACGAATACAAAGAACATGAATATAAAAACACATTCGAGAAAAAGTAATTGTTTACAATAATTCAATCGGCTATAACTTCTTCAAAATCATGGTAGCAAATTAATGGGTTAACGCTGGTGTGTAACCCTGATAGAAAATTTCTAAAATAGCAATTGTTTATCTGGTGTTTTCCCTGTTGGTGAGGCTTAAAATTAAGCTGAATATATCCCCCGCATAGGGGTAAGACATCCCCTGCCTTCAATGGAAGGGGGAGGTAAATTGCGGATGAGATAACGAACAGAATATTCATTCTTTATGCACGCATTCAATAACAGAAGCGATATGTAACGATTGCCCAACTGATAATTAACCGTTGAGCTGTAAATCAGTCATTACTTAGCAGTTGACATAAGAGGATTACATTTATTTGATCAGTTAAATTTTATCGTTAACCAGTTTATTAGATTGAATGGTAATTGGTGACTTAACTGGCATTTGTATGAAATCTTTCTTTTTTTTAACCTTTAATTTTACTTTTACGATTAATTACAATTTCAATCTTTATTTTAATTGAGATATTTAAAAGGATATTGAAATCTAGATGTCCACTGTTTATGGAAAAATATCATAAAACGTTAGTTGCTCTTAAGAGTTGTATATATGTAGGTATAACTGTGGCAGTAGCCATCCAAAGTCAGTCAACATGCACCTGTTAAATCACTTCTCCCCACCGTGTGTTATTTTTTTTTAAAAAAGAAGACCGCCGGTTTTGGCCAAGATCTGGATCCAACGGATCTGGACAACAAAGTTTAAAAAAAAAAAGGAGAAACAAAACGAATCTGAGAATACACTCGTTCTGGTTCCTTTATTTACCTTTTCAAATTATCGTGGGGATGGGGACGGCACGTTTGACACTTTGCTCTCTGACCTTTGGCAAGTTGACCCTAAATATATCAATATTGATGACAAGGAAATTGGGTGTTGGTCAATTCTTTGTTTCTCACTGTTTACCTTTGGATCACTACTGTTCACTAGACACAAACTATTAACATCGACATTTCTTGAACTACCACGGACCCTCAGCTTGACCGTCTGCTTGACCGGGTGGTCCTCTCTTTCTTTACATCCACTTGCCTATTAATTTGTTTTTCACGGACATAGGGGTATTAGCTTGGCCTGGTGACCCCTCTTTCTCTATCACCAATCGCCACCTGCCCTGATGAGACTCAAACTGCTCTTTTTATATATATAGATTTTTGACTTCTGGAAAATAAAACCGTTTTTCCTCGCTACAAACACCCAACACAAAAGAATTCAAAAATAAAAGAAATAAAACGCCTGTCTGCCGACATCTGATTATACCAGTATCAAAGACTATAGATATTAAAAAGTAAAGATTTAATTCCCGTTGAGAATCCTTTTTCTATCTTATCTTTTTTTTTTAAATATGCCGACCCCCTTAACAGATTTAACTACACTATAACACTACTATACGCAATACATACTCGCTTGGGTATGTTCGCATCTTTCCACCTCAATATATGCACCGAGGGACAGAAAATTTTATAGCGTCTCATTAAATCCGTATAACAAACCGAAATTATTTTTATCAAAGAGAACACACGCTACACACACACACACACACACACACACACACCACACACACACACACACACATATATATATATATAATATATATATATATATATATATATATATATATATAATTATTTGTTTGTGTGCGTAATTTTAACCCAGCAAGCCGTCACATCATAGTGGCATTTTTACAAGCGCAATGCATTCAAAATTTATTTAGTGAATAAAGCAATTTCCCGTTCAATTTGTCAGTGGATGATAATATTGTTTAATCTTCATTTATATTGAACGACATTCTTTACTTATATTAGTCTTAGAAATAACGACAATACATATGTTTATAAGGATACCCCAATCGTTCTTTAATAGAAGCATCAACATCATCATGAGCCATTGTTAAAACGGATTCAGGAGTCGCATAATATCAATTAAAGCACATAAAGCATGGCTGGAACAACAGAAGCTGATTGTCGCCATCTTTCGCTCAATTGTGGAGGGAACAATATCAAGATAATCGCAATTTTAACATAAGCATCCGTTTTTAGAACTTCACATCATTTAATTATACTTTATTTTCCATTGAACAGCTAAGTCATTCCTCTATCTTTCAGATAATACAATTTGTTAATAATAGACGGGTTTAAACACGTGGATTTAAAGAATCAAATCCTACAGAGTTCGTCAAACTTACGCTGTCGTCTTCATTGGATTTCATTTGCAGACATAATTGGATATTCTGTATGAAATTAGCACCAATATTTTAAGACTTTTCTCAGAGGATTCGACACGCCCACGAAATGTCAAACCCACCAAAGTCTGTGACTAACAAAGTTTAGACAACATATTAGAACATACGAATTATAATCAACCATTATTATCGTACCTTGAGCTTTAGGTTAGATATGTTGGTAAAGTTAATTAGATTTGATGAATATCAGGCGCCAAGTAAGATTTATCCGAGACGAGATCTTTTCGGTTTGTTATAAAAGCCATATTTCATGTCTATCACTAGGGAAACAACTTATTGGTCGTAAATCGTGTTTTGCAGTTTTGGCGGGTAACAAATTGTGACTTATGACATCTGATAATTCGACTAAACGAACATCAATATGAATGCACACGTCGTTTCAAGTCCCTTTTGTGACTTTCACGAGAAAAATTGCTCCATTCATTCTCTGATCAAACATTTTATTACAAGACACGCGAGAGAATTAATTTTCTACATTCTCTCGAAAGTCGTCGTGTTTAACAATAAAAGCAAATATCCGGAGAGACTGCTACTCACAGAATAAGATTAGTAGTTGTCCTTTCTAGGTCTCAATTTTATACATATTTACCAACCTCCCACCACGCGCAGGAGGTGATACGAGGTCATTTTCTTAATT
Organism: Doryteuthis pealeii; assembly: GCA_023376005.1. Lineage (NCBI taxonomy): Eukaryota > Metazoa > Mollusca > Cephalopoda > Myopsida > Loliginidae > Doryteuthis > Doryteuthis pealeii. The sequence continues at coordinate 49,317,458 of CM042139.1, forward strand.
GCAGTTTAACAGGTTTGAATTCAGAGTGTTCCTTTTCCTGGTGTTGCTTATCCACCGAATTCCTATAAGTTTCAATTTCTCCAGTCTCTTTTTCAAACACCTTGTGGACCGTTTCAAGGGAACCAACTACTATAGGTATAAACTTTACCCTCGCGTTTCACATTATTATTATTATTATTAACTTTAAAAGAAAATCTTTTTAAGTAGTCATATATGTAAGGTAGATTTAATTGCGCATTTTGCACCAATTTCATTCACATCTATTCATTGGAATCTTCATTATCTCAGACTTATGAGTTAATAAGTTCAATTGTTATTTCTTGTCAAAATCTGCATCGTTCACTTTTTTCTTGGCAGTAAAAATTAGTTTCAATGAAAAAATCTTCAACTGTTTTTTGCTTTTTTCTTTGAAACCGCATATTGCGATGAGTAATTAGTGAGCAGCTTATTATATGTGGGAGACGAAAAAATATTTCCACTGAAAAAATAAAAATAATTATAAATCAGGTAATTTTATTTTTTGCAAGTACGTTTTAGTGGCTAAAATGAAAATAAATAATACCCTCATTGACTTTTAACAGAAATATTATGTACTGACTATTTCAGGATCAAGTGACAGCAAAATTTCATGTAACAAATAATAATCCTAAGTAAACAATCAAGTAACTATTCATGATACAAATAATTTACAGTTATATTATATAAAGTATTCTTGTCAAATGCAAATTATTCTTAAACATATATATCTGACCCATATGTATGGATTATAATAGGTACTACCACTCCGAGTTCGAGTAGATCCGTATGTAATGTCAATGAAGAGGTACGTCATAATCTCTATATTTCCAGAACTGGAGCCTCACCACCAGATGCAATTTAACACCATACCAAGAAAACTCCATTTTGGTGGGATTGGGTCAGCGTTTTTTTAAATTCACTAACAATGAGCCAATAGGTGGTAAGCTCACCCATGTGTTTCTATTTTTTTTCAAATGGTGCTAAAAATCGTATTTCTTAGATTTATTCGTGACTAGAAGCGGCTACCTAGCATCGCTTGAGTAGAAATAGGGGAAAAAACTTGGTGTATTGATTTGTTTACTTTTGAGATTTGCAAATGCTGGACATTTTTAAGTAGAATTTTAATGCTATTTCGGTATATCTTAATTTTCAAATATCTTCGTATATAAATCAAATCTTCATAATTTTTGCACAAAAAGCAAGAGCCGGTGATATTCAATGTATATATATATATATATATATATATATATATATATATATATTGTTTTGCCGTTAATTGTTTTATTTTCGTAGTTTCACCCGAACATGCATACATACCAACTGCCCATTACATATATATAGCTAATTTGAGATAAGTAGGAAATTTATGAGTTTCATTTCATACACCAGAAACTACATGAACGTTAACCCCCCCCCCTTTTGTCATTTCAGTTTCAGCTTTCATATTGCTTCATTTTTCTTGGCCATTGTTTATTTTTTGCGAGCAAAGAAGTTTTCACTAATTATATTTTCTCCCGTTTATAAAATGTGGTTCCTTCCAGTGATATTAACAGAATTATTACATTGCAATATCGTGTTTATGAAGTTGCAATATCTCAGATATCCCCATTCCATAATCCTGACGGATAAAAATTTATTTTCTATTCAGATATTTTAATACAATTGCCGTTCTTCCTAATTTCAAAGTAGAACTTAATTTACATCGCGGCCACCAAGTACGAGCATTATTGTAATAATATAATAAATGTTCTTATTTAAATGATTATTTAAAATCCCCAAGTTTCTTCGCTCGAAATTAATCAAACATTCAATTTATTAAACCTGAAGTAAAATATTTATTTTCACCTGATGTCTTATTCTAGCCTCACAAGTGTTATATACTCCCTTTTTACTCGGGTGTATATAATTGGTAAAGGCGCGTGGTCTAAAGGTTAGAGTCGTGGTAAATGGACTTGTCGACCCGAGTTCAATTCCTGGACGAAGCTGTTTGCTTCACATAATACTAATACCTTTTGTAAAGGTAGGAATCCAATTCTACCTCCAGCTATGGGTAAATAGCAGGGCAGACTGGTATCTTTAAGCAAGGCTAAGTAAACTGTCTAGGAGAAGGAAAACTCTGAATTCAAACCTGTTAAATTCCGCTTAAAAATGACCTTGTGTCACATTCTGCTCGTGTGGAGGGGTTGGTAAATAGATATAATCGATGGAGCGTTCATCTCATAGATATAGATATAGATATATAGATAGAGAGAGAGAGATAGATAGATGGATAGATGGCAGTTCTTAAATTATTATATTTTTGGTATAAATAATGTTCAATATATGTGGAATAATAATATAAAAATATTTTGTCTCAGCTTCAGTGCCACATCGGGATATGTTATGCTATGAAAAAATAAACAATCATCAATAACTTAAAGTTGGTTAAATTTCAGACTTTTTCTATAGCACTTTTGGATTTCCTGGGTAAAAATGCTTTTATGAACCAATTTTTAGGAGTAGGAGAGCTCTAGAACTCATTTTACAGACAAAAACAGCTTACAAAATGTCGCCATTTTTCGCGACTTCCCTAAAATTTAGAGAAACAAAAATCGAGATAAATCTGGCAATTTTGGGAATTGTAAGTTCAATTTTGGGGGAATGTTTAAATTTAATGCAGTCCACACCTATACAAAATTTCAGAAAAATTGAAGTGGGTGGGTGACAATTTTACTTTTTTCTGGATGATTTGACATGGAATTGTCAAGAATGCTGCGTGCGGTCTTGAACAAATCGTGGAAACAACACCCCACAAGGAAATAGCTGTATGGCCACCAACCCACCCCATCTTACGAACCATCCGAGTGAGACGGTCAAGGCATACCGAACACTGCTGGAGAAACAAGGATAAGCTCATAAGCGACGTTCTCCTGTGGAAGCCAACACATGAATATGCTAATGTGGGCCGCCCACCAAGGGCCTACATTGACCAACTATGGGAGGATGCTGGATGCTTGCGCAGAGGACCTCCCTGGGGCAATAAATGATAGGGAGGGTTGGCGAGAGATTGTCATGGATATCCGTGCTAATTGCACGACATAATGATTATATATATATATATGTATATATATATATATATATATATATATATATAATATATATATAAGTTGAGGGATGAGAATGACGACGGGGTGCTTACACTTATTTAATTGTTTCAAATCTGCTTAATTCTAAATAAAATATAAATTAAAAAAAAAAAAAATCAGTTAATATAGAAATTAAATATTTTTTAATTAAACAATAAACTTATAGCGTTCTGTGTTTTTATTAGTCAGTATGGTTTTGCTAATTTAAATGATTACTGTGGTTAGTAGTATTTATTGGTCTTGCTCCTTTTTCTTCTTTAGTCAGATTTTAGCCCTGAAGAGCTTTATGCGAAACTAATAGTAGGTTCGTCTGACTCATTAGATTATCTTTATATATATATATATATATATATATATATATATATATATATATATAAAGGGCAGTTCTGTGTGTGTGTGTGTGCGTGTGCGTGTGTGCGTGTGCGTGTGTGCGTGTGCGTGTGTATATATGCACGAAGGAAACTACGAAAAGAAAACAATTTAACAATGTAAATTCATATACACATTCCCTATCGTCAGAGCTTGCTTTTTGTGCGAAAATAATGAAGATTATATTTATATCTGGAAAGATATTTAAAAAATTGGATTTGAATTGTACGAAAAAGGAAAGTCATTGGCTGTGTTCGTGATTAAAATTATAAATCACTTATGGAAAAACAAAACAATTAATGGATCTGCGAGACTATCTTTTATTATAGCCCCCTACCCAGCCAACGATTCTAGTCTTTCTATTAATTATAAAACCCAGTTAAATAAAAATCGATAATTATTAGTTTGATTGCGTTATTGTATTAATTAAAAAGCATATATTATTTTTCTCTGCATGCTTCCTACACACAATGCCACTGCGATTCTCATTAATTGGAGCGGTTTTTAGTAACACCTTCATTGATATCATCAGCATGCATAGCCATATAATTCATGTTTTTATAAAAGGGAATTTTATGTTTGTTTCCTCGTTCCATATCAGATAATATTAACTCTCCTCATTAATGTGCTTGTTATATTCACCGTCACTTTATTGCTATTATTTAATAGTTAAAGTTCTGGTCACAATTTTAGTCGTTTAGTTCTTCATTAGTAAATCCATGTCGATATTGAATTTGGGTTCAATTGGTTAATCCTCTTAATCCTAGTCTGTAGTGTTCCTTGAAATCGTAGGTAGAAAAGAGTGTAGTATCAGTAGTTCTCTTTGTAATCCTCGTCTGCAGATCTTGCTCGCAATCCTAGTAATTTGTATTCTTTGAAATCCCAGTTATAAAAATGTAGTATCAGTTTCCTTGTAATCCTCGCCTGTAGATCTTGCTCGCAGAAAATTCCTTTATTAATTGATTTCAGGACAGTTATCAACGATCTTTAATGCAATTTGCATACGTTTCTCATCGGCCAATTTTTACCGAAAGTGCGTTTTGCTTATGTTGGGAAAGTTCATAAATTGGAGTTGTAATTTAGCATACATCTTATGCCTACAGATAACCCAACACCCTTAATTATTTATTCGACTCTAAATTTAGTTTCCTTGTAAAGTTAAATCTTGCAAGAAAATTACAAAACGAAAAGCTTAGGATTGTTTTGTCCTGTAAACGAATATACAAATAAAGAATTAATTATTTTATACACTAATTTCTCTGATTTTCTATATATTTCGCATTAAGGCTGCTGATACACTCTATACAAAAATACGTAGGAATAAGTAGTATGAGGAAATGCTCACGTCGACACAAGTTCAAATCCCGGACGAGGATGTTTGCATTTCACATAACGCTAATAGCCTTGGGAAAAGTGTACATCAACTTACTCTCCCTCCAGCTATGAGTAAATAGTAGAACACACTGGGATTTTTAACCAGTCTAGGAGAAAAAAACACTGAATTCAACCCTGTTACATTCCGCTTAAGAAATTGACCTTGTGTCACATCCTACTTGTACGGAGGAGTTGGTATATATATATATATATATATATATATATATATATATATATATATATATATATGCAAAAATACGACCCAATACACTACTTTGTCTGTGTATGTGTTTAATTAATATAACAGAAAAATATTATCACTAATGATAATAAAGAGAGTTTGATTAAATTAGCCAATAACAAAAATAACTTAAGGGAAATCCGGAAAACTACGATCAAGAAATCAAGACAAGAAATATAGGAAGATAACAATAATATGAATAATACAAGTGGCAAAGAAATGAAATTGTATAAGAAACAAACTGGGTATGACTTCCACGGGAAATCCTGAAAATGAAAGCAACCTCTATTAATAGCAACACAAAGTAATGCTATAAGGACTAATTATTTTAAAACAAAACATTAATACACAGGAAAATAATAAGTGTAAATTATTTGCTGATTGAAACAGTTAATATTATGAGCAAGAAATTCAGTAAAATAGTATAAAAGACAAAAAAAAAGACCCCGGACATATCTTGAGACATGCTATTTCTCAGACTCCAGAGAAAATAATATTTATTCTAAAGTTAAATGATAATTTTAGCATTCCAATATATTATTCAAACAATGTGTATATTTTTAAAAGGTACATAACATTTTTTGATTTTGTAACAATGGCAAATATTTGGTAAAAATTGTGATAAAGTTAAATCTTTCTTAGTAAAAATGATAATTTTAAGATGGCTATAAAAAGAATTCGTCCTATCATTATATTACTGTTAAAATTAAAGTTCATAACTCTAAAATGTTACTAAGTAAAACAGAGTATGAAGAAAAAATTTAGTCCAACTAGAAGAAGAGAAAAATGAAAATAAAGACTTAAAAATACATTTTTAATCGTCAAAATAAATTGATAGAAAGAACTGAAACCACCCAGCCGATTGTGTTTCTAAAATCAAATCAAATCAAATTTATGGGATTATTGATGCGATCTAACGTTACATGCTTTCCATTAAGAGACAACATATACCCCAGGTATAAAAATTCATTAAAACCAGTATATATATATCAATAGACTAAACTATTCCGAGAAGAAATAAAATATTTTCAGTTGTAAAATGCAGTCGTAATAAACCATAAAATCAGACTTAATTCGTGATGACAATGAACGTTAAACCTGTCACCGACAAATTTAGATATTGAAGTTAACGTTATGCACACATAATATGGACAGCCGCATGAAAAGTTCTTGAGACGATTATAAAAGCTGAACGATTAAAAACTGATACGCTATTAGCTATAAAATCAGAGGAAATTCATGTCACTAAGGATTTTAAAACATGTTGTCAAGATTCAGATTGAACCAGACGTGTTTCAGAAAGTGTCTGCCTCTTCTCACGTGACCCCAAGATGGCTGGCTGAATGGATTGTCATGATTGCAAACGCAATTCAAAACGGCCATCTGAAATCCCGATCATGGTACTGGAAAATCAACAGGTCTCCTTGTTTTATCTATATTTATGTCAACCTAAAAATCTATGCGGAAAGATAATAACTTACAATTATAAATATCTAGGGTTTAATAATTACCAGGATATATTTGTCGTTGTTATTTAATTGAAACAATAAATTAACATTGGAAATATGTTGTATTATATTTCTAATATCAGAGCTACCCGGCGTTGACCGGGGTATAAAAAGTTTTAAAAAATTAATCTCTTACCTCTACTTATATCTTATTATAATGGAGATTGTGTGTTTTTCTGTCTGTAACCGAAACTATATTACTACTCAAGTCACAATTCCCTTAATTATTTACGTCAAATTCTCCATGATTTCATTCTTTTAAACCTTCAGTTATTAATAAAAATTGTTTTACATTATTAATACTGTTGATCATATCTACGTACTAATAACATGCAATTGTATTTATATATACAACAAAATAGCGGTTTACAATTTGAACGAGAAGGCTAATTTGCATATTGATATTAAAATTTTATTTTAATAAATATGTGCTTGGTATTATTGATTTCTAATTGTTTGGTTTTATCTTAAGAAATATAAACAAAAATCTCGTGGATAAATCTTAAAAGAAATTTATTTACAAGAAGAAATAACTGTAATATCATCCTTTACTTCCTATTCTAACTAAATAGTTAAATTAGGAAAATTTACCAATGGAAAATGATGGAATAGTTAGTTTCAAAGTTGTTCTATTTTTCGATTATACCCCCTCTGTTGCAGAACTTTTTATCTGCATTCTTAGTCAGTTTCATTAGCCTTTCTAATTTAATATATTTTATTATAACAAAACTTAAATACTTGCACCCGGAGGGTGCATATATTTGCTAGTACAGATAATGATTACTAAAAATTATTTTTCTATATATTGGTTTCATCACATATTGTTTTTATATATTCGGATTTTTTATTTTTTATTTTTTATTATTGTTTGCATTTGTTTTTTTTTATTTGGAACGATTCATTTTAAAATAGGGGAAATAAGGATTTGGTGATTAAGCGATACCAGATAACCGGGATTTATATTTTTACATTGCATCTTGGTCGATTTGGACGGTTTCATTTTTTATCAGAGGGTGTTGCAAGATGATAACGGTCGTATTGGTTAGGAACACAAGTCTCAATAACTTTAAGAATAAATATTATTCTACCAACTTTTGTTCAGTCAAGTGTATGTCTTTATTTTATGTAAGTAGTAATTTCAGAATGTTGACAAAAACATAAGCAGATAATATATAATGAAATCAAAACATTAATCACTCGGGGATATAGTGAAAATAATTGACAGGAACCAATATTACAGAGGGAGAAAATGAATTATGACAGCGTATATAGATTACCAACAAGGTTTGCATGAATTTCAAAACCATCTTGTTTTCTTCATCAAGCAAATGTATTGGAGTTATAATTTCGTCTATACATAGAAATCTTATGGCGGAAGTATGGTTCCTTCTAAGGCTTTATATTTAGCCCTGGAATTATACAAGGAAACGATGTGTTTATAAAACATATCTTTTTTATCATTATTTTTTCTAGATAGATTAAATGTGTTTGTTTGAAGAAAAAAAAGGATTTGGTGAAGATCTTCAAACTAAATCAAATGACTCGTTCTCACCTCAATTTGAAGGTATTACAGACAAAAAATAATTATATAAATATACGTGGAAGTTTTATACAGAATATAGATAAAAAGGATATAGTATCTATATCAGAATAAATACTAATCTTAAAAGAAGTGTATGTTGATGGGTTCGTTTCATTGAATTCCTGTAGAAAAACAAAAATATGAATTATATGTAGTAGCAAAAATATGCGCTCTCCGGGCAAAAGTATTTACTTTTTAATATAGTTACATATTATATTGAATTAGAAAGACTAAATAAATTAAATACGAACACAAAAAACTATTACACTTATTTTTACTTTATTGTAATTGATTTCAATATAAAATTATACATAGGATTGCTTTTCATATGTTTGAGAATAAAACTATTATATCAGAAATCAATAGCTCCAAGTAATCATTTATTAAACACAGTTTTATTAAAACCGGTTTGCACATTATTCACAGCATACACTATATAAACATTTATTTCTTAATATATAACAGACACCACAGGATTTTAAACGCATTAATTATATGGGCTGTTTTGAGGTAAATCTATCTCTGCTAGACCTTAATAGAGATATTGTTAAATAATAAAATGTTAATTAAGATTAGATAATGATTATTTAAAAAACATTCAGAATATAACGTAGATGTCTAAGGGAATTGTGACGTTGGTGCTGACGTATTTCTGATTACAGACAGCCACATAATCTCCATTATAATAAGAATATATTTCATATTTGTGTATTTCTACATTAGTACAGTCATAGCCATATGGGCAGACTCATGTATCACAAGATGAAGCCTTTTGCGTATTTGGGTCTCCATAAATGACATCGTATTTAATTTTCTTTCATAATTTTGATTAACTTTGGAAGAGAATTTCGCTTAGGGCTGCTGATTACGCTTAAATCACAAGAATCTTCTTAAGCCGGATATAGCTCTCTGATAGCCTTTACATATGTATGTATTCATCAGTAAAATTTCCCTTCCGGGTAGTGGGTGTACCAATAGCCCAGTGTTTCGAGGTTAGGATTGATGAAAAACCGGTGGAGCTTCGATTCCGGTTTTGATTATGAATCACCCTATGCACCCCCCCAAAAAAAAACACCAACCATATAAAATACCAAAAAAATGACTAGAAGTAATATTACACCAATACCTACACCCTCCAATCACTCAACATACAAAAATATATAAATTCAATTACCGACGACTCTACAATTCAAGAATTATCCAATCCGTTATAACAAATTTTTAGATACCTCTAAACTTCATGTACTTAAACCATAAGACCACTAATTATTTTTGCTTCTAGTAAATAATTTGCCTGATGTATAGCCGACTACTGGACTTCAATAAAACCACAGACACGTATATATAAACATATGAACCGTCTTTATTTTCTTCGATTTGTGGGTGGTGAGGGGCGCAGAGCGTTCACAAGGGAAAGGCCGGAGTGGTTGTTGACGGGAGGCGACGAGGTTACGTTCACGGCTGCGCGCTGGGGACTGAGTGACTGACCTTCGAATCCGCTAGCCTTTATATACGATAAATATGCCTACGCATTTTTATTTTTTGATCTGATAACGGACATTTTTTTAATATTTCTTTATCTTTCTCTTCGCCTCCTCACCGGAAGAGGAGTCTTCCGTTTTCCTTTTTCTTTTATATATTTCTTCATCTTCTCCCTGCTTCTTGACCGGAAGACCTCTCTTCCGTTCCCCCCCCCCTTATATATATATATATATTTCTTTATCTTTCTCTTTTGTCTCTTGACCGGAAGATTCTTCTCCCGTTGCACGACATGCAACATACCGAATTACATTCTAATCAAAATCCAATGAGTCAAAAGATGTTCTCAATATTAGCTGCTATATTATTTTTAACCGGGGGCCATCAACTGACGAGTAGTAATATAAACATTGAATTAATACACATTTGGTCGAGACGAAGTCGGTAAGTCAATTGTATTTCTTTATAATCCATTCGAATTATTAGTTGCACCCTTCTCTCATGCTTCAAAAACACCAGTACACTTATTTCTTATAACCTTGACCTTATATATATATATATATATATATATATATATATATATATATATATATATATATATATAGTGTCATCCACAGACACGTGTTTCGAAGTTTACTTCTTATCAGTGCGGCACGACGTTTTAACAGCTACCTCTAACCGGGATCGAAACCCGACAGAATGTTCGTCTGCCAAGTTCATTTCCCTTGCGGCCACAGCGGCTGTCAGTCTGGAGTGAACAATTAATTGATACATACTTACAGTGGTATGTTTTTACAATCACCAGAGAACTCAAATCTGTAAACAGCGACAAATGAGTAACGGCTTACGCTAAACGGTGAAATTTCAATTAATGCCCCCCCCCCCACAGAGCGCAACCATGGGAGTTGGGAGTATATATATCAGTCATCCACAGACACGTGTTTCGAAGTTTACTTCTCATCAGTGTGGCTCGACTTTTTAACAGCTACCTCTAACCGGGATCGAAACCCGACAGAATTATATATATATATATTATATATTTGAACAAAATTGAAGAACAAACAAGTCGTAGGCTTATTTGTTTTTTTAATCAGTCCACACGTGTTCAAGTGTCAGAAGAGATGATGTTCTCCTGTCATAAAAATTATCGTCGTAGTAAGTGAGCTCGGCTACCCAAGTTCAAATCCTGAACAAGGCTTTTTTTTAATTTCACATAGAGCTAATACTATTGGGAAAAGCATTAATCCAACTATTCTCCCTCCAGTTGTGGGTAAATTGTAGGCAAACTGACTTATTTGACTCCTATCTATTTAAAATCGATATAGACGAAAGTTAACAATTCAAACTCGTTGCAGATCTGGAGAGAGATGGGCTCCGGCTGGTTATTTATGCCCAAGACTCGTTATATGAGTAGCATTCATCACGACCTAACCGTGTTACGACATCAGTGAGTTAGATTCATATTTAAACTCAACATATGCACGGATTCAAATTAATGTTAGATAAAAATGCAGAATAGTGCACAAGATATAAGCTTAGAATCGCATTTTATGTATAAATAGCATTAGATTATGGAAACTTCCGAAGTAGCCTAACACTAACCCTATACGTAAGATAAACCCAAGCGTCTCAAAGGTTTCGGGTATTTCTGTAAAATGTAATGCTTTTTATACGTAACTAATGATATTATCTCTTGCATGCATTAGTATCACATATAATTAGCATTGATTACGGAAATTCCCGAAGTAGCCTAACCCTTACGTCTCAAATATTTCGGACATTTTCGTAGCATGTAACCTACGTAATCTAATGTTATTATCTCTTGCGCGCTATTGTGCATTAGTACTTAATATTTTGTTTTTGAATTGAAATACGTCAGATTTTAATCTGATCGTCTTTGTCATTTCTCTTTCTGAAATCAGATCGATTGTTAAGTTGTTAAATCCATTTAATCTGGCAAACCGACAAGGTGTAAACAGACAAAACAAAACCTAATTGTGTTTTAATTGTCACTTAAATTGCGAATCAGTTGTCTCGTAGCTTTCTGATTTGTGATTAATTCATTTATTTATACTTTCATTTCAATTAATCTCTTAATCTAGCAGATTGGTTGATGTCGCCTTTTCCTCATCTCAACAAATCCGGAGTCTGACCCATAAACCTCCTTCCAGTAAAAACATGTGATATGACTATTAAGTTTTGGTCACAGTGACACAATTTATATCATCTTATAGTCAAGCAACTCGTTCGATTCAAGCTAGCCAACCAGCATTCAGCTTGATTTCATTAGACGATAAAGGGTGAAGGTGAATTATATCATCTGATTCATGACGTCCAATCAGATTTAATTTTAAAGCCATCACTATTTTTCATTTTATGATTATTAGTATTATTGCTTCATAAAATACTGTTTTGTGTATTAAAAAGAATTTCAGTTGATATTTGCCTTGGGTAATACATAATATGATGATGCAAAGGATGTTCTCTCCAATAAAACGGAATATTTCTTTACAGCTTTTACTGATTCATCCACAGGCATAAATCTTGATACGACAAAAGTTATAATAAAAAAAAGAATTTAATAGCTTGAATCGTCTAGACGAACTCTGAAATCTTCTTGAAAAAATATCGTGATCAAATCGTTCCTCCTCAAATAAAAAGAAATGAATCATATATGACACCAAGGAATTTGAAAAGCATTCAGTAAAGATTCAATGATAGAATTATATTTTTATTTTAAAGTATGTTGCTTTGTATTGAATTATGTGATTTAAAATGGTTTCTATTATAGATATTCTCTGAATCTTCTGCCCCGGGTTATTTTATGCCTAGATGTTAGGGAATTGCGTACAATATACGCTTACATTTCCATTTTCCTGTAGTTTAAGATTTTCTTTTGCACACAGTTATAAGATATCAAATATTTCTAATATAAATAATATACTAACATAACTATTGTCACAGGATATTTAAGACTGTCAAAAACTGCAAATGTTCAGGTTAAATTGAACTTGACGGACCTAAATTCCACCATTGTATGTCACCCCGCCGAAAGAAAAATACCAAAAATCAGGGAATTAACCGAATTTAATGAAATTTTCAGGGTTGATATATTAATGAATAAAAGATTTAATGCACCAGTTATTTTATTTAAAAACTTTTACATTTTTTTTTCAGGTCAGTTAACTTTGAACCACATATCTTTGAGAATCTGTGTTACGCCTAAAAGATACGTGGTTCAAATTAACTAACCTGAAAAACGTATAATTTTTAAAATAAAATAACTGATGCATTATATCTTTTATTCATAAATATATCAACACTGAAAATTTCATTATATTTGGTTAATTCACTGATTTTTGGTATTTTTTTCTTTCGGCGGGGTGACATACAATGGTGGAATTTAGATTGGTTAATTTCGATTTAACCAATGTTCAAATTAGAACTTGCTGAGTGCAAATTCATTGTTTTTTTTTAATTATACGTTTATGGGCCGTTTAGGTCAGTAGGTAGAAGGTTGGACTATGAACGACAAGGTTTCGGGTTCAATACCGGCCCTCGCCAACTCATCCTATGAAAAACTCAGGAATCTGTACGGTAATGTTAGGAGCTGATGGTAGGTGTGGCGATCCGCCTTAGACGCCAAAACAATCTCCTTGGTCCAGCGCTAGTGAAAAGGGGATAGGCTCCCTCGCTGTTTGGCTGTTATCGACTTTAGGCCTGTCCGACAACTACTTATACATTTATATTTTGTAGTTTCTTCAGAGACATTTTGCACACGGTTATACGATATCAAGTAAGCCAATCTAATATAAATAATTTTCTAATAAACCAATTTGATGAGACCCTAATAGGTACTAAATCAACAGGTCAGACTGGACCTGGGAGTAATAACAATGAAAAAGTATTCCAAAGTCCACAGAGCTACAGAACTGGAGCCTCACTAACAGATGCAGTATAGTGTCATACTGAATACCCCCTATTTTTGGATGGTCTTATCCCATATGTAAGGGTAAAGTCAGAATATTTTAAGAGCCTCTGATAGAGTCATCGTAGAACATAGTCAAGCAAAAGAGATATTACGTAAGAAGATGGTCTCACACTCATCTTACAATGTTGGTTTGCTAAAGATACTATTTGTTTAATTTGTCTATATCTGATGGGGTTGCAGAATAAGCTGACTACTCCTGTGCAGAGAGGCATAAGCACCCCCCAATAGGGTCACCTGTTGGTCGTGGTTGGCAAACCATAACTGCATTCTTTTAGCTGAGCAGTCATGATAAGTAACACTCCACTTTGGTCCTGAGGCTAGACGGGCTGTCGGAGAGACACCTCTGGTCGGCTGGTCACGTCAAGCTCTGGCACACCTATGATTGTCACGAGCCTATTTCTATTTTGGCAAACCCCCTTTTATAATATATGTGCTAGAAATCGGTGACATGGTTTTTGTGCCCTGTGTATGAGGTTAAACTGTTACGGGGAGTTTTTCAGCGCTATTACTTCCAGGCCCACTCTGAACCGGAGCGGTAGTACCTGTTAGAGTTTCATATATGGCTGAAATATACAAACAATGTAGTTTGAAATGTGTTTAAAAACTGAATTATCAACATGAATAAATAAAACAAAAATGCCCTCGGCATGAAATGACCCAATAGGTGAAATGCCATAAAATCCAACCAACCATATCTGAACCCATACTAACATAACATGTACATAGGTAAGGTTATTGCTTTGAGTTAATTGCAATATAAAAGTATTAGTAAAGTTTAGATGTTTTCTATATATTAATACGCTTGAACCTCTGTATGTTACGCCCTGTAGTCACCGTTTTGATTGAAAGGAAAGAAAAAGAAAAGTGGATATGGGAACGGGGAAAATGGCCTGTTTCAGTGGAATGGAGATGGATAAAGATTATTATAATTTACATATTGAAATATTTCGTAATGGCTCTTAAGTAAACATATAAGACGTGATAATAGAGGCGCGTTGTCTTATGTTGTCGTAGGAAATGGATTCGTCTACCCGAGTTCAATTCCTTGACGAAGCTGTTTGCATTTCACATAGCGC
>CM042139.1:49337220-49352220 GCA_023376005.1 Doryteuthis pealeii
TATATATATATATATATATATATATATATATATATATATATATATATATATATATATAAGACGATGACAATTACGTAGCCTGCCTTTCATTATGCAATAACAGGAAGCATTGAACTGCTACACTTTCATTACTTTAGTGAAATTGATTTCCATAATAATAATAATAATAATAATAATAATAATAATAATAATAATAATAATAATAATAATAAAAATTGATAAGACCCAACAGAATAGTAAATGTAGACTTTGCGGTAATAGAGATGAGACTGTTAACCATATACTCTGCGAATGTAGCAAACTAGCACAACGAGAATACAAAACTAGACACGACTGGGTTGGGAAGGTGATCCACTGGGAATTATGCAAGAAATTAAATTTTGACCACACAACAAAATGGTATATGCATAAACCAGAATATGTTCTTGAGAACGAAACGCACAAAATTCTCTGGGACTTTGAAATTAAAACGGATCACCTTATCCCAGCAAGAAGACCAGACCTAGTGTTGATTAACAAAAAAGAAAGAACTTGTCAAGTGGTGGATTTTGCAGTGCCAGCGGATCACAGGGTGAAGTTAAAAGAAAATGAAAAAATTGACAAATATCTGGACCTTGCCAGAGAACTGAAAAAGTTATGGAATATGAAAGTGAAAGTAATACCAATTGTAGTTGGTGCACTTGGAACAGTCCCAAAAGGATTAGAAAAGGGTTTGGAAAGTTTGGATATCAGAGGAAGGATTGAAACCATTCAGAACACTGCACTGCTGCAATCTGCCAGAATACTCAGAAGAGTCCTGGAGACCTGAGGAGACTTGCTGTCACTCAGACTCCAGTGAAAGACCATCAGCTAACACTGATGTGAAAACTCAAAAGGAATAATAATAATAATGAACAGATTACAGAGTAAGTTATATAAGTAATTATTAAGCATTTAATCCATTGATTTTAACGGCATTTTAACTCGTCTAGGGTTATACTATGACCATAGGTTAGGGAATTACGTTAGTATTTACATTTTATGAGTAGTTATGTTTTAAGTGGGTTTTTTTAACTCGAATAACTTTGTTTTTTTTTTTAACATATCTGAGCCCTAGATTGAACTCTAAAAGGTACTTACACACCAGGATTAATGACAATGAAGGGGTATTCTACATTTATAGATCTCCTGAGATGGATCCTCATCATCAGATAAAATACTCTATGACATGCAACACTCCACTTAGGTCCTTACTTAGGCTAGACGGGCGGTCGTAGATCAATTGACTGGTCACGTCAAGCCCTAGCTCCTATATGATTGTCCCGACTCTATTGTCCTTATGGCAAGCCCCAATCATTTTTATCTTATAAGTGCTAGGTAGTGGCTGAGGGTTTTCATATCCTGGGTATGACGTTAAACTCCATCAGATGGTGAGGTTCCAGTTCTGGAGGCCTGGGGATTGTAGACCCCCCCCCTTCATCACCATTGTTCCCTAGTCCACTCTGACTTGGAGTGGTAATACTGTTTAGATGCACATCTATGGGTTAAGTAGTAAAATGTTTTTATAAGAAAATAGTTTCTATTCAGAATGAATTTATTTTTAAAATGTGTCGACATTAAATGGCCCATCATGAGGTTGATATGCCGTAAAAAAAAAAAAGAAAATAGTTTCCATTAAGAATGAATTTATTTTTAAAATGTGTCGACATTAAATGGCCCATCATGAGGTTGATATGCCGTAAAACAAAACAAACCATCAGATAAAATGTGGGGTCATACACAGAATACACCCTTTCTTTTTTTTTGGGGGGGGGGGCGCATTCTAAACCTCAACGACAGAACGAATAGCTATCAAGGAACCCATAATATGCTGGTAAAATGAATAGAATTTATTTCAGTGTGAGTGCACAATTTCTATTTTACAGATGAAAAGCAATCCGGGGAGACTTTTACGTAGTACTATCCAAGATGAATTGAAGAGCAAAATCTTCACTGGAAAATAATTAATTTTCTAAATTCCGAAGAGATAAAAATATAAAAGAAATGCAATCAATTCAAATACAATGCTTCATCTATTTTCCATTTAGTTTTATCTTTTTCAAGATCAGGACATCTTGAACAAGCAATGATCAACGCTAGTTCATCGGTATAAATATCTAGGGAATCTGCCCAGCAGAACAGATTACACGAGTTTATAGAAAAACTCGGATAGAAATTGTTTCCATTGATGAAAATCTCGTGGCTTTTAAATGATAAGCTTTTGTCTTGTCAGATAAATGATAGGCTATCAAAAGTAATTGTTTATTTTAAATGAAATCCACAACAATAGATTAAAACTTAGCATAGGTCATTATCACCAAATCATGTTGACGGGTCTCTATCTCTCTATCTCTATCCATATATATATATATATATATATATATATAATATATATATATATATATATATATCATCGCTACTGGCAGGTCCTCCCCATAATATCCAATATCCGCACAGAGCTGAATGATGTAGGATTTTGCTGGTCAGCCTACCTTGGTGAGTTGACAGCACGGCTTCCTATGACGCTTCCTCGCCACCCGTCCTTATGGATCATTGCTTCTGGCAGGTCCTACCAAACAATATCTAATATCCACACAGAGCTTTACGATGTAGGAATTTGCTGGTCAACCTACATTGGTGTGTCCATGTGTAGGTGTCCACAGAAAAACGTCACTTATAAGTTTGTTCTTGCATCGCCAGCAGTGTCCCACGAGTTTCGTTCATCTTACTCGGAGGGTTTGTGAGATAGGAGGTAAGAGGCTGCATAGCTACATTTTTGTAGGGTGCTACCTCCAGGATTTGCTCAAGAAAGTCTCCTTTTGTAATTTTCATCTACATTTTTCTTTCAACGTTTCGTTAAATTCCAAGTGGTGCTGACATACAGTACGACTATAACCGCCTGGAAAAATTCTAGCTTCATCATATCAGGGAGATCATATTTCCATATTATCTATAATCTGTCCATTGTTGTCCGTATATTTCCTGTGCGTGTATGTAATCAATAAAAATAATTAGAGCATGAATACAAATATCTCTATATAATGAAAATAAATTGCAAAATGGTTATATGGTTTCACATATTTCTATCTAATACTAATAATCTGTACATTGTTATGTATATTTTCAATCATATGCATTCAAGTAACGAATAATCCTTTTCTAACAATTATAGTAATTATTTGTCATACAGATTTTTTCAGTAATATCTTTTTAAGTATCATTATGTAATATTATCAATGCCTCAACATATCTACTTGATCCATAGAGGGGAACCTAAGAGGTAGCATTGCACGTCTAAGTAGATCTGGGAATAACTGCAAGAAAAGGGTGTCTTCATATTCGCCATGGCAGCGGAAGCGGAGTCTCACCACCGGATGCATTTTAGAGCCATACCCCCATTTAATAGGATGAGTTGTTATTCTATTTTGTAGTTGAAAATGTGGGAAAAAAACATGTTTAATTCATTTGTAAACATGTTTTCATTAAACCATTCTTCTCCGTACACATCACACATTCATTTCCTAAATTCCATATCCATAAATAAGTCGCTAAATCGATGAGAATTCGTGACTAAAATTAAGAATATGATGAGTACAACACTTTTATACATTGGAATTTTATTTTTGGTTTGTGATGTTTGGCCATTTTATTTTTAGTTACAGATTTTTAACTAATGTCGATTTTAACTTCAATAGTACCTAATGGTATCAGTTTTGATTGTATACTATGCAAATATGAATAATAAAACCCTTAATACCTTCATTTTAGAAGAAAATAAATTGGGGTTAACTTATTTATAAATACTGCGTACTAAAAGGTTATGGAAATCATTTATATCTAAAAGTTTAAAAAATAAAAAAACAAAGTAATTAAGTATTTTAAGAATAAGAATCATGTTAAAAAGCTATCTGATAATCATTGAGAAAATACTATGGAACTTGCAGATATTGACGGTACGATTCTTATAGACGCAAAGAATTCAGACAGTTTATTTTGTTTTTAAGGTTTTATCCGATTTGACGGAACTGACCGTGTGTGAAAAATAAAATTATTTTAAATCTCTAATGAGAATGTTAAAAAAAATTAGAATATCTTTTATCAACGAATGAGATTGAATATTTTTAAGTTCTATGTTCCCAACCCCCACCCACACCCACACGCAAATCTAAGAATATTTCACTGTTCTAAAGATAACCATTCGCTTATAAGGAAGTGATAGCTACAAAGCTGTACGATACACAGTTTCGACCCAAATAATTACTAAACCCTTTTCTACATAATTTTCCTTTTCTCCAATCTTTATGGAATATTTGAATATAAAATGCGCGATTTAACAGTCTGAAAAGGACTGGAAATGATTTTGTAAACTTTGACCTGATTGGTTGAAAAATCTTTCTCACATACAAAAGAAATGGAGGAAAAAATTATGTCTGAATTGGTACACATTTTTATTCTTTATTCTTAAATAAATAAGCGTGTCAGGTGAGATCCTTCAACAGTGTGAACTCATATTGAAGATGTCAGCTTCTCCAACAATGAAGCCATTTGACAACAAAAAAATTCATCTTTCCCCAGAAGATGTTTTTGGAAGCACCTTCTTGGTGATATATTGAAAGGTTACGGAAGCCGCAGAAGAATTAAACTTTCTCTAGGGGGATAATTCGTGAAAAAGCATTTTTTGACAACAAGAGAAGAAGAATTAATCTTTCTCGTGGAAGCAATTTTGAAGACAAAACAAAAGAAAAGGGAATATAAGCACAATTTTTTTTTCAACTAATCAGAAGATATTTCGAGCAGACTTCCAATATGTGAAATGTCCAAAAAATCTGTTACTGACCAGAAACCATAATTGTGTAAATTATCAAACCAGCCTTAAAAAACACACGATTCTTACCAAATGCAAATATTTTTTAAACTTTGAGAGAGCTATTATTTCCTTGCTCCATTTTCTTGTTTTCTTGTAGAATAGACAAAAACGTTTTATTTCCAGCTTCCCACTAAGCAAAAATAGACATGAATACAAATAAGTGTTATTTGTTTTACGTTATACATTGAGTATGTAATATTTATTCATACATATGTTTTTTTTTCTGGTCTGTTTACTTATGTAAGCCCCTCCGATCAATCAACTGGTCATGTCAAGCCCTAGCAATTATAAGATTGTCCCTTATGGCAAACCCCAACCCTTTTTATCATATATGTGCAAAAAGGTGGTGTCTTGGCTATGACGGTAATATCTACCTGATAGTTAAGTTTCAATTGTGGAGTTCTGGGGTATGAGGAGTACACCTTCATCACCATTATCCTCAAGTTCACTGATCCGGATTGGTAGTACCCGTTAGGGTCCCATCTAGAAGTTAAAATTCGATAATTATAGAAAATAATCATGACAAGCAAATCTTGGCAAACAATTGTGCGGTGCGTAGAACATCGTACAGACTGTTTTAACTCTATAAAGTCTCATCAGCGATGTATACTAACGATCTCCCTCCGACAGAAATCGAAAACGGGGGTCCAGCCGGAAGAGTCAGAAACTTTACCGCTCGGCCACCGATATGCACCACACAATCCAACAAAATATTACATGACGAGGATCTACTTACATAAGTAATCCCAAAATGTGTGTGAAAAACTAATACTATATTTCTATATTTTTTAGAGAAGACGCTGTTCCAAATCTATGCCCATTGCATACTCCTATACTCATATTAGTTGCTTTTTTTCTACGGTCCTCTTTAGGCTTCTTATTTTGTATGAGGTAACCTTCCTGGAATTACCAATTTTTACCTTAATTCAGATCACGAGGAAACACTGATTTTCCTTCTGTCCTCCACGCCTTGGCATTTACCTTTTTTTAATGAAATTTGAATAGATAACGGATCGGCATTGGAATATAAGAAAACCTAAGTAATCAGCTCATATAACATACTGCCTTCTTGAAAAGAACAACTGACCGCGGGACAGGAATCTAAATTGAATATCAATTGATCAATGCAATCTGGGAACCAGTAATTAGTAAGGATAAAAGAGTTAACGCCAGAAATATAAAGGTTAATTCAAATTAAAAAGTAAAAAAATTCAGATATTAGGTTGTTTCAGTAGCCATCAGGATGGATATATATATATATATATATATATATATATATATATATATATATATATATATACACGCACGATCAAGATGAGACAAAGCCAAATTATTAACAGGTTTGAATTCAGTTTTCCTTCTTCTCAGCTGTTTATCTAGCCAAGGTTAAAGAGCCCAGTCTTCCCTACTATTTACCCATACTTCTGGGGGGGTGTAGTTGGATGCATGTATTTCCCAAAGGTATTAGCGCTATGTGAAATTCAAACAGCCTCATCCAGGATTTGAACTCGGATTGACAAGTCTATTTCCTTCGACTCTAAGCATTACACCCGCACCTACATCTGGGTGTATGACTCAGTGGGTTAAGGCGTCAACTCATTATTGCAATAGAGTAATCCCTGGAGTTTTAGAGTTTCAGTAGCTGTGAAAAAGGCAAAATGCGTCTAATTCGAAATATTCCCTAAGGCATGGACAGCGGAATGGAAACAGTCTACCCGTGTGATTCGAATAAATGTTTAAGTTCGAAATTCCCCTATATTTACAGAATACAATAAAAGGCACCTGAAGAAAGCAAACGTTAGGAATATAGCAACCAGGAGGAGTATAAAAGCCCAAAATGTGTGCAGAATAAAAGCTAATACGGTCAAATAGAACCGTAAGATACTATTGAACAGCTGTATTTCATTGCTTTCGGGGCCAAAACATCATTGCCAGTCACCCAGTGATAAAACATTCGTTGGTAGCTAGGTTCTACAAATAGTATATGTATAACACAATATATATATGGCGGCAAAATAGACAAATAAATCCGACAGCATGTAGAAAATAAAATGGTCTAGAACTTACGTGAAGCTGGACTTGTTTTTATTACACACACACAAATACCATTCTCCCACATTTCGCAAGTCATCTAAACAGTCTTCCTAATTCAAATCCTTATCAATGTTGCTAAAACCGAGACGTTATAGTGTCGACTTTTCCATCAAGAATAAATTCATCTTTTGGAATACTTCATTTTTCTATTTATATATATATATATATATATATATATATATATATATATATATATATATATATATATATATGCGTGTGTTGGGGAGTGTAAATCCTATACCAAATTTTTTTTTGGCATTTGATTTATTTCACTTTAAGCTGTATAGATAGATAGATAGATAAAAGTATATAAATTATAATGTATCTTTCCTTGCAAGTGAACATCAATCATTATCTGCAATTTCCTATTTTGTCTCTTACCCAAAGAAACCAGTGGTGAGTCATCAAAATAGAACGATTGTAGAACCACATGACTTACCGGACGACTGCAAAATTCTACTGCATATAATATTTTAGGTGCATTCACTTTTTCTCTTTTTTGCTATTCGTATTACTTCTCTGCATTTACATATCCTTGGTCGTAGAGTTTGCAGAAGAAATGTTTTCCCATGATTCAGCTGAATTCATTTTATACAAAATACCAAAGAATTAATGAATCACTTGGTCATTAGTAACACCAAAATGAATAGTACATACTACTACTAATACTATGGATTTCACTATATAATCATATTCTTTCTCACTTTCACTAACCTTGTTCCTGGTTAATAATCCCCCCCCCCAGATAAACATCAAGTGTTGTTATTTCCGATCAAATAAGGCTCTCAATAATTATCAAGATAAAAACATAATACACAAGGATTAGTAGTTTGGAATTGATAAAGCTTCATGATGTACCAGCATTTGGGAATAAAAAATACTATGAAATTATCTAAAATATCTTTGTGTATGATTTTCCTTTTTGATTGTTGTTCTTATCTTTTTGTGATATGAAAAATCACAACGTTTTGGCCGCTGTATCTTCCGAACTTCCTCAGTTGTTTCCTGTGTATCCGAGTATAGCAATGTCAGAACCTGAGAAATCATTTTAAATAGTTTGGCTGTTGATTAAACAAGGTGTAAAAAAATTTCTAACAAATACTATTTTTTTTGTATTTTAAAATAATTTCATAGTATTTTTAATTAATACATATTCATGGTCGTCAAAAACAAAATATAAACTAATTCTCTGAATTTTTAGATGAGACTTGATTATTTGAGTTATTTGGATTACTCGGACGTGTCATCTCTATTGTTTTGTACAACGTTTTTCCCCGATGTGCAATCTGGCCTTCTTCAGGTGTGTCTTTTCAAATTCGGGGGCCTTCACTGAATTTCGAATGAGTTGGAATCATGACGAAACGGATATATGCATTAAGTTCTATACAGTTCTAAATGACAATCATCTCTAGGTTTCAGGTTAAATCCTCGACAAGGGTGATAATAACAGAATAATTAACACAGCTTAACACTTGTACCCGGTCATGGTTAACGGAATGAGAACAGTCTATTAGTCTGAATAAAAGGTTCGGTTCCGTGAAGGCTCTCGAGTTCGACAAGAAGGTTCCGGAGTTCGAAGAGAATGTCCCAAAGTCCGATAAGAAACACCTGAATTAGCCTGGAGGGCACATTTGCCGAAACGTTGAGTAGATAAGAATAAAGATGAGGACAATAGTCCGAATGATACAAATAATACAAAATATCTAAAGTATTGACTATTTAGTATTTAAACTTCCATGATTGCAAATAAGGTAATTATTTCGACTTAATGTCCATGCCATAAAGTGATTGGTAATATTTAGTTATGCTCTTGTTTTGGTTAGGACATGTGCTAACGTTTATTTACCTGGATGATTTCTGAAAAGTTTGATTAATTCCATCTTACTCGTCATATTTCGTTATTGAACAAAGAAGAAATATCTGAGACGGACATATGTTCAAACGCGTTACACAAAAAAACTAAAAGGATATAATTGACATCTAATAAAACAAATTTTAATCTGGTTGCTAATATTCATTAAATTCCTTGAAAACGTCGAAATTTAGTTAATTTCTTTATATGACCTGTGCAGTATGTGAGAGAAAATCACATACAAATATGGTTCAAAAGCAAGGTATGGTATATATATATATATATATATATATATATATATATATGTGTGTGTGTGTGTGTGTGTGTGTGTGTGTGTATGTGTGTGTGTGTATGTGTGTATTTGTGTGTGTGTAACTTTTACTGAGTTAAAATAACAGCTAAACATTGCTCATTAAAATGTAAATCTATTTCTTTTTACAGAATTAACGATAATAAAATGATATCAACAAATAGAGACTTTATTCATACAAAATACAACGAACTGAAATGGTTATCAAGAGACGTTGGAAGAATTGTTACAATTTGTGCGGTGTACTGTAAACCAGACATTGACTTAGGAAAAATAGGCATGGATTATGTATTCATCCCCTTTGCTATTGAATATTAGATTAGATGAAGCTATGTAATTTAATAGTAAAGGTATCTCTGACATTACTTCATTCTGCAGGTTTACATACATCTGCATTAATATTTTGATATCTATAGATAGGGTTTAGAATAAGCTGAGTGAATCCCATGCAGAGTGTTAAGGCATCCCTACAAAAAATGATTTGTCCTGCGTATCACACTAAATTGCATCTGATGGTGAGGATTCATTCTCGTGTTATGGGGTGTGTGGAATATCCACATTATTGTTATCACTCCCAGGTCCACTCATACCCGGAGTGTTTGTAACTGACAGTGACAATTTTGGTTCAAATAGATCCAATTCAAAAGTATTCTTATTCGATAGAGACGTATGCAACCACTCCCCAAAATAATGATTAAAGAATTGCACAAAAAAATGTATACATATATAAAAGGAAATTGTGTATATATATGTCCGGAGCAAACTACGAAAATAAAACAATTAATGACAAAGTATATATATATATATATATATATATATATATATATATATATATAGCAATTGCATAATCTTTACATATCACTGCCGTCCCTCACAATACTATCACTACGAAAATGGAGGCGTGTGGTCTAATGGTTAGAGTCATTAACTCGAGTTCAATTCCTGGACGAAGCTGTTTGAATTTCACATAGTTCTAATACCCTTGGGAAAGGTATGAATCCAATTCTCCCTCCAGCTATAGGTAAATATCAGGGAAGACTGGGATGTTTAACCATGGCAAGGTAACCAGTCTAGGAGAAGGAAAACTCTGAATTAAAACCTGTTAAACTCCGCTTAAGAAAATGACCTTGTGTCCCATCCTGCTCGTGCGGATGGGTTGGTATATATATATATATATATATATATATATATATATATAACTACGAAAATAAAACAATTGATGACAAAGTATATATATATATATATATATATATATATATATATATATATATATATAACAATACCATAGTCTTTACAGATCACTGTCGTCTCTTACAATCCTATCACCCCACCACCAGAAATATTCCTCTCATGAGCCCTCAAATGACACATCAAACCAGCTGCAGATCCTCGAGGTTTGAAGCAAATATGACATAGGAAGGACATCCTTCCTGTTGTATCAGATGGATCACATGATAGAATCTTATGCACCACCAAATGTCTCTTAAGACCGGAAGCTGACTTACAGACATTGTTACAGATTGCACAAGACACATTGTTTGTTCCTGGATTTTGCATGAATTGTCTCTGATGAGATTTCCTATGATTGACATATCCAGCCTTAGAAATCAGAATTCAACCACATGTTTGACCTTTCCAACCCTCCAGATTCCCTCCAATTTGACAGGTGTATCCCTTTCGGAGTTTTCCTTGCTCAATTCTTTCATTCTCACAACTGGTACAGCCATCATCCATATGAATTCTCCAGTCAGTTCTCTTCAATGCCAGCTTTTCCCCGTAGTCAGGATCTAGTTTTACTTTTACAAGATTGTTTTTTAAGCAATCCTTATGCTTCTTCCAAGGCTTATGCTGTGGCCTTTTGTCATCATGCAGCTGACCCTAAAGGAGTTGCATTCTAACATCACTCATACGCACAGCATGGCCATCGGATTTGGGCCGTTATGATAAGTGTTTCAATGCTTGTGCATCCTGCCCTTGTAAAGACTTCTCTGTTAGGTGTGTTGAAATTCCACTTGATGTTTAGAATGCGTCTCATTTGATGAAAGTGTTCAAGAATTTTCAAATGTCTTCGAAAAATGCCCAATGTATATACATAAACAATGTATATGCATAAACAATGTATATATAGATACACATTCACTTCACACCAAAGCTTGCTTTTTGGGCAAAAATAATGAAGATTTTTTATATCTCGGAAGATATTTGAAAATTAGGATTTTAATCGTAAGAGAAGGAAAAGTCATTGGTTGCGTTCGAGATTTAAATATAAATCAATTATGTAAGATCAAAACAATCAATGGATCTGCGAAACTAACTTTTTTATTATCCCCCTCTCTACCCAGGCGACGCTGGGTAGCCGCTTATAGTGTGAATATAAACGGACAATGAACACGATTCCCTAACTTCTAGACATAAAATAACACTACGAGGGTTGACATTTTGATAAAAATCAAACAATCTAATATTCTAATCGAAATAATTGTTGATAGCTTTGTTGATGGGGAGGGGAGGCTACTACTACCCTGATTATGTTACAGTTAAAGATATCAATTGTTTTTCTAGCAGGACCTGTACATATGTCACAGTATGATAGTTTAATTATTACAACGTTCGATGCGTTTACTTATGAGCTATTATAGTTCAATGTGTAAAAAGTGTAATAGTTTTGATTTAACTCTCTCTCCCTCTTGTTTTCCTTCTTTACTTCTTTTCGTATTTTCATTATGTTCGATTGAAACAGATTAGCGTTATCGCTTCCCGCTCTCACCCCCTTTGACTATCTTTCCACTACATTCTTTTTTTCTTTCTTGTTATATTTTTTCTGTGTAGCATGTTCTTTCGTCCTTTATAATAAAATTAGAATGGCCAATTATTTATCTGAGGTTATGACACTCATAAGAAACAAGTATGTGATACCAGATAATCAGGATTTATATGTATGCATTTCATCTTGGAGGATTTGAACGGTCTTATTTTTAACCAGAGGTTGGGACAAGAAGATAACGTTCGGAAGGCATAAACGTATCATAATTGTTTTATTTAAAATTATCTATTTCAGTCGTATCAAAGGATTTTTTCGCTATGAAATATGTACTCATATATTTACTATAATACAAGAGCGTGTTGTGATTTTTCAATATTACAAATAACGAAGGGAAAAATTATATAGGAATATATTCCAAGGGCAGAAAATGTATCTTTTAGGTGGGAGAGCAGAAAAGTCCCTGGCAAAACCAAGAAGATATATCATTTTGTGGAATTTTTATTGAAAAATTTTGGAAAGGTTTGAAAATTATCTTGGGATAGTATTTCTCAGGTGTTTTTGATATCGTGATAAATATGTTGAATAGCATGCGTATTTTATGTCTCGAGGTTATAACCTTCTTTGTTGCACAGAACATTAGAAAAAAACCCTCCTAGTATCCAAATGGACGAAATAACCTTTATGGTATAGAAAGGAATAAAAAAAATCCTTTTACTATGTTAAATAACTCTGTAAACTCATTTCTCAAACTCAACGTGCCCCGGTCATATAGGGCAGTATATAACGGTTACCTGTACTCTGTATATTTCCTGCGTTCAGAGAAATATGAAATAGATTATACTACGGCGCATTGTCAGAAAGTATTACAGCAGCCTACAGTATTTGTATTATATCGATTCGAAATAGCGCATGTTTAGAAGCAAGGGGAACATTTTTTTCTGTTTCGCGGGGAGGATAAGTTCTTATTTCTAATAGGTAAATGTCAAACATGTACTTGACCTAGCAGTGGAAGATTTACAGGCAGAATAACCAAATGCGACGTCAAGATATAGAGATGTAAATACAAGTTGTCACAAACTTTGGGTGATCCAATACTGTACCAGCATTTTTTGCAATTAACTTTTGATATGTGCCCTCAAGACTATACAAAGAGAAATTCAATATTCTAACAACCAATGTTCAGAAATATGGATATACTGAAAGAGCAATTCGGAAAGTGAAATTATATCCAATGAAAGCTAAGGCTTATTTGATAAGCAGTAATCTCCGAGGTGAAAATTTTCATATTTCCGAACATTTTACATAAGCAGAAAGAAAGAACAATGAATGAGACCAGCCTTTCTATGATTTATTAGGATTTCTAAAAACTATCTGAACCAGCTGCATGTTGTGTAACATGTTATACGCCCATGTACAAACACAGACAATACATATGTTTGCAGAGGCACATTAATATTAATATATTTTAGAATGGATTGAATCTTGTGGGCCATTTGTTGAACCAAATTACCTAAATATAATGAGGTACATTTAGCGTAACGGTTATCGTCGTATGGATTGTAGTCAGTAACCAAAGTTCAAATCCTAAAAAAGGCTGCTTACATATCAAGACTTACTAATGCATTTGGGAAATGCTTGAATTCATATGTTTTCCGGGCTGCTATATATGAATAGTATAGCAGACTTGTGTGAAGTAAACCAAAACAGTTGTACATTCCTTAAAGTTGACCTTAAGTCACATCCTGAACATGGCGGAGAGGTTGGGTAAGTGTTTACATTTAAGAATGTATTGGAATTTCTATAAAAGTACGTTTCCTTAATTTCTAATAGTCAAATCCCATCAAGTAGAAATACAATCACAAAAAAGAATTCAAAGCAATAAATATCACTGATATTTTTAACGTCTTCCTACTTTCTACGCAGTTTACCGCCCAGTAAATATTATAAACTAGCAGGACCTCTGAGTATACCACAATGTGATTAGTTTTTACGTTTGAAATCTTTGCATAAGAGCTATTGCATATAGTTCAATATAGAATAAATATAATAATAGTGATCTAACTCTCACTTGTTTTCTTTACTTCTTTTTATCTTTTCATTTTGTTCGATTGAAACACATTAACTGTAACGCTTTTGAGTTTCTGGTCGAAATAAATTATTACGGGATGACGGATTGTTAAGTATTTCTTTCATTGAAAGTTAAATATTGCTCTGTATATAATATAATTTATTGATTATTATGCATTGAGCTCTCTTTCGGGATTCATAAAAATCCTTGTATGAATATATGTTTGCACCTACCAGAGCATACAGTATGGTTATACAGTGAGATTTTGAAGATCCCATAGAAAAATCCCTTACAACCAGTCATTCGGATTACCATACAAACATACATACATATACATATATATATTTACCAACCCCTCCGCACGAGCAGTATGCGACACACGGTCATATATATATATATATATATATATATATATATATATATATATATATATATTATAGAAAATTGAATCTACATTCTTATCGCAAATAAGTCAAACTAGTATATATAACCAGCAGAAAAGACGTAATATAGATTGATTTCAATTTACATTAATCATATTTTTAGCTTACAGAAAATTGAATCTACATTCTTCAACATGTATTTACGTATTGTACGTGATATGTTAATAATTCCGATGCCATCATTCTATCTACGTTCTTTGAAATTTATTTAGAACTTTTAATTGTATTCCTTTTCTTACAATCTGAAAACTCCAAAACAACTTCCTTAAGCCCCATGAATGTTGGTTGATTGGTTGGATTTTATGGCATGTTAACCCCTGCTGCGTTATTTTATGCCAAAGACGTTTTGTTTCTTCATTCTTGATGGGCATATTTTTTAAACTTAATGTTTAAACACATTTTTCTAACTCTTTTTTTTTTTATTTAACCCATATATGGGACCCTAACACATCCTACTTCTCAGGGTCCGAGAGGACCTGGGAGAAATGGTGATGAAAGGGTACTCCCCATTCGCCACTGCTCCAGAACTGGAACCTCACCATTAAATAGAGTTTAACATCATACCCAGGACATTAAAATTCTCA
>CM042139.1:49357220-49362220 GCA_023376005.1 Doryteuthis pealeii
GCAAACCATCAATCAATTTAAATCGTCCTCAAAACTATTATCGCTATTAGCTACAACTAAGGTTAACTTTTTCATTAACACACATCTGCATAAAGTGATCTTCCCTAGAAGAACAAGCCCTAATAATATCCTTTGAATAGTATATATGAACAATTCACGTCTATATTTTCAAAGGTAACGGGTCAGTGGTTTAATCTTCTTCAGTCTGGCGACGGATTCATTCTACACTTGTTTTCATGCCTCGGTAATTCATCCTCGCAATAGAGATTTTTTAATCTACACTTACCTGGCCTTCGGAGTCTGTGTTCAGTGGCTTCGGCCATTGGACCAGTAAGATATATAATACTGGCGTGAATCCCAGAGGACCATCCCTCGTATAAAAAGAATAGGGCTTAGTTTATATAAAAGAGAAATCCTGAGGTGATATTCGCATATTTAACAGTGGCCACTGCATGAGCTTCCGTTTGTGCGCAGCTCCCCACATTAATCAGTTTGTATTCATCTGACCATCGGTGGTAGGTCAGAAAATAACTGCAACTTTTGTATTATTCGCCGATTGTCATTCTATTCCATCCT
This sequence comes from Doryteuthis pealeii, assembly GCA_023376005.1. Classification (NCBI taxonomy): domain Eukaryota; kingdom Metazoa; phylum Mollusca; class Cephalopoda; order Myopsida; family Loliginidae; genus Doryteuthis; species Doryteuthis pealeii. Next base: position 49,357,797 of record CM042139.1, read on the forward strand.
TTCCTATCCAGCGTCTCAGAATAGACTGTATTCCTTGTAGAGTTGTACGACATAACTCATAAGGCTACCCAGGCAATGACACTGAACTGTATTTGATGATGAGGCTCCAGTTATACACAGTGTGGAATAGACCATCATTTCCATTATTACGTGGTCTAATAAGTTATGTTAGTATTTTTAGTTTCTATAATATCAATCGTACATCTGATCACTTTAAAAAAATCGAGGTTTCTAATATATTCACCAAGAACATTATTTTTTACAGACAGAAATAATTATATGCTAGTATTTATTTATTTATTCTTCTCAGTTTTTAACCATGTTACCGCTTCTGTGTGGGTTGTGCTTCTCTTTAACACCTAACAATAACTTTCTTAATTCACTCCAAGTTGCACCTGAGTCCGAGTAGACGTTTTATATGTTCCACAGGTTTCCCTGGAGAGAATTTGTAGTCTATATACATTTTCTTTTCTTTAACGTCTTTGCCTGTTGCATAGTACTTTTCATAAGTATCAACCCGAGAGACATCTTTTTTTGCTGTTAGATTGCGTGCTATCTGAAGGAAGATATTCGTTATATTCTTGAACAAGTTTCCTAACTTTCTAGATTTTCTCGTTAATGAGCAGCTATATCAACAGAAATCTATGCCTTCGATAACAATGAAAGTAAAAAAAGAAAGAAAGAAAAGATAAGACACTTATTTCAAAGGTTTTCCCGTTTACAACAGTTTTGGACGTTTAAATTATCCATATGAATTGCCTTTACTCCCAGGTTTATTGTGATTCGGTGTGGTATTAAGGGTTAGGGTATATATATATATATATATATATATATATATATATATATATATATATATATATATATATATATATACACAATTATAAGGGTTGAATTAACTACGTGTATTCAATACTAATAACTTCCTTAAACCTTTATATGGTATAAGTAATACTACTACTAATAATAATAATAATCCTTAGTATAAAATTGTAGCTTGAAGCAAATATTCTTAATACAAATTATTTATAAAGGTTTAATATATCAAGTATTACTATTGAATAGGAATCCTTTTTCAATATATATTAAGAATATTTTCTTCAACCTACAATTTTATACTAAGGATTATTACTATTATTATTATTATTATTATTATTATTATTATTATTATTATTATTATTATTATATGTAGTAGTAGTAGTAGTAGTATTACTTATACCATATAAAGGTTTAAGGAAGTTATTAGTATTGAATAGACGTAGTTAATTCAACGCTTATAATTGTGTATAAAAATATTAGTATTAGATAAGAAGACATGAAATTAAATAACTGTGATCAAATTATTTGTATTAGGCGGAAATACTTGATACCATATGAGAAGTGATATTTTGCTACATTTCTTTACTCCTGTTAGTGATGTTATCAGATTATTACAAATAGATTATTCATATTAGTTATATGGCACCATCTATTCCTAAGTTATCCCATTAATAATAGTTACTTGAAGCAATTATGATTTGCTAAGGATTAGTTACTGGAAAGCATATAACTATCATATAACTATGAGCAAATAAATGAATTCTATTAAATAAAAATAATCACTTGAAACCATAAAATTATTAGTATTAGATAGTTGTATGGTTTCAGGTATTTGAGTGCAAAAATATATTAACATTTTTTCAAAACTACAAGGTGATTGAAAAGTAACTCCCTAGTTCTAACTATCTATAATGTTTTTGTATGCAGCTACATTTTTTCATTTTTCTAATGTATGCTCCTTAATATATGGCAGTTAAATGCATGTTGTTGCTCGTCCACATTTTGCTATTGTTTTTCGGGAATAGTTGAATCACCATTTTCCTGGAAGATGCATGGGTAGACGTGGTCAGTATGAATGGCTAGCCAGAAGCTCCTATTTAACTCCCCGCGACTTTTTCATTGAGGTTGGTCGAATGAGAAAGTATATTCTACGAAACCAATCACCTTGGAAGAACTTGAAGGAGAAATACGAGGATTTTTCTGTCATTCCAAGAGTCCCTGGGAAGATCAGTTGCTGTCATTACCGAGCGGCTTTAGAGGCTGGAGGCGAATGCTAGTGCCCATATAAAATTTTAACTATGTGTTCTCATATCCATTTTTGTAAATATAATGATTTAAAAATAAAGTATAAAATTTTAAAAATAGGGAGTTACTTTACAATCACACTGTATACAGAAATGTAAATATGAAATACACAAAATACGCTATTCAATAACGTCTAGGAAGAAATGACACCCCACAGGGAAGACATACCATTAAATTCAATCAATCTAATTGAAGTTCATCACTATTTTCTTGAATTAGTAGATAGAGAACTTCTGATTCTATAAGCTCTTCTGTCCTAGGTGAAAATATTTTGGTGCACTAATGTATATACAAGCGTGTCCATGTGTATGTATGCATATAGACATGGCATACATGTATGTATATTGTAATGTAGTACCAGCAAACTAATCCCAGTAATCCTGGTGTCTAGCTGTGTGACATACAGCAAAGGGTAAATAATGGGGACTCTCAACGTGGGTGCGAGAAACGTTACACGCTAGAGATAGGAATTAAAAAAGTGTCTGTGAGATACTGGCAAAATGCAAAGAACGATATTAATTTGGGATCTAGCACACGCCAAAGCTTGAATGGAAATGAGCTACATTTTATAAAATAAGATCTTGCCTTTGTATTATTTGGGTTATTCAGAGTAGTGTCCTCATCTTTATTTTTATCGGGAGCCTTCACGGAACTTCGAACCAAACCCTTTATTCAATCCACGGAAGTAGACTTCTCATTCCGTTAATCCTGACCGGGTACAAGTGTTAACCTGTGTTAATTATTCTATGTTATTTATAATTGTATTAACTCATCGCCTATAGACGTTGCGTTATGTGATCAATTAAGAGTAACAGGATATTTCCTTCATGAACTCGATAATATTACTCCAGGTTTTCCTGTTTGTAGTAATGTATATCGATAGGAAAAATTGTGAAAATGACATTGTTTGATAAAGGAACACATTTATATTAGATAGAATGAAGTAATGCACAAAACACGATACATCATGAATAAATCCATCGAAGAAAATAGATAAAATATCTCAATTTGTTAATCCATTAAAATAACCTTAAGAGAAACCCCAGAAAAGACTTAGAATAATTAGCTGACACATATAAAAGTTTGAACCTGAATTTATGAAAGCAATGTTTGAGAATCGGGATCAAATGAAATAGAAACTTTAATTAACACATGTATTCAATCTCAATGGAAAATATCCTAAAATCGAAATAATAAGAATTATGTATATACTAGCAGAACCTATTTAACAACTCCTCTACACGAGTAGGATGCGACACAAATACACTTTCAGTTTTAAAGGATTCAATTAAGAGTTTTCCTTCTCCTAGACTGGTTACCTAGCCAAGTTTAAAGAGCCTGTCCGACCTACTAATTATACATAGCTGGAGAAAGAATAGTTGGATGCATACGTTTCACAAGAGTATTAGTGCTTTCTGAAATGCAAACACCTCTCTTCCAGGATTTGAACTCGAGTTCATTTCCAACCATTCTAACCATTACAGCACAAGACCCCGTGGATATACCACAGTATGATGTTAATTTAATTATTACAACATTCGATATGTTTACTTAAGAGCTATTGCTAAATAGGTCAATATGTAAAATGCATAATAATCTTGATTTAACTCTCTCTCACTTTTCTTACTTCTTTCAATATTTTCTTTGTGTTTGATTGAAACAGATTTGCGTTATCGCTTCCGTGCGATCCCCACTCTCTTAATCTTTCTCCTACACTTTTTCTTATTGTATTTTTCTGTGTGGCATGTTCTTTTTCTTCCCTTTCTTTATAATAAAAACGGAATGTCGATTATTTAGCTGAGGTAACGACACTTACAAGAAATAAGAATTCCGTGGCTAAGCATTTCATCTTGGACGATTTGGACGGTTTTATTTTAAACCATATGGTGTTGCAAGATGATAACGGTTGTACAATTAAGGAATACGAGTATTAATATGTAGGCAAGATATATCACGGTTCGCACACGCTTGCTTATCCTAATAAAGAGGAAACAGAAATGTATCATTTATATTGTTTCATTACTGGGTCTCGTCATGAAAGGGTTCAATAACATGGTTTGTTGTTTTTTTTTTTTTTACCAGCTCTCCTATTTTTTCTCCGGGTATTGAGCAAATATTTGACGAGGAGTTGGTTTTCTCAGCTTTTTGTTGCGGAAATCAGTTAGTCTATAGATATCAATAATTTAAATTAAATAAGTAGCTGATATATTCACTACTTGGAGGACCTGGGGATACACCACAGTATCATAATTTACTTATTACAACGTTTGATATGTCTACTTACAAATTGTTCAATATGTAAA
>CM042139.1:49367220-49414720 GCA_023376005.1 Doryteuthis pealeii
CTACATTCCAAATCTGGAACTCTGGAGAGTGTGGAGTACCCTTTCATCACCATCAGATTGCCATGTTGTCTAGAAATGAAAAAAAAATTAACCTATTCTCAAAAGAAATATATACTTATTAAAATATTTCCCTTGAAAGTGAGTCAAAATTTCCATATTTTGACAAAATATATAGACTTATATTTTCTTATCTTTATCATCGTCTTTCTATAATTCATAATCGAAAAGTAGGCACGATTTTTGCTTGTATATTGTAATTACAAAAAAAAAATGTCCCTCTCCAGGACATTGGATTTAATGTATGGTCAGGACTCAGACAAATCGGTTGGTAATATAAATTATCTGATTGAAAATGCGATTTGCTTGTCTGTCCAATTTCATCTCCGGTCTCATAGCGGCTGTGAAATTTGGTAGTTGTTTTGATGAGGTCATCATAACACAAAAACGACCAGTTTTCAATATTTGGCTTTTAGCCGTTTACCGTCTAAGCGGAATGATTTATGCAATCAGTGATGTAAACCTCGGCTGATTGGACAAGAGATGTTTCGCTCATAAACACGTTTTTTCTCCATGAACATAACATTGAAGACGTTGCAAATGTCGTAACGTTTTGTAAGTCCACTCATTGAAAAAAAAGAAAGAAAGGTGGACAGCGGTGAGGAAAAATAAATTATACTTAAAACTATTTATCAGATTTTTTATTGAACGTAAATATCTGAATAAGTTTGGATTAATACATCTAATAATGCATTAAATAATAACTAGCAGGACCTGTGGATATACTACAGTATGATAATTTAATTATTACAATGTTTGATATCTTTACAAAAGAGCTATTGCTTTAATCAATATGTAAAAAGTATTATAATCTTGATTTAACTCTCTCACTATTTCTTTCCTTCTTTTCATCTTTTCATTATGTTCGATTGAAACAGATTAGCGTCATCGCTTCCGGGTGCGCACTCTCTCTCTCTCTCTCTCTCTCTCTCTCTCTCTCTCTCTCTCTCTCTCTCTCTCTCTCTCTCCCCTACTCTTTCATCTTTGTTATTATTTTTGTGTAACATGTCCTTTATCTCCCCTCTCTTCCTTTACAATAAAAACGGAATGGTCAATTATATAGCTGAGGTGACGACACTCATAAGAAATAAGATTTCGGTGGAAAGCGAGACGTTAAAATCATAAAATCATAAAGGAATTCTTATTCTTTTCAAGACGACCTGTATATAAGCCAAGCAGAATTGTTTTTTGCTTTGTTCTGTATCAAAGATGCAACAGAACTGTGAGATAAAAAGCGAAAATATCAATTATTTTTTCCAAATGTCTGTCTAAGAAATGAAATTAGGAATTATATAACCAATATGATCTTCAGTTTAATGAATATTCTTAATCTAATTCAAGTTCATTGTTTTCTGATTAACATTTTCCTTATATAAAATACGCTAAACTTTGGTTTTTAGATTATTTGTAAAAGATTTGGATTATAGCAGGCATATTTATTCAAAAATACAATAATTTCATATACGATGATATTACAGAATAATTGTTGATAAATTACTGTCACATGATTTATTTGATTTATTTTTCAAATAAACATCGTGGAGAATACTTTCGGGAAAGGGCAAAACATTACAAGCAATGTTTTTAAGGTAACTAAAATAATAAACTACATTTGGGATTATTTTTTTTATGTAAAATGGGCAGGTACATTTTGCAGAGAATGCGATTTTATATGGGATACTTTGAAAAATGATTTGGTTTCATTTTGAATGGCATATCAAACTTCGTGAGTTATTCAATTCAAAAGCCATCCTTAACCAGAAGTTGTACTATTTAACCCATAGCTCGGTGATAAGTGTGTTTTTGTTTTTGTTGTTGTTGTTGTTGTTGTTGTTGTTGTTGTTGTTGTTGTTGTTTATCTTGCCCAAGGGTATTAGTCTGAAAGCGAACGTAATATCCACGCAGAACTTAGAACTCACTATTATGTTGCAGTCCAGGACGTCAGCTACTACGCCACAGTGAGTCCCTCGTTTAGAAAAAATGGTAAACCTTTGTTAACTTTGATTTCGCATTATGACGTGACTGCGTGTGTGGAAACAAACTTAGAAAAGGAATGCTTGAAATCATTTTCACCGGTTCAAAACACTTTTGTGTTGTGAATCTGAGAAATTGATACACAGAAACACACACACACACGTGTGTGTGTGTGTGTGTGTGTGTGTGTGTGTGTGTGTGTGCGTGTGTGTATGTGTGTGTGTGTGTGTGTGTGTGTATGACCTCAGTTATATTCTATTAGTTTGTTTCCAGGCGCATTACCATTTTATTTTTAGTTACAGTGTTTCGGTATTGTAGAGCTAGGCAAAAAATATCTCAAATAATCTATTTTATTCGTATAATGATCAACTAGAGCTTTTCTTGCATATAAATTTGCTCAAGCCGATTATCCGCTGCATGAACTGAATCAGGTAGCAAGGGAAAACAACGAGTTCATGAGTTTTAAACAAAATGGTTACCTCCCGTTAAATGACAAGCCTCTAAAATTAGTAGATTAGTTCATATACCTTTGTTTAAGAGATTAAATGGGCTCAGTGCTGTCTGGCTGCCTCGATGATGAGAAAAGTAAAAATCCGTTGTATATATATATATATATATATATATATATATATATATATATATATATATATATTACCAACCCCTCCGCACGAGCAGGTTGTGACACGACCCAATTTATTAAGCGGAGTTTAACAGGTTTGGATTGAGTTTTCCTTCTCATAGACTGGTTACCTACCCAAGGTTAAAGAGACCAGTCTACCCTACTATTTACCCATAGTTGGAGGGAGGGTAGTTAGATGTTTACATTTTTCAATGGGATAACGCTATGTGACATGCAAGCAGCCTCGTCCAGGATTTAAACTCGGGTCGACAAGTCTATTTCCTACGACTTTAACCATTGCACCACGTGCCTCCATAAACATCTGTTATATCAGGTTAAAAAAAAATTTAATAGAAATTGAAAAAGGTGGAGTTCTTGATGAGCGATATGGTATTATCACAACTTGATTAATTTATTAAAGATTTAAGCGGGTTTTCCAACAAAAATTTATATATATCTGCACATTGTCTACGAGAGGAACCTTTTCCCTTATATTTTTTCTCGGTGGTTTTCTTTGAGAAGGGAAACTACCCTGTAGGTTTCGTAATGGCACTTCTACCGCTTGTCAGCTTACGTTGTCATTTGACAGAATCCGATTACCTAAGGGAATTACGATCCTTTTAAAACAATCTTTGGATTTCGTCGGTGGGGCCTCCCTACAAACATCATTTATTTAACAGAAATATATCTAATTTTGTAAACAACAGATGGAATTTCTGAGGATTCTTAGGTTCAACATTAAGCTTTTCCTAAAAGGCTGAAGAAGTATTTTACGATTATCAGTTACTTAGAATAAAAGCTGGGTTATTGTATCACTGAACCATCGCCAAACAATATTAAACATTTTGCTGCATCTCAATCTATGTCTTTTTAAAAAAATAAATTCTTGGCACAAGTGGACAATCATAACATTGGCACTAATATTATAATTTTATCGCGAAATATTTATCAGCAGTTTCTCTTTTCTCCTAACAAATGAATGAAATTGGTAAAAATACAAAGTAGGAGAAAAGATCCCCTGAGAAATGTGTTTTGTGTATTGTTTACTGAAAAGGGATTTGTGGTAAGTCGCAAAGTGGTATTAAATAGTCGAAACAAAAAGAAGAATCCAAGAATAAGACGTAGAGAAAAAGAAGAGACAACTGATAACTGAACTCCTTCCAAATTTATACATATATTCACTGAATGATAAGAGCATTAAAATATCAACTTTTTGTATTTTACGTTTCTCTAATACCATAATAAAAAAGATGGCGTTGTTTGGAATCCGTGATCGTTTTGTACTTCAGTGGGTCACGAAATGTCTTCTTTCAAAAAATCGATCATATTATAGGAAATTGTCTCGAAATACTGTTTTACAATGTCTGGGTTTAGTCATGTCGCCAAATCCATCTTTAGCTTTAATTTGTTATATATATATATATATATATATATATATATATATATATATATATATATATATATATATATATTGTGTGGTGGAAATATATATATATATATATATATATATATATATATATATATATATATATTTGTATCTATAGCTCTGCTGATGAGGCCTAATAGGCCGAAATGTGCATACAGAGATTGATTTTTCTCGGTTTGTTTAGCCTTAAATTTAAATAGGTGATCCCGCCTAATTAATTAATTATTAATTAATTAACTTTCATAAATTAGGTTCGACTTCATTTAAACACATATTCTCCCAATATATATATATATATATATATATATATATATATATATATATATATATATATATATTTACGAGGGAAAATATAAAAAGTATTGCAGGTTAATTATATTTATATATATATATATATTTATTTATATTCATATAGTTTTACAAGAGTGGATATAGAAACAATTGCACATTATATATCTTCATATAGATGCCTTTTTTATTTATAAAGTTTTACTAAAGATATAAAACAATTGCAAGTTAAATTGAAATATAAACACTTATTTTAAACAAATAGGCAACTTTTCGATGCTATATTTAAAGATGTTTGGGGTTTTCTCATGTAAAGGTTTAGATGATCATTTTTAACTTTGTTTCTGAATTCTCTGCCGCACATCAAGTCGAGGATGTGTGGTATACTCAGAATATCCTTGTTAGATGGGTAGGTGTTATCACTCTGCAAGACAGTCGGTGTATTCTAAACACAGTGGACAGGGCACAATATGTTTTGAAACAAAAAATATATTAGTACAGAGACAACATTATATATATATATATATATATATATATATATATATATATATATATATATATATATATATGGAGCAAACCCCTAAATCAAATTCGGAGCTGGGATCCTTTAGGTGGTGTAATGCTGAATTTCAGCGCTACTCGGCAATACCTGCAATACTGCCGTTGCCAAACTTTGTACTATAGCGACAGTGTGGAGAGGGAGGATCTGCTGCTTGGGCAAACAGAACATCGTCACTATCAAACCGCTCAGATTACATAGTTTTAAAAGACAAAATGTATACTACGCCATATTTTTAGCTGACGGAAGGATGCCAATCGTATATATAATCCTGTCCGGCTGGCAGCACGGACGACCATAGCTCTCTCGCCACATGTCCCAATTGGTCATCGCGACAGGTAAATCCTACTCATGGCCTCCAGTATCCGCAAAAAGCTGATCAATATAATTCTTTGCTAGTTTCCGCCTCTAGTTTACCAATTTGTAGGTGTATACTGGAGAACGTCACATGAGTTCGTCCTTACTTCTCTAACAGTGTCCAGTGTATCTTATTTTTCCTACTTGGATGTCTTGTGCGATGGTAAATAAGTGGTTGAACAGCTGCTTTTTGTTGGGTGATGCTTATAGGATTTATTCGGGACAGGACGCAGCATCCTAATGTACTTCCAATATACCCCTTCTTTCAATTGTTTCATTAAAGTCCACGTTGAGCAGTCAGACAGTAGCACTGATACGTCTATAGCTTGGAAGAAATATCGCTTTATCTTATCAGAGTGATCAGATTTTTATCATTATATATAATGACCTAAGGAGTCAGAAACGACCTACCTAGATTTCATCTAATGGTTTATCAGGCCTGGTGAACCGTTGGGTGAAACCTTGGTATGTTGTTTCTGACTCCTTAGGTCCTTATAGTTTTGTTCGACTACGTGTATCGAGGACATTTTACAGATTTAACTTTGACAGCTTTCAATTTTTTTCTTTTCTTTTTGCCATTCATCACGATACCGACGATTATTTTCAGACAGTACGGATGGTTTGGTCTTTTCTTTTTAAATATTTTTTTCCTAAATATCAACTTGTCACCTATTTATTTACAAGCTGCACCATCTGTTTTTTTCACGCCCTCAGAGTTTATATATATATATATATATATATATATATATATATATATATATATATATAGGTAGGTAGGTAGGTAGGTAGTAGGTAGGAAGTAGTTAAGGTAGCATGTACATAGAGTTAAAACCTAGTTACAGACAGTTTCTCGCCTATGTAATCTTTAGACCAGTTGGTCTAAAGATCGCAGAGACAAGAACATTTCAGTAACCAGGTGTTGACGCCATGCCCACACTACCTTAATTCAAATATAAACGCTCCATCAACGATATTGAACACTATCTGCTAATAAATATATCACCCATATTATCCACTATGAACTCAGTTTCCATCTTTTCTTTCATTTTCGTTCTCTCTAGAACAAAAACAAAGGGGATAGCATTGAATTTATTCAAATTTAAACTAGCAATTGCGCATAGGGTTCATTTACTATTTTCCCATTATTACCTTCAATACCCAATGTTTTCAAAAGACAAAAGAATAGAAATAAACAGTTTACCATTCTAGTGACTCTGCAGAATGCCAAAAGTTTTAAATCTACAAAACCGCCATTCTTGTTGAAGTCGGTGTTATTAACAGAGATTCAATTTCCACTTTAATATTGTATCACATTCGACGCAAATATCCATCGACTTGGAGAAAATTATTCATTTAAATGGATCAATAATCTTAATTGCAAGAATTTATAACATTGACGCGTCGCCAAAACAAAGAATCTAAAATTAATGGAAGCAGTAATAGTTTCAAACCAGACGCTGCTCAACACTTGAACTTGCTGTGATATTTTCAATCTATTAACCTTCATTTTCCTTGAGAGAACAATTGTTCATCCATACATCTCACAAACTATATCAAATTAAGTGAATTCAGCTGTATATATCCTAAATTATGTTTTATTCTAAAATAGATTGTGACGTAATCACCATCACTATCATCATCACATGAGATGGTAAATGTGTTGGAGATTTGTTGAGATATAATTGAGGGGTATTGAGTCAAGTGTCTTGAATGCCAAATCTGGGAAAATAATCCTCTTGGCGTTCGTTCACTGGCTAGAGGCAGTCATGTGGTATTTTGAGAGAATTAGTTATACTGAATTTAAAAAATGGCAGCTTTGAGAGAGACGCAAAAGGGTATTATTTGGACTAGCAAATATATGTACCCTTCGGGTGCAAGTGTTTTAGTTAAATTTTATAATAAAATATCATATTAAATTAGAAAAACTAAGGAAACTGAATAAGAATGTAGATAAAAAGATTTTGAACAGAGGGGGTATGATTGAAAAATAGAACAACTTTGAAACTAACTCTTCAATCATTTTCCGTTACTCCCGTCTTTCATTGGTAAATTTTTCTAATTAAACTGTTTAGTTAAAATAGGAAGTAAAGAATAATATTACAGTTATTTCTTCTTGTTAAGGAATTTCTTTTAAGATTTATTGAAGAGATTTTTGCTCATATTCAATAAAATAAAACCAAACAATTAGAAATCAATAATACTAAGCATATATTTATTAAAATCATTTTTTAAGATCAATATGCAAATTAGCCTTCCCATTCACACAATAATCCACTATTTTGTTGTATATATAAATACAATTGCATGTTATTAGTATGTAGATATGGTCAACAGTGTAAGTAATGTAAAACAATTTTATTAATAATTGAGGTTTAAATAAAAATAAAATCATGGAGAATATGATGTAAATAATTAAAGGAAATGTGACTTGTATAGTAATATAGTTTCGGTTACAGACAGACAAACCCACAATCTCCATTATAATAAGATTTGTCCTTATCTTTATTGTTATATAAAAAACATTTCGGTCGATGTACCCTCAGGCCTTCCTCATGTGTTTCGCGAACCTTCTCTTTGAACTCTGGAATCTTCTTGTCGAACTCAGGAGCCTTCATATAATCAGGAGCCCTGAAGGAACTTCGAACTTGGCAAGTCTTACTCATGACACTCACTATCCGCACTAGGCTTCGGAGTTCGACAAGTAGATTTCTGAGTTCGAAGATAAAGTTCCCGAGTTCGAAAAGAAAGACGAAAAGAAGTTCAGAGGGCATATCAGCCGAAACGTTGTGTATATAAACAAAAATGAGGACAATAGTAAAAAAAATTCAAATAATACAAATGATCAGGCCTTATCTAAAGAATTAAGACGAATAATAATTAGTTCGTGACTTAAGTGTTTCCTCCCACCCAATGAGGGGGGGGACGCAATGTATTATAAATGAAAGATGATATTTTTCTACATCGACTGAGTAAAGCCACACCATGCTTTCATTTTGAGACCGGCACAAATAAAAATGTAATATTGGGAAATAAATGTGATTAGTTTTTGTGAAGAACATTTCTGATATTCTATCCTGCCTTAAGAAAACTATTCTCCAAATACACACTAGACTATAACAATAATAGCGTGAACCGTATATGTATCAGGGTATGAAAATATGACTATTAAAACGTTTGATATGTTTATTTAAAAGTTATTGCAAAATAGTTCAATATATAAAAAGTATAATAAACTCAGGCAAATTTCTTTATTTTTCTTTCTTATTTTCACCTTTTTTTAATTTCATTGAAAGAGACGATAATTGTTATCGCTTCGTATCTTCTGTTTCCGTCTGTCGTTTAGCACGTTCTTATTATTCCCTTTATTTCTTCACTTATAACGATAGTGTCCCTTATTGATCTGAAGTGATGACAGGGCATAACATTTGAACAGATGGATTCATATCTTATGAATCAAAACGGAATGGTCCATTATTTATCTGAGGTGATAACAAAGCGCGACACGTGTAGGTATGTACAAGCAGATTAATATATAGATATTAATTACAATACAGCAAACACAAATAAATAACTAAGGAAATCATAACGTAGTTTCGGTTACAAACAGACAATTACATAATCTTCATTATAATAAGATATTTTATGATAATTTTATTACTGAGTTGACAATGCCTTCGCTATGCGAAAAATATATTATTACCTAGGTACGTGAATTATTCTACTGACTTTAGAGGCATATCGTGGAGTGTGAAGATGTCTTTTTTTTTCAAAGCACATATGGATATGCTAGTGCGGGTCCTCCAGAAATGCATACATAGGCAAGTTCTGTGCAGATACTGGATGTTGCTCGGAGGACCTAATAGAAACAATGAGAGCACATATGCCTGCTCCGTAAAATACTGTTGAATGTTCTTCGGGCAATTTCCTCACTACAGATTTCACTTCCTCGTCACTGGAATAATGTTTGCTTCTCAAACCCTATTTCATGGCCCGAAAGATGATAGTCTGAAGGTGCTAAATCTGGTGAGTATGGAGGATGCGGTAAATATGTTGTCATAGATATCCGTGATGCTGGCGCGACATTATGATGATTACTGTGTTATATATGATTGCAGGTTTTGCTTTTTCATCTATATAAGCTATTTTGTTTTACAAATGCGTGATCATTCCTAATAAATGTTAAGTATATTTTTCTTTTTATTAAAATTCAACCCAAGTGGGTTTTTTTCTCGAATGTTTTTCAACCAGTTTCAAAATCATTAACTCAATTCCGATGTTTTCAAAGAAACTGGCATAATATTAATTTGTTTACCACATTTAAAATACGGCATTGACTTGAATTCTGGGAACGGCTGTCTGAAATTCCAAGTTATTTTCCTCTAAAGCTCAAGTGCTTTCTATTAAAAAAAAATAACCGCTTTTAGTCACGTTTGTTTATTAATAAATTTAGTTACATACTTTAGATACACCAGTGTTCCTTCAAAAGAATTTATTACTTACTAATAGACAGGTAGGTAGGTGGGTAGGTAGGTGTATTCGAATAAAAAAGTTGGTTAAATGGCGTTACTCTGAAATTGTACATAACACACAAAAAAAGGGCGTATCAAAAGGGCTTAAAATACTCCCCAGTAGAGGTATAAGGACATCACGACCAAAGGATCTATTTCGTATAACTAGTAGTCAATATGATCAAAGAAAATAGTGGTAATAAATTCTAATTTCTGAAACCTTAACTGTTTGCAAACAAATTAGTATTATTAGAATATCCCTTATGAGTTTTTAACTGGTGGTTTTTCACGGAAATCTGCCAATTTTTTCCCCTGGTCTTAAGAACTAATTATAGTGGCTGTTTTTCACAGTGAGCCTCAATTTCTAGGACGTATTCTGGTTTTTATATATATATATATATATATTATATATATATATATATATATATATATATTATAAGGGAGATTCAGTATATATATATATATATATATATATCCGTAACAGAAACTACGTCACTGAGTACGTCACAATACCCTCAGAAATTGCGTATGTTTATCAATGCGTATGTAATTCATTGTGAACATTTCTAATTAATACATAGACTAAATCTTATTGACAATGTGTATGAAAATCTGAGTTAGATTAGCCTCAAAACAGTGCATATTATTAGTGCGTTTAAAATCCTGCAATGTCTCTTATATATCACTAAGAAATAAAGGTTTACATAGTATATGGCGTGGTCAATTTGCATTCTAGTTTTAACAAAACCGGGTTAAATAAATAATTACTTGGTTTTTATTGATCTCTAATAATATTGTTTTATTCTCCAACGTATTAAAATCAATCCTATAAATGATTTTATATAGAAAACAAGTAAACTATAATTAAAATAAGTGTTGTCTTTTTAAATGCGTTCTTATTCTTTCGTTAATCTAATATATTTCATTATATTAAAACTTCAGTACATACGCTCGGGTGGTGGATATTCTTGCTAGTATATACAATAGAGAAGAATGGTTTCACGTGAAAGAGGAAATAGAGTAGCAGAATTCATCCCTCCAGCTTTATGTTAAAACAACCTGTTTTCCTCTGAAGACATAGATGATTATGTTATTTAATAAGTGGAATTTAACGCAATAAGCACAACGATTGTCCAGCTTCATAGGATGGTTTGAATTCAACGTTAACTTGGGTATTATTTAATTTATATTTTTATTTCACTTTGTTTTGCCTAATTGTAATTTCATATAACAGAAACAAACGCTAGCAATGTAGAAAAATATGAATGTTGCATGGCTGATTAGTTGGATATTACGGCATGACAACCCTTGTGGGATTATTTTATGCCGAATGTTGTTTGTTTAATTCATTCTCTTTGGGTATTCAATATTTTTCATAAAACTCATTTTTCAAACACATTTTTCTAAAATCATGTTCTGATCTAATTAATACATAGATAAGATCCGATCAAGTACTACAAGCCCGGTTCAGTGTAGACTTGGAAATTATGGTGTTGAAGGGGTACTGCACACTGCCTAGAGCTATAGAATTTGAACCTCATACCTAAATCCAGTTTACCGTCATGCCCAGGACACTAAGACCCTCAGTCATCACCTCCTGGCACATATGATAAAAAAGGGTTGGGTGATTGCTATAAGAGCAATTCCGTCGGAACAAACACAGGTGCTAGGACTTGACCTGATCAGACGAGGCTGCTCCGACCACCCATCTAGCCCAAGATGAGGCAAAAATGTAGTGCTGCTTGTCATGGACTGCCCAGCCACCAGGATTCCGTTCTAAAGCATCACGGGTCACCATCGATAGCCAACAGTTGGCTCAATCGATGAGCGGTTTTATCCCTCAGCATAGGTGTAATCGGCGTATTCTATAGCCACAGCCGACTGCAGTGTAAATCTTACATATATATATATATATATATATATATATATATATATATATATATATATATATATATATATATATATATATATATGGCATTGCTGAGTATAAATATCTTTTTTTTTAATTCTTTTTTATGTAAAGAAATTGAGGAAGACAAATGAATAGTAGATGCAAATATGGACCTTAAAAATTAACTTGTTATTACTATTATTACTACTACTATTATTATTATGTCTTTGTAGTTAAGTAACTAATAATACTAGTGACAAGTGAAATTTTTAAGGTCCATATTTGCATCTACTATTCATTTGTCTTTCTTAATTCCTTTATATAAAAAATGAATTTTAAAAATAGATATTTATTCTCAGCAATGTCAATGTTCCATTACTTTAACTACATTATATATACTAGCAAATATATGCACCCTCCGGGTGCAAGTATTTAAGTTTTGATATAATAAAATATCATATTAAATTAGAAAGGCTAATGAAACTGACTAAGAATGCAGATAAAAAGATATGCAACAGAGGGGGTATAATCGAAAAATAGAACAACTTTGAAACTAACTCTTCCATCATTTTCCATTACTCCCCTCTTTCATTGGTAGATTTTCCTAATTTAACTATTTAGTTAAAATAGGAAGTAAAGAATAATATTACAGTTATTTCTTCTTGCAAATAAATTTCTTTTAAGATTTATCCACGAGATTTTTGTTTATATTTCTTAAGATAAAACCAAACAATTAGAAATCAATAATACCAAGCACATATTTATCAAAATAAAATTTTAAATATCAATATGCAAATTAGCATTCTCGTTCACACTGTAAACTGCTATTTCATTGTATATATAAATACAATTGCATGTTATTAGTACGTAGATATGGTCAACAGTATTGATAATGTAAAACAATTTTTATTAATAACTGAAGGTTTAAAAGAATGAAATCATGGAGAATTTGACGTAAATAATTAAGGGAATTGTGACTTGAGTAGTAATATAGTTTCGGTTACAGACAGAAAAACACACAATCTCCATTATAATAAGATTAGTAAAAAATGTAAGAAAACACCCTCCAGGCGATGTAAAAATAGATTTTTGAAACATATTGCCTGAGGGGTGGGAGTAAAAAATTCAATGTCAGCTAGTTTGTACCCTAAGTAAGTAAAATCATCCAATTCATTAAAGGATTAAAAAATAAAACAATTTGAAATGTAAACTTTAAATATGTATTAGAATAAAACAGACTATATATAGATATATAATACCAGTCATGTATTTATTAAAACTTGTTTTAAAAAACAATGAGGACTATCTAATCTTGCATGTTCAAATTTTGAATGTATTTATTCTACGTTATGACGATGACGATTTTGGGTAATGTGACGTAAGCAGTGACGTAATTTTTGTTACAGATAAAAACCGGAAGCGAATCTCCATTATATAATATATATAAATATATATATATATATATATATATATATATAATATATATAGTGTGTGTTGTGTGTGTTTTATTAGTAATCTTTGATTAGTACTCTACATTCTTCTTAATACTTTAAATAGAATATTTGGTAGAATGAATGATTAGATTATCTATATTTCTGCCTAGACAATCAGCTTCTCGGTTTCCTTTTTCGGATTCGTTTCGAATGCAGCAGCAATAACTGGCACTGTTTTACATTATTCGTACTGTCTTAACAGCGAATAAATATAAAAAAATGCCCTATAATTTAGATACGTTTTAAAGAAATATATTTGTAAATGTCAATGATTTTTAAAGACTATTAAAACAGATAGTTTACAGCCTATTAAAATACATAAGCAATCTCCATATAATTTCAAGGAGCTAGATAATGAACCATTTAATATTTATAATAAAGAAAGTAAATGAAGAAAAAGGACATGCTACACAGAAAAATATAATGAGAGAGAGAGAGAGAGAGAGAGAGAGAGAGTAAAGAAAAGAGAGAAATGCTGAGCGCGTAGAAGCGATAACGCCAATCTGTTTCAATCGAACATAATGAAACGATGAAAAGAAGGAAAGAAAGAAAAATATATGAGTGCATGACCCATGATGTTATGGATTGATTTTTTTAGTAAGTCATCACCAAGTCATGCTGAGAGTACAGATTGCCTTAAGACTCTCGCCATCTGCCCATATCATCCATAGCTCGGGGCAGATCCTCTGCACGGCAAATAGTGAAGCGCAATACTGTAGATGACTAACAGTGGGACAATAAAACGATGGCCTCTCGGTCGTACTGGAGAGGTCGAACTCCACTATAATCAACCATGCGGCCTCTATAATCGTTCAGTCATCTTGCGTAAGATTGTCAGTGGATATCAGAGGAGAGTTTTATACGAGTTATACAAGCGTGTAGCATTGGGAAGCATGCGTTAAAGCTGGGTGGATTAATCCTAAAGCGAGTGAACGGCCAGCTTCACCTGATGCTGGTTGGACGAACCTCTTGGGCCAACGGACAGGATCAAATAGTTAAGTCAGCAAACTGCTGCCCCTGATATTTATTGGAGAATAAAATAGTCATCGAAGGATTGCCATGGCTCGAATTCGAACCAAAATCATTTAGAAAGTAAGTAAACTCGGTGACGTGGCCTAATGTCGGTATCAGCCGGACAGCGAGGGAGTTTATACCCATCTTAGCGCATTTAGCTTAGTCGGTAGAGCGTCGGACTAGGAACCACAAGGATCCGGTTTAGATACCGGTTCTCGCCCACTTAGCGTATGAGTAGCACAGGGTTCTGTGCGGTAAAGTGAGGTGCTGTTGGTAGGTGTGACGCTCCGCCTCAGAGGTCAAAAACAATCTCCTTGGTCTAACCCTAGTGAAAAAGGGATAGACTCTCTCGCTGTCACGGACTTTAGGCCAAACGACGACTTAAACTTACCGCATAGATCAGATTACCCAATCTGTGCTACTCATGCGCTGAGTTGGAATGGGTCGGTATCGAACCTGGAACCGTGTGATTCCTAGGCGAGTGCTCTATCTACTGAGCTATACCGGCCTGTATTATATTTATATAATTTATATTTATAGGTTTATTTTAGGAAGTAATGACGATTTAAAATTTGTATTTCATAAGTTTATCCATTAAAACAAGTTGGATTGTTGAAAATCCATGAGAATTTATCATACAGAACCTTTTAATTGTATCGATCTAATAAAAGTATTCCTATAGAATGTTATTATTCTGGGTTAGGCTTACACAAAAGCATAAAGGTTTTAGTTATATACAGACTCCACTTCATGCATCTGCCAACGAGTTAATGAAAAAACTATCTAACTGAATCTAAAATATGTAATTTCATTATTACCTAGCTCTGATGGTGGTGCTTAGAATACGCTGACTGAATCCCTTACAGATGTATAAGAACCCCGCCCCCCAAAAAAAATGGATTATGGATTATGGGTATGACACAAAACTTGGACGGTCCAAGTTTAACCAGAGTGTATTTCAAAATGTTAACGTTCGTACAATTAAGGAACACGAGTAATAATATAGAAATGGGTTTAGACCCATCAGCCTTAGAAATCAGAAATCTAACATATGGATTTTTACCCATTTCTAAACAACTATAACAGTCGACATTTGAATACTACCTCAGCTTATTCCATGTTATTTTATTTCTACAATTTAATATTCGCCTCCGGTGCATAGTTAATTTGTTAGTGTATATATACATCAGCAAAATATAATAATTTTATTTGCTTTTCTTATTGATAAAAATATTAAAATATTTTCTGCGTTCAGTGATTTTACAACGGAACCCCCGCAAGAAATTCTATATTTTAAGAGAGAAAATAAAAACACGAAACAAAAAAAAAGATATTGTGTAGATTTATTTTTAATGTAACAAACGATGCGTTTTATTCGCTAAATGGCTCAGCAGGAAAAAAAAAAGGAAATTCACCAAATATAATTATGGCCGAATGAAGATCATGAATTGTCAACTGAAGTGAAAGATAGATACAATAAAATAAAAACAACAACATATTTTAAGGATTATTCTGTAATCGTTCATTCAAGAATATCGAACAAATCTGACTGACCTATTAATCTAATGGTCACACATTTTTCTCCATTTTTACAATATCTACACTCTCTTTAATAATAAAGACACTAACATGTGTGTAATTTTGGGTATTAAAGTGCACACATACCACCCTCTCCCCTCTCTCAAAGTACTTTTACTCTTTTTTCTTTCTCTCGAACATATTTTCTCTTGTTTCTCTCTCCCATACACATTTTCGCTATCATTCTTATTTCTATAACTCCAACTCTCAGTTATGGATATACCAGTGCGTGCAGACGTACATTCGTTTTTATCTCTCACATACATTATTCGTCTTTTTATATCCATAAACTCTTTTTTTTCTCTCTCTTTCTTACACCTTTCTCTCTCTCTTCTCTTCTTTCTCTCTCTCTCTCTTTCTTACACCTTTCTCTCTCTCTCTTCTCTCTCTCTCTCTCTCTCTTTCTTACACCTTTCTCTCTCTCACTCTCTTACACCTCTCTCTCTCTCTCTCTTTTACACCTCTCTCTCTCTCTCTCTTTCTCTCTCTCTCTCTCTTCTCTCTCTCTCTCTCTCTTACACCTCTCTCTCTCACACCTTTCTCTTTCTCTCTCTCTCTCTCTCTCTATCTCTCTCTCTCACACCTTCCTCATGATTTCATTATCCAATAATTAAAAAAAAATTAATTCTCTGACAGAATATTTAAAAAAATACCAAAAGATATAAATAAATATTAATTTATTGGATATACAGGTTGTCAATAAAAAATATTTTAAAATCGAATTGTATTATTGTATTTGAAATTAGTATTATTGGAATTTAAAATTCCAATTCTTCTGAGGATGGTCTTTTAATATGTTGGATGGTTTGGTTGTTTTACGGCATATCAATATATTTTGGTTATTAACTGCCGAACCATGTCTTTTCTTTTATAGACAAAGTGCTCAGATTGCTTACAGTACCTGTTGTTGCTTAAGTAATAACTAGGTCGGTGGTCTAGTGTTATTTCATGCTAAGAGGTTAGGACGCAATGTTGTGTATCTATGATTATACTTTTGCAGTTAACGGTTTTAACGATGTGTTAGCACTATTGGGATCATGTTGAGGGATTAGTTTTGTATGGTATTGATCAGGATTAGGTTTATATTCTATGGTATAATTTTATTTCCCACAAAAAGGATACAATGTCATCTATGTTGAAGTTTTCAAAGAGATATTTCACATTATTTGCATGAAAAACGGCTTCTGATGTGAGCAACAATCCTAAGTTCTATGAGTAAGTGTTCAACAGTGCAAGGTGTTTCGTCATCTTTTTATAGAGATCAACAAGGAATGATATGCTTTGAATAAAGGAAACTTAATTGTTTTAGGAACCTTAATTACGATGAATATATTTATAAGTGTTGGATTAACTGTGATATAAGGTGTGCGACAGTCTACAGCTTATATTTATAGACTGTTTCAAACAACAGAAGCTGATTATGAATTTAATTTACTATTTATCGGCGTTGAAAATTTGTCCTAAAATTACTTGCTCGATGGAATGCTTCACAGAAAGATCAACTGGATTAATGACAGGGATTATACATGATACACTTTCTACTTTGAGGACAGATCAGCAAAAAAGGATTATATATGATGCATCTTTCTACTTCGAGGACAGATCAACAGACAAGTATTATATCTGATGTATCTTTCTACTTCGAAGACAGATCAACAGGCAGACAAGGATCATATCTGATGCATCTTTCTAATTCGAAGACAGATCAACAGGCAGACAAGGATTATATCTGATGCATCTTTCTAATTCGAAGACAGATCAACAGGCAGACAAGGATTATATCTGATGTATCTTTCTACTTCGAAGACAGATCAACAGGCAGACAAAGATTATATCTGTTGCATCTTTCTAATTCGAGAACAGATCAACAGACAGACAAGGATTATATCTGATGTATCTTTCTACTTAGAAGACAGATCAACAGACAGACAAGGATTATATCTGATGCATCTTTCTACATCGAGGGTAGATAACAGGCAGACAAGGATTATATCTGATGCATCTTTCTACTTAGAAGACAGATCAGCAGGCAGACAAGGATTATATCTGATGCATCTTTCTAATTCGAAGACAGATCAACAGGCAGACAAGGATTATATCTGATGCATCTTTTTAATTCGAAGACAGATCAACAGGCAGACAAGAATTATATCTGATGCATCTTTCTACTTCGAAGACAGATCAACAGGCAGACAAGGATTATATCTGATGCATCTTTCTACTTCGAGAACAGATCAACAGACAGATAAGGATTATATCTGATGCATCTTTCTACTTCGAGGGCAGATCAACAGACAAGGATTATATCTGATGCATCTTTCTACTTCGAGGGCAGATCAACAGACAAGGATTATATCTGATGCATCTTTCTACTTCGAGGACAGATAAACAGACGGATAAGAATTATATCTGATGCATCTTTCTACTTCGAAGACAGATTCACAGACAGACAAGGATTATATCTGATGCATCTTTCTACTTTGAAGACAGATCAACAGACAGACAAGGATTATATCTGATGCATCTTTCTACTTCGAAGACAGATCAACAGACAGACAAGGATTATATCTGATGCATCTTTCTACTTCGAAGACAGATCAACAGACAAGGATTACGTCTGATGCATCTTTCTACTTCGAGAACAGATAAGGATTATATCTAATGCATTTTTCTACATCGAGGGCAAATCAACAGACAGACAAGGATTATATCTGATGCATCTTTCTACTTCGAGGGCAGATAACAGACAGACATGGATTATATCTGATGCATCTTTCTACTTAGAAGACAGATCAACAGACAGACAAGGATTATATCTGATGCATCTTTCTACTTAGAAGACAGATCAACAGACAGACAAGGATTATATCTGATGCATCTTTCACTTAGAAGACAGATCAACAGAAACAAGGATTATATCTGATGCATCTTTCTACTTAGAAGACAGATCAACAGACAGATGAGAATTATATATGATGCATCTTTCTACTTAGAAGACAGATCAACAGACAGATGAGAATTATATATGATGCATCTTTCTACTTTCTACTTCGAAGACAGATCAACAGACAGACAAGGATTATATCTGATGCATCTTTCTACTTAGAAGACAGATCAACAGACAGACAAGGATTATATCTGATGCATCTTTCTACTTCGAAGACAGATTCACAGACAGACAAGGATTATATCTGATGCATCTTTCTACTTAGAAGACAGATCAACAGACAGACAAGGATTATATCTGATGCATCTTTCTACTTAGAAGACAGATCAACAGACAGATGAGAATTATATCTGATGCATCTTTCTACTTCGAAGACAGATCAACATAGAGACATTATATCTGATGCATCTTTCTACTTCGAAGGCAGATCAACAGACAGACAAGGATTATATCTGATGCATCTTTCTACTTCGAAGACAGATCAACAGACAGATGAGAATTATATCTGATGCATCTTTCTACTTCGAAGACAGATCAACAGACAGATGAGAATTATATCTGATGCATCTTTCTACTTCGAAGACAGATCAACAGACAGATGAGAATTATATCTGATGCATCTTTCTACTTCGAAGACAGATCACAGACAGATGAGAATTATATCTGATGCATCTTTCTACTTCGAAGACAGATCAACAGACAGATGAGAATTATATCTGATGCATCTCTCTACTTCGAAGACAGATCAACAGACAGATGAGAATTATATCTGATGCATCTTTCTAATTCGAAGACAGATCAACAGACAAGGATTAAAACTGATACTACATATTTTTACTTCATGAAAGGACAAAAATTAATGCCAAAAAGAATCTTCACTGTAAAACTGAATTCAACTACAACCCTAAAATAGCAACTTGAATCGTAGCAAGTATTAACTTTGATGCACCTATTATTTTATTTATCTATTCCTGAACGAATGATTAGAGGTTTACTAAAATGACATTTTCCCGGTAAAATTACCTGATTCATAGATTTCTGTGAAAAGACATTGAAAGGAAATTAGAAGACAGTTACAGTACCATGAAGAAATGATTTACCAATCTTTCACCCCTTCGCTTTTTCCATTATCTCTTGCTTAATAGCTCGAGGCAAATGCCTAAGTCCACAAACGTTAATATATATTATTCCTCAATAACGAGAAAGACATCCAGTAACGTAATGTAGATAAATCTTATATTTCACAAAGGTTTTTACGCTTCAGGCAAGATTGTTTCAACATTGTGAATAATGAAAACCTGGAAAATGCGGAAGGGTATCAATTTTGTTTTGAAATAAATTAGTCGCACAAAGTATAGTTCCATGATTAGAGGGAGATAATTTATCCAGATTTAACCGCAGAAGATACAACTCATTTGTGTCTCTTATTGATTGATTTTAATAGCATGTCAACTCATGTAGAGTTATTTTATGCTTTACGGTAAAGTAATTAAGTTCATATAAACATTTTGTGTAGTTAGTTCTTATATTGTTGTTTTTTATTTGTTTTTGTTTTTTGTTTTTTGTTTAGTTTTTTTTTTTTTTTTTTGCAAGCGGTTCTATCGAATACAAATCATAATTTCTATTTCGCTGTAATACCCAGGATACCGCCTTTTATCTTTGCTCACTGCAAGAGAAACAGCCAGTGTATTCAAAGCAACGTGTCCGGAGCGTTCTCTTAGAAATATAGCACTAAACTGTACGCAGTTTTAAGACCCGAATGTGGAATTAACAGGAGTTATTATAAGTAAATGTCCATGAACACAACTTGGAATTTCAAACAATACTGTATTATTACATTTATACATAAAGGAAATACACTTGTAATATTGTCTATTACAAAAAATTGTGCTGTCTACGGTGAAATATCAGTTTATATAAATAAAAATGATTATACGTCCACTTAACTGAGTCTTTGGTAACTGATCATGGCAAGTTATCGTACTTGCAACGGCCCTTTTTTATCTGTTGAATTTGTGGGAACAATAAGTTGACGTCCTACTCCATGAGTTGCTCGTTCAAAAAAGAGGAAGATTCTAATCTGATTTCTGGCGCCGAAAATTGTGGGCTTGTGATTGGTTGGTTTGAAAAGAGGTACGTCAACCAAGGGAGACAACCCACCTACTTTAGATATACTTTTTATTACCACAAAGAAATAAAATCCCCTTAATTATAACCACCTGGTAATTATCAATATGTACACACCCTATCCATATCTCTATATGTAAATACAGGCATACAATTACGATATTCATTAAATTATCCCCCACACGAAATGATATTAATGTTTTAACTTTTTTCTATTAACTAACTCTTCAAAACATGAATATTTTCTTTCATCATTTAAACTAATTGGTTTTTCAAGGTCTCAATGGAATGTATATATTATATGTATGTATATAGTATTGGTTGATTTTAATGGCATGTCACCGCGTTTAAAGCTATTTTCTGTTTAGAGGTTAGGGAATTGTGCTCATTGTACGTTTCTATTTAAACGTTTTGTGAATTTTTTTGTGCACAGGAATACTTGATGTTATATTTCTATATAATACAAATAATTTGCACTAAGTTGTATGGTTTCACATAATTATTTCTATCTAATAATAATGATTTGTTTGAACACCGATACAGAATTTCAAGTAACTAATAATAATACATAGTAAACAATCAGAGATTTAAGTAAGTATTTTCAATATAAATAATAATTATTATAATAGTACAATTAATTCGTCATTTGTCAGGTCAAATTGATATCTGTAATCCCATTAATAAACATAGAAAGTTTGACACAAATATTTCACTATTGTACAACGGGTACTCTTGAATCAACTGTCCGTACAAATGTGCAAGTGAAGCCTGATCCCTGTACTTCCACCAAGAATAGTAGCGGAATAGCTTCTACGCTGAATTACACGTATACTGCTCATCATCCGGAGAGACAGGATCACTTAAACAGCAGTTTTTGAGACAGCATGGCATGGGCTTTTGGGACAGCGTCGTCTCCGTGGGTGGACCAAAGTTAAAGAACCTAGTCTGACCAGGATTTAATTCCGAGTTTTCCTCCTCCTAGATTGGTTACCTAGCAAAGTTTAAAGAGCCCAGTCTACCCTACTATTTACCCATAGTTGGAGGGAGAGTAAGTGGATGCATACCTTTCCCAAGGGTATTATCGCTATGGTAAATGCAAACAGCCTCGTCCAGAATTTGAACACGGGTCGACGAATCTATTTCCTACAACTGTAACTATTACGCCACCACATTTTTTTAAATATCATAGTTTATAAAACCCAATCAAAATTATATAAGAAATAGACAATTTATGCAACATTCTTAAACTTTGAAGAATCTTAGGAAAACTTTAAAAAGATAACTTGATTTCATTTTGATGTAAAGGCGTAAACTTTCTTTGGCACCAAAATTTTACCAGCTAATTATTTGGAAAATTTGATTATACACTAAAAAAATAAAAAATAAATAAAAAATTACAAAAAACAAAAAAAAAAGAGCGAGAGTGATTTAAAAAAAATTTAACTTCAGTAAATTAATTAACTCATTGCTGTGAATCATCTCCGAAAGATTTGAAGTGGCTGATAAGGTCAGATAATTGAATTGCAATTGAGAGTTGCTGAATATTGTCTTTCCATTTATGTTTGAATATTTTCTACTGGCAATATAGATAATTCTCTCCCATCGGACGTATCAAGGAAAAATGTGCCAGGATGATTTTAATGAAGTCATGAACAGAGATGAATATCTCAGAGATGAAAGTATCTTTAATTCTGCTTTGCGATTAAATTTAGTCATCTTTCCATATCTATTTGACACCATGTTTGAACGTAAACAACTTCGATGCGTCAAGATGAAAAAAAATGTCCTTATTTAATATTTTCTATTTATTTTTGCTATATCTGAAGAGTAATTAAGCTGTCATAATTTCTCTTGCTATTAAGTTCTTTCCCATTTGTTGCTTATTTCTGAATAACTTGGAAGTGAGTATGGCTATTTGGCCAAGATTTTACTACATATGCGTCGTTTACCGTAGCGTAAATAATTCTGCGGTGTGGCCTATTGTTGTTATCAGACGGGCAGCGAGGGAGTTTATCCCCTTTTTGCTAGCACTAGACAAGGGCGATTGTTTTCGCTGAGCTGGGGCGACACAACTACCGTCAGCTCCCCCTTTACCGCACAGACCAGATTACCCAATCTGTGCAAGTCATTTGCTGAGTTGGCAGGGACCGGTATTGAACTTGGAACCTTGCGATTCCTTGGCCGGTACTCTAGCGATTGAGCTAGACCGGTTTCTTTTAGCATAGTCACCGACAACTACTATACATGTGATGGCTAATAGTTAGTTGGTGTAGAAGAAATACTAACATAACTAGTATCAAGTGTTAAGACCTTTGTTGTTTTATTCCCTATGTTCCACTTTTAAAGGCCGACATCCTGCCATATGAGATGAACATAAAGTCCAATTTACGTTAGGGAGCCACGCACAAACCGAAGCTCATATGGTGGCCAGTATTAAAGATTGCGTGTATCTCCTCAGCATTCCTCATTTGGAGCGCTTAAGGCGATAAACTCAGTCCCGCTCCTACTTGGATTATTTTATTTATATAAGGTGTGCTCGAATACACCACTTAAATTTATAGACTAAGCGAGGTCATGTGATTTAAACATCTGTCAATCAACAGCTCGAATACGTGGTTAGTTAACTATTTAATCGGTTGATATTGGCAGACGTTCATTTGATTTTCATTGACGAACGACCTGTCAGCTATGAAGAGCACAAAGGAACAACCAAATGATCATACCCAATATTAAGGTATACTAAGGAGGAATGCAAGGATTTTTCACTAAGGATCGTGCTCTGCTTAACACCAAGGATCTCCACTGGACAGCGCTCATGCTTGAAGCTTAAAGATGGCCACAAAAATCGTAACAGGTTATGGGCCCAGGAACGCAAGAATCTTCTGCAATGGCGACGAAGCTAAGTATGTACTCTGGGAAGACAAGTTTATCGGGTATTTAAGGATCCCTCAACGACACGATATAATACACACACCATCTGACCAAAGTGAGGACCCAGATTTTGCAGAAAAGAATGCAACAATATATGCTGAGCCGATCCAATGTTTAGACTATCGAAGTTCATTAATTTTTATCCAAATTTTGAGCCTGAAAATCATTTTGTCGAGTTTAGCAGTGAGTAAAATATAATTTAGACGAGATGACAGGTGTTGACTGGGGGATTGTCCCCTTGGATTTACGCTGATATATTCCCTACCGGTCAAATGTTCGAAGCCAATGGACACACGGTTCTGAGAAACCTAAATCAGGTAAGTATATAAAGGCCGTGGAAGTACATTGAGATATATACAATTTACGGGATAGATTTGTTCTAGTGCGTACCAGATCCTTTCGTGTCTCTGTTTCTAACACTATTTGCCAACACAGCCGCTGGTCTTCTCGTGTCCCTAGCCACCAAAAGTCCAAATCGAAAGACAGTTTCGTTTATTGATTTTTTAGAACATCCAATCATACAAAACATCTCACTCATTATGCTTCATATATGGACTCAAACGTGTTTATTGACCCAACGGTACGGCCCACACTACTATCTTAAATCAGTCCCATCTAATACTCATGATTTTAAAAACTAAACAAGTATGGCTAACGAGACATACTGGATGCTACTGGTGATGTAAACATGAGCTCATGAATAACATTCTCCTATAAGCTCCTATACATGGATAAATGACAGTGTTGGTACAGACACTGTATGCTGTTTAGGTGACATCAATAGCCATAACCGATAGGGACAGATAATGAGAGATAGCCAAGGGAATCCGAGCTATCAACACGATATCGGTTTAGATTTATTTGTTTAAACGTATATCAAACTCCATGGGTTATTTAATGACAAATCCATCCTCATAGCAGAACAGTAGTGGTGACATTTGACCCATTGATGAGGGGGTTCATACCTTTCCCAAGGGTAATAGCCCGAAAGTGAACATAATAGCGAGACTGACGTTCGAACTCGCTTACTACGAACATGCAAATTTCACTTCTATATTGCGTGGGCCACATCGTCTGACTAGCCTGTGGCATCGCTTAAATGGCTAATCGGGTTTGGCGTCATCCGAATGGCCAAATAAACTGTTTTCAGTGTGCTAGATCAAGCATATCCTTTTACGCCTAGCTAACCAGACGAGATTTTGAACTTTTGTCAACTCATCCCTTTTCCGGCTGCTGGCTTCTGTTTTAAAATAACTCATCTATTCACACACCAGCACTATTTGTTTAAAAGGTTGGACTATTTAATGAAAGAATAATCCAAGGACTTATTTCATAGGACAACAAAAATACATTCACATAGATGTTGGCCAATAAATCAAAATCAAATTTTATTATATTTTAAAACATTCAGTCTGTCGGCTGTGACTTTAGAATAAACCGACTGCAACTCTGCAGAGGAGAGAGACACCCCTAATGGGGCCATCTATTGGCTGTGGATAGTGATGTGTGATGCTAAAGAATGGAATCCTGGTGGCTTAGCAATCCATGACATGCAACACCCGACTTTGATCCGTACTTAGGCTAAACCCTCCGATCAATCGACTAGTTATGTCAAGCCCGAGCAACTATATGCTTGTCGCAACCTTATTACTCTCATAGCATGTTCCAACCCTTTCCATCATATATGTGCCAGAGGGTGGTGGCTAAGTGTCTTAATGTCCTATATATGACATTAAACTCTGATGGTTACATTTTGGAGCTCTGAAGAATTTGAAGTGCCCCCTCATCACCATTGATCACAGGTTCATTATGACCCGAATTGTTAGGTTTCATCTATGGATTAAATAGAGAAACATGAGTTTTAAAAATGTATTTGAAAAAATTGAGTATCCATCAAGAATGAATAAAACAAAACATCTTGGACATAAAACAACTCAACGAGGGTAGATATGCCGTAAAATCCAACTAATTAAATATCTAACCAATATGTTCGAAATAGAAAAGAACTTCACTCGTTGATATTTTAGTTGGGATAGCAACATCAACCCAAAATTGTTGAAACGTTAGTACTTATAAGATAAAAGGAAATCATCGGTGTAGACTTCACAACACAGATTTCGTCAAGGGAGAGTACAAGTTTTTATATCGGGAAGAGGTCTTGTGACAGAAGTCACCATATTAATGTTGAACACAACGTCGGCCTGCCTTAAGGAATCATGCCAAGGTTTGTCACTCCACTGAGGCAAGTTACACTGCCGCACTGATGAGTGTCTGTATTCAGAGCGAACACTGGATCCAAACACACACCAGTAACCATTACAAAGGCACGAGAATCCACTCTAACGAACTTTTTAAAAGGATATATACGAGGATAAGATATGAAGTCCTGTCTTTCTTAATTTAATTTGCCACCAGTAAAATATAAATATAAAAATAATGAAATGGTATGTTTGTTTTTTATATTACGATTTACAATATCAATGTAAAGATACACAACAAACAATGGATTTATGCAAAATTCTCAAACTTATACAAATTTGCGACGCTATTTAACCTTGAATGATTTTAATAACATAGTGAGCTTTATAACAATGTTGACGTTTCACAACTTACAAAATATTGAAGGTAATATACGGATTTGCATTTCTTATACTATACATTGTAGTTCCAAACATTTTTGACTTGTCTAATGTATATTGTCTATATTTTGGGAGAATTGTCAGGTTTAACAATTGCAATTAAAAGTATGGTTTCATTTTAATGTTTTTAAATTCCAACTAGTTTTTTATCAATTGAAATTTTCTTTTAAACAAGAAAGACATGTTCTTACATGAATACAATTTGTTCCTTACATAAGTACTCATTCTTTGGCATTTTAGTCTCGGAAGACTATAATGTAGTTTCTGTGCCCCTGAAGTTACAGCACCTCCTGTGAGTGTAAATTTCAATATTCGAAAAACATTCTCGACCACAGATGTCGCATGAGAAGGCTGTCCCTGAAGATGTTGATGTTCCGGTGCTTTATTGCAGCTGCTTTCTTCTGGACTTCCAGGCTTCCTTGTCTTGCGCCAGCGTGGCGTCAGACATGCATAGTCCGCTACGAAGAGCCTACTGCCACCGAGGGCGGTCCTGAGCCACATTTTCCGAGCTAGAAAGGGCAAGTCCAAAGCACCTGAGATCATTCTTACAGGCATCCTTGAAACGCAGCTGGGGGTCGACTAACCTGTCTCTTACCAGACGAAAGCTCTGCATAGAGGATGTCCTTCGGGATTCACCCATAATCTTCCGGTGGACATGGCCCAGCCATCGGTGACGACGCTGTCTCAGTAGAGAACACAAGCTGGGAAGATCGGACTGTGATAGAAAGATATCTAACATAAGCGTCTTCAATAATCATATACAGTAAAAATAACGTTTCAATATGTTTAAGCAAACAAAATGAAAAGACTCATGTATGCTCAAAACCCGTGTTAAATATTGAAATATCTGATAAACTGATGTTTGAAAATAATCGTCTAGGCTTATGCTGGATCCTAATGATTCTGCTAAACTATTTAAATTTTGTATTTACAGTGAAAATCATTGTAGCCGTATACAATAGATTATTAATCCTGGGTATGACGTTAAACTGCATCTAATGGTGAAGTTTCAATTCCGGAGCTCTGGGGGGGGGGGAGTACCATTTCATCGCTATTACTCCCAGGTCCACCCTGACCAAGAGTGGTAATACCTGTTAGAATACCATCTATCTGTTAAATAGAATTTTAAAAAAAAACGTTAAAAAACTGAGTTTAATAGAAAAAAATTCAAGATTGAACACCCATAAGCATGGATAGAACAACATGTCTTCTGCATAACATAATCCAACGAGGCTTAACATGCCGTAAAATTTACAAACAAAATCAATATATTACTGAGTCAGGCTTAAGATAATATTTATGAAACAAATAATTTATAGAAATTATGTTTTTGCCGTGATCCTTAACAACACACATGTATACATGCCCTTCAGAATACTAGTATAAATAAAAACAGCTGTTAATAACATGAAATACATTGTAGTATATGTGTTGCATCACTGATGGACCTCCTATTAATTATGCATAGTTAGTGTAGTGTATTTATTCGAATTCAAACTAACGGTCGCGGAAAAATACAGGGGAGGGTTGACTGACAACTGCAATTCCGTGTTGACCTCTTCTTCCGGTTGTCAGTGCACGCGTGAGAGATAGTTTAGATTTTAATTTTGGCTCAGCCGTTGGAATGTCATCTCTCGTCAAAATAACCAATTCTCGCACGCGCGGTTGAGTTGATTCTGGGACTTATAAAAAGACTAATAAAATATGAATTCACCAAAAAGAAAATCTTGAGTTTTGACATCCCAGTATCATCCATTATCTTAAGAAGAAACCAGTCCAGAACCAGTTAGAAGAGCTACTCATTATAATCTAAGAAGAAATATAAGACAAGCTACGATATAGATGAGTATGCGATACTTCGTCTATACAACATATGTTCTACCACATGTGAGAATTACTAAAAAGAAATTGCGGCACATATTGAACCAATACTGTGACTGCGTGCGTTGTTGATATTTTAATGTCAGGTTAGTGATACTCAGTGAAATGTACCTAACGAAGTAAAACATTTGTCATAGAATTTCGATCAATTGTAACTTGCAAGTTACTTCTCCATTTATGTATATATTATATTACTAGTATTCTTTAAAAGTATGACTGTTATCATCTTGCGAAATCCTCTGGTTAAAAATGCGACTGTCCAAATCGTACAGGATGAAATGCAAAGTTGTAAATCTATATCTGGTCTTCCTTATCCGCCAAATTCTTATTTCTTGTTTCATTACCTCAACTAAATAATGGTGATAGTGAATGTGTATACACATTACTTTGTCATTAATCGATTTATTTTCATAGTTTCCTCCGGGCATACATAAAAACTGCCCTTTATATATGTATAGAATAGATAACGTTGACAGAATAGAATATACCGCCCTTACCAGCCGGAAGCTAGTGTCTAGTTGTTTTAGCCACTCAAATTATTTAGTGGTATTACATTATTTATGCAAAATTGCATTTACCTGTTATGGATATGACACAATCTTTTTTTAAAACAGAGTACAGCTGGTTTAATTTCAGTTTTCTTTCTCTTGGACTGATGCCTAACCAATATTAAATAACCTAGTATGCCTTATTTTCCCATAGTTTAGATAAGAGATGGGTTTGTACCTTTCCCAATTATATTTCTGCGAAACGGCACAGAAACAGCCTCGTTCAGGATTTGAATTCTGGCCATTCATTCAATTTTCTACAAGAAAATAACCATAACACAAATGCGCCTCCATTATTGTATTAGTATTAGTATTGTCGTATTATTAGTATTGCATTATTATTATTAGTAGTAGTAGCATTAGTATTGTATTATTATTATTAGTAGTAATTGCCGTATTATTAGTATTGTATTATTATTATTATTATTATTAGTAGTAGTAGTAGTAGTAGTAGTATTGTCGTATTATTAGTATTGTATTATTATTATTATTATCGTATTATTAGTATTGTATTATTATTATTATCATTGTCGTATTATTAGTATTGTATTATTATCATTATCATTGTCGTATTATTAGTATTGTATTATGATCATTATTATTGTCGTATTATTAGTATTGTATTATGATCATTATTATTGTCGTATTATTAGTATTGTATTATATTATATTATTATTATTATTGTCGTATTATTAGTATTGTATTATTATTATTATTATTATTATTATATTATCATTTTTGTCGTATTATTAGCATATTATTATTATTATTATTATTATTATCATTATTGTCGTATTATTAGCATTGTATTATTATTATATTATTATTATTATTATCATTATTGTCGTATTATTAGCATTGTATTATTATTATTATTATTATTATTATTATTATTATTATATTATTATTATTATTGTTGTTGTTGTATTATTAGTATTGTATTATTATTATTATTATTACTAGCAAATATATGCACCCTCCGGGTGCAAGTATTTAAGTTTTAATGTAATGAAATATCGTATTAAATTAGAAACGCTAATTAAACTAAATAAGAATGCAGATAAAAAGATTTGAAACAGAGGGGGATATAACCGAAAAATAGAACTGAAATTTACTCTTCCATCACTCTCGTCTTTCTTTGTTATTTTTTCTAATTTAAGTATTTAGTTAAAAGAGGAAGTGAAGAATAAAATGACAGTTATCTTTTCTTGTTAATGGATTTCATTTAAGATTATATTTAAGCATATATTTCATTTAAGCATATATTTATTAAAATTACATTTTTAATATCAATATGCAAATTAGCCTTTCCATTCAGACGGTAAACCGCTATTTTTTTGTATATATAAATACAATTGCATGTCATTAGTATGTGGATATGGTTAACAGCATAAATAATGTTAAACAATTTTATTAATAATTGAGGTTAAAATAAGGATAAATTCATGGAGAATGTGACGTCAATTACTAAGGGAATTGTGACTTGAATAGTGATTTAGTTTCGGTTACAGACAGAAAAATACACAATCTCCATTATAATAAGATTATTATTATTATTATTATTATTATTATTATTATTATTATTATTATTGTCGTATTATTAGTATTGTATTATTATTATTATTGTCGTATTATTAGTATTGTATTATTATTATTATTATTGTCGTATTATTAGTATTGTATTATTATTATTATTATTATTATTATTATTATTATTATTATTGTCGTATTCGGGTTAGCTCAGTCGTAGAGCGTTCGGCTAGAAACCACAAGGTTCCTAGTTCGATACCGGTCCCCGCCAACTCAGCGTATGAGTAGCACCGGGATATGTGCGGTAAAGTAAGTAGCTGATGGTAGATGTGGCGCTCACCTCAGATGCTAAAAACAATCTCCTTGGTCTAGCGCTATTGAAAAAGGGATAGACTGACTGGCTGATACCGACTTTAGGCCGCCCCGTCGACTACTACTTTATTAGTATTGTATTATTGTTATTATTATTGTCGTATTATTAGTATTGTATTATTATTATTATGATTATTATTATTGTCGTATTATTAGTATTGTATTATTATTATTATTATGATTATTATTGTCGTATTATTAGTATTGTATTATATTATTATTATTAGTAGTAGTAGTAGTATTGTCGTATTATTAGTATTGTATTATTATTATCGCATTATTAGTATTGTATTATTATTATTAGTAGTAGTAGTATTGTCGCATTATTAGTATTGTATTATTATCATTAGTAGTAGTATTGTCGTATTATTAGTATTGTATTATTATTATTAGTAGTAGTATTGTCGTATTATTAGTATTGTATTATTATTAGTAGTAGTATTATTATTGTCGTATTATTAGTATTGTATTATTATTAATATTAGTATTGTCGTATTATTAGTATTGTATTATTATTATTAGTAGTAGTAGTAGTGGTAGTACTAGTAGTAGTAGTATTGTATTATTATTATTATTAGTAGTAGTAGTATTAGTATTGTATTATTAGTATAAGTATTATTAGTATAAGAATGTGTATTGTATTATTATTATTATTATCATTATCATTATTGTATCAATATTATTAAAGGCCCTTTAATAATAATGATACAATAATGATAATGATAATAATAATAAGCTCAGTCAGTAAAGTGGTCGGCTAGGAATCACAGTTCTTGGTTCGATACTGGCACTCGCCGACTTAGCGTATGAGTAGCACAGGGATCTGTGCTGTAAAGTGAGGAGCTGATGGTAGGTGTGGCGTTTCACGTCAGATGCTAAAATAATCTCCTTGGTCTAGCGCTAGTGAAAAGGGGATAGACTCCTTCGCTGTCTAGATGATACCGACATTAGGCCGCCCCGACGACTTTACTTTTTATTATTGTATTATTATTATGATTATTTCCACGTCCTATGTCTACAACAGCTACACTAATACAGCTACTCAACCTATTTACCTTTAATACCACTTTTACGTCATCTGGCTAAGTGTAATTCTTCAAATAAGAAAGATTGAAACACAGCTCTTCTATGAATTCTCACCTCTATTTATTAAGATTTCACACGAACGCAATTAATCAGTGATCCTCGACAAAAATCCCATTTAGTAGCCGACATTTGACCCATTACGTTACTAGAGTCATTTGTCAAATCTAAAAAAAAATTCTAAATAGGCCGATATTCAACATTTTTCAATGATCTAGACGGTTTTTAAAACACTTACCTACTTTGGAGATCTTTTTTTTTCTCAGATCTTACCTACTTTTCCCTCAACTTGGCACATTTATTTGTGCAAACCATCACCTTCTTTCATCAGTACACAGCACATTTGTTATTTTGATTAAAATCTTCATTTCTTATCTCCAAGAGATTTCGGGCTTCTTTTTTCTTTATTCAACTTGAGATGCCACGTGGTTATGAATGATTTTGAAACATTTTTTTTCTTTCTCACTCTAAAAAATGAAAACAAAGAATAAAAATAATAATTCAATGTTTATCGTTAGTTTCAGATGGTCACCCATATTTAAGTACATCAGTCAAAACTTGCTAATTTTTTAAGCAGAACTTCCGCATCGAATCTGTCGAGTAGACAATGGTATTGTCTATACAAGCATCAATGGAAGTGCGTGTTGTAATGGTTAGAGTCATAGGAAATGGACTCGTCGACCCGAGTTCAAACCCCGACCAGGCTATTTGCATTTCACATAGCGCTAATACCCTTGGGAAAGGTATGAATCCAACAATTCTTCCACCAGCTATGGGTAAAAAGTGGAGCACTCTTTAACCAGTCTAGGAGACGGAAAACTGAATTCAAACCTTTTAAACTCCACTTAAGAAATTGATCTTGTGTCACATCCTGCTCATGCAGAAGGATTGGTAAATATACATACGAGTATTATTGGTAACACTATAAAAGGAACTTGAAGTATAAATAGTCGATTGATTGATGCCAACCTGTATAGTGTTATTTTGTGCGTAGTTGTTAGGGCTGTGTGTATATATTACCTTTTTATATTTATATTTGTGTACAGTTTAAGAGGTTTTAAAAACGGTTATAGGATATCAAGTATTCCCATCAAATACATAATTTTGAAACATTTATTATGTGGAACCCTAATTATACCATTGCTGTTTAGTAGACATGTGAGTAATTACAATGAAGGGGTACTTCAAATTACACAGAACTCCAGTATTGGAGCCTCACCAGCAATTACAGTTCAGTGTCTTGCCAGTGTTAAATTGTATTTTATTAGTTTTATCGTCTGTTATGGTCTTTTCTTAAATTTTTATAACTTCAGCTGGGCCGAGTTGGAGTTATTCAGAATTCTTCGTATCGGGTGTCGTATATAAACACACACTCTCTCTCTCAATTCCCTTATACCTTTCAACTACGATCGCGCGGGTGAATAATCAGCACAGATTACCAGGAATCCCCTGACGAACAGAACCTTCTGGATGATTCCGAGCTTCTCTAAGTTTCTCAAGGAGCCGCCGGTCTCATCATTCCACAAACCACTCAGTCCTGTTCCATGTTAACTTGGATTCAAAGTTTGTCCGTCAAACTTTGGGGAGATTTTTGATGGCTAAATTTAATTCCTAATTAAACTTGATTATAAAAATGATGAACTGTGACTATTCATTCTGCAACACCAGAACACCCCTTTATGGGGGTCAGTGAGTCTTATTCCTCTGCATTAGATACAGTTTTCGTATGCTCTGTATCACTGACAGGGTTAATGGTCGAATTTTATACTTAAAACAAAAAACCTTCTCGCTTAATCCCCAATTTTCTGGAAAATATGTACCAGCAAAGGGAAAGCAATACGAAATCCGAGTATAGTTTCGCATTTGAAGGTGCTAGGAATTCAAAGAACATTTTAATCTGCAATGATTTTATGATGGTCGTCAAGGAATTGCAAATCTTCTCTGGTGAATTAAACTAGACTCAGAATTTTTTTCATGTTTCAATTTATTTTTAATTTTACTTTGGTGTTATTTCTTAATGTTTTGCCCTAATAATTGTCCAATATTTGCATATTCTCGCTATACCCATGATAATTTTCTCCGGGGAAAAAGTCTGAGCTGTTCCAAAGAAATTAGGTACTGTGCGGTTCTTTTCTTCCCTTTAAATCTGCATAATTCTCTTGAAAAAAGATAGGACAAATAGGGTATTTTCTTCTGTTCGCAGAAGATCGAGAATGATTATGAACTGCTATCGTATCTTGATTGTTTACAGCGATGGTATCACAGAACTTGATACTCTATGGAATATATTTTCGTTTTGTTTTTTATTTAAAATAAAATAATACACGAATTATTTTATAGTTTACTAAATAATAGTTTGATACTAGAAGGGCCTGTGGATATACCACAGTGTGATAATTTAATCATTACAACGTTTGATATGTTTACTTAAGAGCTATTGCGACTAATTTTTACTTAAGAGCTATTGCAACTAGTTCAGGATGCAAAAACTATAATAATCTTGATTTAACTCTCTTTCACTCTTTCTTAAAAGGGAGTTGAAAATAGTCACACTGATTTGCAGATAAAAATCTGGGGGGAGGCGTTTAAAATATCTACATTAATTTGCAGACAAAATGTGACAAAAACACGATTCGGAAAATATCTAAGTTGGGCCGGCAATTCGCTTAACGCTATCTCACTAAAATATAGCGTAAATTAAGGCAGGAGGCCTGGATGACATAAGATCACAATTACCAAAATGCATTCCGTAATTCATAATTTCAATATTGCAAGTAAAACAAATGTGTAACCTTTTTTTTTTGTTTCAATTCATTTTAATTTTACGTTGGTCATTTAAGCGACGCACGACGATTAGTTTCATTTTTTAAGATTAGGTGAAATAAAATGGGACAAATAAGAAATCTGCGATTAAGCGACACCAGCTGATATGGATTTGCATTAAATCTTGAACAATTTGGACGGTGTCATTTTTAACTAGGTGTTGTTTGCAGGATGATAAAGGACGGAAGATTTAGGAACACTAGTATTAATATATAGATAATATTTATTTACCAGAAAATATTCTGGCTTTAAAATATGGTTTTTTAAAAAGCGTTCATAGCTTGAATTAAAAAAAGCTCGTTAGTTCATAGTTCATCCTTTTTTCAGTCAAATAATAGAAACTTTAAATCATAACAAAGGTCATGCTAATCAATCTAAATGTTACGAATTGATGTTGAAAATATTGAAAAATTATTCAATAATAAAACAGTAAGTTCCTTCCTTTGTTCTTGTCACTTCTTTCTATAATAATCCTTTGTGATGGTCGTCAACATTATGTAAAGCAACATGTTTATCATCTGTACATGTGTAATAGGAATTAGATTTCCTGTACGTATAATCATCCAATTCTGAATCTGAAAAACAGAGAGCGTTTTATTAGGAACCACAAGGTTCCAGGTTCGATGCCGGCCCTCACCAACTCAGCGTATGAGTAGCACAGGGTTCTGTGCGGTAAAGTGAGGAGCTGATGGTATGTGTGGCTCCAGACGCCAAAAAACAATCTCCTTGGTCTAGCTTGAGAAAAGTGGATATATTCAGGCTGATACCGACATTAGGCCACCCCAACTACTTTACTTTACTACGGGAACATTTTAAATACACAATGATCTTTTAGAGATGCCATGTTTTCTCTTTTTCACACAGTCTTATCCAGTACGAATACAACATGCATGTTTGACCCATAGGTCGAGCCTTTACAGGTACCAAAACGCCGGACCATTGGCCCCGGGTGTAATGGCTATGAAGGAGTACTCGACAATTTCCAGAACTGACGCCTCGTCATCAGATGGAGTTTAGTGTCAAAGCCAGGATACTCCTTTTCATCTTACTCTGCAGGGGATTCAGTTAGAGTATTTAAACGCACTGATAGGGAGCAATATTTATTTTTGTTCTAAATTAAGTAAAAGTAATCTCATCTTAAAACTAATGTGAAAAAAATAAACAAAACGGTACGAATGCAGAATGGCTTGCTAGAGGTAATATCATTAGAATAGCTTTTTACGTATAAATAGCATTAGATGCCGAAAACTCCCGAACAAGTCAAACCCTAACATCTCAAAAGTTTCGGGTATTTCGGTGAAAAGTAATGCTTTTTATACGTAATCTAATAATATTATCTCTTGCGTGCTATTGTACCTAAGTACAAAAGCACATTGTTAAAAGGCTGGTGATTTAAAATAGTTTGTTTATGTGGCATGAAGAAATATGTTGTACCAAAATGAAAAATATCGTTTGTATGTGGCAGAAAGTTTTCCTTGTAATTGTGGTAGAAAGTTCTTAAGGATGTTAGGTCAAAATAAATGTTTCAGAAAACTACAAACAACAAAACACATTTATTAACTTCAAAATTCTATTATCCCAATATTTGATATAAAATACATCGATATTAATGTCATCAAAGGCAATTCAATAATATAATGTTGTTGACATATGAAACACAAACATTATATTAAATATTCAGTATTTCTATACAAAAGTTCAGTTTGTATTTATTTATTTATATAGCGAATGATATGTTTGCAGAACAAAAATGAAATATGGCTTACTTACTGACAGTCACTAAGTGAAATGTTATTTTTCCGCTTATTTTATTTTATTTTTTAGAACGCGTACATAACAAAAATACTGTTAATATTTTCTGAGGACGCTACCGTCGCTTTTCTTAGTTACAATATATTTGCTTACTAAGAAAAGTTTTATTTATCCTAACAGCTATCTTTTGATATATTACTTTACACAACAAATTTTAACTAACAATTTTGTTTAAAATTAACCTTTTCAGTTACATTTTAGATATAAAAAAATAAATAAATATAAAAAGAATAGAATTAACTTTAAATTCAACTTTTAAATTTAAATATAAAAATAATAAAATTAACGTTTTCAATTACATTTTGAATATAAAAAGAATGATTTAATGGTTTTAATGGTTTTACGTCTCTAGACTTAAAATCCGTGTTATACGTTAAAATATCTGGTAACCTGATATTTGAAAATATTATGCTAGATTGTCCATTTTTAATATTCAGAGCTAATTACAATTAATCCTTGCACAATAATTAATCGTTAGAATCGGATTTTCTTGGTTTAATGGCTATGTTCTCTATCCCAGATAAAGCGCAGTAACCCATGTATTAATCTAGAAATACTCTTGTTCTTTAATCTTCGACCGTTATCATCTTGCAATGCTCTCTCGTTAAGAATTAGATCGTCCAAATCGTCCCAAATGAAATACAAAAATGTAAATCGTGATTATCTGGTGATGATTATTTCTTATGAGTATCGTCACCTAAAGAAAGAAAGGTAAGAAAAAGCACATGCTACTCAGAAAAAATCTAAGAAACAAAGGAAAAAAGAGAGTAGGGAAAAGAGAGAGAGAGGTGAGCGCACAGAAGGGATAATGTTAATCTGTTTTAATCGAAAAAGATGAAAAGGTGAAAAAGAGTTAAATCAAGATCATTATACTTTTTACATATTGAACTATTTATTAGTAGTAGCTCTTAAGTAAAAATATCAAACGTTGTAATAATTAAATTATTATACTCTCGTGTATCCACAGGCCCTGCAAATTCCCTAATACAAATTATCTGCCATTATATATATTTGACCCATAGACGTTTCCCTTAAGGGCCATACCTCTACCTAACAGAGTTGACGTGGGAGTAATGAGAATTTAGGGTCATTCCACACAGCTCCAGAATGGTAGCCTCACCACCAGTTGTAGGTTAGTGTCATACTCAGGGAATTCATCTTTGATGTGGTGGTCTTAACCCTCTGAAGGTGAGTGTAAATATATTCTAACGGGGAAGAACTTATGGAAAGCTCTAAAACTTTTATCAATAATCATACATACTCAGATATTGCTGCACGCTGTAGTGTCCGTGTCTCATCGTTTTGCGACCATTATACGAACGAATAAGTACTTTCTTGGGATTTGGGGTTAAAAGCAATTTTCTAGTCTCTCAAATATCTTTGACTAGATTACATTCACCGAATCTTTATCCCACGAACACTATAGTTTGAATTTGCAAATTTGCCGACCAACTTAATGATAGTGGCCAACCAAAGACGATTTTGCTGGGTACGTAGCAACCGAGTCACGGCTCCATATACTAAGATTCGTGGAAGTAAAGCCCATAGTTACTCACTGTTAGAAAATTAATCACATTGCTCTCTAGCAACTTAGCAATATCTTCCAGTTTAAGATACAGAAGTTCGACCACACGGATACACTGATTGACGATATATAAGCCTCCACAGGCACAATGATTCGACGTTTACGTCTCCACATTGTGGCTAGACATAACAGCTAATAAGCCCGGAGCGTAACCCGACTGAATTTTCGTCAGTCCGGCGCCTTACCGTCTCGGCCGTTGGTAACTGTCAGTAAGAGGCGAACCATTAACTGATACATACTTCCATAGATGTATGCTTACAATCACCAGTGAACTCAAGTCTGTAAACAACAGGCGAGTAATGCTTTATGCTAAGCGGTGAAAGTTCAATTATATTCGTGTTTCTTAATTGTACGGCCGTTATTTAGCAACACCATCTGGTTAAAAATGAGACCGTCAAAATCGTTCAAGATGAAAAGCAAGAATGTAAATTCTGATTATCTAGTGTTGCTTATCCACTGAACTTTTATTTCTTATGAGTGTCGTCTCTTCCGTTTTAATCTTAAAGACAGGAAAAGAGAAAAAACATGTTACACAGAAGAATATAATGAAAAAGAAAGAAAGTGTAGAGGAAAGATAGAGAGAAGGCATGAGCGCGTAGAAGCGATAACTCTAATCAGTTTCAATCGAACATTAAGAAAAGACGGAAAGAAGAAAAAAAGAAAAGAGTGAGAGAGATAAATCAAGATTGTTATACTTTTTGCATATTGAACTATTTAGCAACAGCTCATACGTAAGCATATCAAACGTTGTCGTTATTAAATTATCATACTGTGATATATCCAAAGGTCTTACTAGTATATATATATATATATATATATGGCTGGTAAATTTGGGAAAAAATCCAAAAGTATGGAGAAATAAGAAAAACAAAACCAAAAAATACATTCCAAATGATAGATTTTATCCCGTGATTCCTTCTTCTTAGGATACATGAAAGCTCAAAATGAAGACAACTGAATAATTTTTCCTGATGAAATAGGCAATTACTAAGCAAATGCCTTAGAATTCTAGGGTGAATTTTCAGCAGTGTAAAACGTGTAATATCCTTGGCAAAGTTATGGATCTAACAACGCTTCCTCCAGCTATTGGTAAATAGAAGCGCAGACTAGGATGTTTAACATTGGCTAGGTTACCATTCTAGGAGAAGAAAAACTCTGAACCCAAACCTGTTAAACTTCGCTTAAGAAATTGAACTTGTATCGCATCCAGCTTATGCGAAGGGGGCGGTTAATAAATATCTATAACTCGACAGGATGGAAATTTGGACGGTATAATCTTTTAAAGAAAATGATCAGAATAATAAAAAAAACCCGGCTCACATTCGAAATTGACCTTGTGCAGGTGTCGATTATATATATATATATATATAT
Organism: Doryteuthis pealeii; assembly: GCA_023376005.1. Lineage (NCBI taxonomy): Eukaryota > Metazoa > Mollusca > Cephalopoda > Myopsida > Loliginidae > Doryteuthis > Doryteuthis pealeii. The sequence goes on from CM042139.1 coordinate 49,406,635, forward strand.
ATATATATATATGTGTGTGTGTGTGTGTGTGTGTGTGTGTGTGTTCATGCAGATTGATTACTCGTAGGTAAGATTCGTCATTAGATGTTACGTTCTTGTGGTTCAGTGCCAGAACAAGATAACTATCCGCGTATATATATATATATATATATATATATATATATATATATATATATATATATATATATATATATTAAGAAATTTTATATATATATATATTTATAATATTGGGGTCTGATTTTCAGAACATCATTTTTTTCGAAGACATGGCTTTAAAAAGACAAATTCTATAGTAATCAAAGAGAATATACACTTTTTAGGGTACTCTTTGTCGAGATTATCAGTTATTACTGTTAAATCCCGCCTTATTGAAAGACGTCATCAATCGAATCTCCAAGTCTGCGACTTAGCGCCTCACTTTGATTACACACCATAGATGATAATCATGTGATGCTAAATTCCCAAAAGGGAACTCACCAGACGTCTGTCCTTAATCACCGTCCCAATCGATGAACTCTACGCTCCTGAAAACGCCTGGGATTTTAGACACACGTCATATTGTCATAGATTTGTTCCGGCGTTTACATTAATAATGACTTCCTTCTATGTCTTCAAATTGTACAACTTTCTGGCTGGTTGGTTGGATTTTACGGCATGTTAACCCTTATTGGGTTATTTTACGCCAAAGTTTCAATATAATCTTAGTTCATTTTTTAAAAACATTTTTTAACTCCTTCTTGTTATATCTAACCGATATATGTTACCTTAACCGGTACTACCACTCCGAGTCAGAGTGGACCTGGGAGCAATGATGATGAATGGGTACTCTACATTTTCCAGAACTCGAACCTCATCATCAGGTTGAAGCTTGCCATAAGAGATATAGGGTTGTGGCAATAGTGTTGCATGCCTTTAGAATACACTGACCACACCTCTGCAGAGGGGTAAACCCCAAATGGGGCCACCTGTTGGCCGTGAGTGGCGACCCGAGATGCTTGAGGATGGAAAACTGGTAGCTCAGCAGTCCTGGACATGCAACGCTCCACTTTGATCCTTGCTTAGGCTAGATGGATGGCCAGAGAGGACCCTCCGACCAATTGGCTGGTCACGTCAAGCCCTGATGCCCTTATGGCAAACCCAGCCCTTTTTATCGTATATGTGCTAAAATGCTGTATCTGGGGGTCTTATAGTCCTGAGTATGACGTTAAACTATCTGATGGTGAACTTCCAGTTCTGGAACTCAGGGGAATGTGGAGTACCGTTGATAATCATTACTCCCAGGTACACTCTGACCCCTGAGTGGTAGTACCTGTTAGGACTCCTTTTATGGGTTAAATAGAAGAAATGTTTAGAAAATAATTGATTATCCACCAAGAATGAATTTATTCAAAACATTGTCGGCATTAAATGACTCACCGAGGTTGATATGTCGTAAAATAAATAAACTACTTTCTGAGCTTTGGATTGTTAAGTAATGTATTTAATCAATTAGATTCAGAAGAAACCGTGAAGAAACTTCGGATAAAATAATTTACTTGAATTCATTATAGATTGTTCTATAATAACAATGCCAGGAAAATACTTGAAAATAACTGGATTAAAGATTTGACTTAACAGTATTTACTTTAAGAAACATTTTTAATTAACGCAACCAGAACGTATTCAATGAATTTAAAAGAAATGTCAAGCCTAACCTCTTACATATAATTCATATTATATATACACACACACACACACACACATATATATATATATATATATATATATATATATATATATATATATATATATATATATATATATAATGGTTATTCGGTGTCTGTATACAAATCTATACACACAGATATATACATATCAAACTTTTAGAGAATTATTTTGGAAAATTCTTCAGCAGAAACTTTTTCCCGCATTTTTAAAAATATGATTAGCTTAATCTGATAACAAGTAGTCGTCGTTAGTTTTCAGTGAGGAACGAACGAATAAAATTGACTTGTAATGGAAAAAGCTATGAGAATTGCAATAGAAACAAAGTTTATCTCTCTTTGTAGGTTTAAAATATATTTCATCTCTCCAATGACTGCTTGATAGATGAATTCATATTTGGCTCTGGTGACACACTGCGAACTTAGATGAATTTGATAACTAATTGTAAGAAAGATAATTTTCTCCGATAAGAGGTTTGCTATAATATAATTTCCTCAAACTTTTTCTATGATGGAACGAAACTAAGAGGAATATTAAGAACAATTCTACATTCGACAAAGAATCAATTGACCTTATATTCGTGCACTGAACATGCTATTTAATGTATTCATTACAAAGTGCAACATGTTTGCCGTATATTTTCCCCAATTACCTATCGAATTAAAATGTAAAAAGGAAATAACGTTTTAACATCATTTCTTCTTCATTTGACCCGTTAAATTTCAAGCACAAGTATATGTAAATATTTATTATTGAGTATTATATTAGTTCTAGCAGGAACTGTGGACATACTACAGTATGATAATTTAATTATTACAACGTTTGATATGTTTATTTTAGAGCTATTGCAACAAAGTTTAATATATAAAATGTATAAAAATATTGATTTAAATCTCCTATTCTTTTTTTCTTTCTTTTCTTCCTTTCATGCTTTCATCATGATCGATTGAAGCAAATAACGTTATCGTTTCCGCTTGATTACCCCTCTCTCTAGCCAATAGGTTAAAGGGTCTTCCGCCCCGCCCTCTCATTGAAATTAAATGACCAAACAATGGATGACATGCCGTAAATCTACCTAACCAACCTAATAGCAGATCTATTTTCCCTAACCGTAAGTTACGAGCAGGATGTGACACAAAGTAACTTGTATGCGGAGTTAAGATGGTTTCAATTGAGTTTTCCGTCTTTTATACCGTTTGCTCAACAAAGGCTAAAGAACCGAGTCTGCACTACTAATTACCAATAGCTAAAGTAATAATGGTTGGATTTTTATCTTTATCGAGGATTTAGCCCGAAGTGAAAATCAGTCAGGATTTGAATTAACTGCCAATTCGATTTCCTACTAAGAGCGTGTCCTGGATAATTTTGGAGCTCTGGAAAGTATGGAGTACCCCTTCATCACCATTATTCCCAAGTCCTCTATAACCCGGAATGGTGGTGCCTGTTAGGGCCTCATCTATGGGTTAAATAGAAAAAATGAGTTGAACATTTTTTTATAAAAATTGAGTTTAAAAACTGAATACCAATGAATAATGAATAAAAACAAAACATCTTCGGCATAAAATATGCCAACAGGGGTTGACATACCATAAAATTCAAGTAACCTGCAAAGAGCGCATCCTTTTTAGAATTATGAGGCCAATAAATTAAAGAATTATAACATTTGTAATCACGCATAACTTCTTTTTTTAAATAAATTTCAAACTGAAGATTAAGCTGATATTTTACCATTAATGTAACATATTTCAAGTACTGTTGAACTTATACTTTTTGAATGATTTTGATATTTCGAACTGTTAACCTCATCTTTATTGTGTATAAATACAACGTACACACAACAGTAACCTCGGGCTCTGTTCAGGTGTTTTTTTAATTACCTTAAAATAAGTCATCTTCAGACGATTACGTGGTTTCGGAGATAAAATCGTTACCACTAGGTCAAGGGGGCACCAAGCTGCATAATTCATACTCAATAAAGATGGATAACAGTGCGCAATATAAACATTATTTATATTAAGTCTCATCTCATAAATACATACAAGTATAACTATACTTGTTTTCTTTTAATAGCAAATACTTCTTATTCTCTCCTATCTAGAATGTAGATATTTTTAGTGTTATAACTTAAATGCCGATTGGGATTTTCTTACAATGAATGCACACACACACACACACACACACACACACACATATATATATATATATATATATATATATATATATATATATATATTACCAACCTCCATGCAAAAGCAGGATGTGACACGCAGTCAATTTATTACGCGGAGTTTACAGATTTTAATTCAGAGTTTTCCTTCTCCTAAACAAGGTGAAAGAACCTAGTCTGCCCTACTACTTACTCATAGCTGGAGTAAGAGCAGTTGGTTTCATACCTTTCCCAAAGGGTATTAGCGCTACGTGAAATGTATCAGCTTCGTAAAGGATTTGAACTCGTTTCGTCGTGTCCATTTCCTACGACTGTAACCATTACACCACGCGCCAACATTATACCACAACGAATCCATACAAGGGGTTGCCATTTTCGAAGCGTTCTTCTATTTGCTTTAATAGCGCCTGGACAACATCTTATCAACATTATATATTATTCTTTCTAGAAATGAACTCTTTTTCAAATTGAAGAAGCCATTACGTTTTTGTTTTTTTTATTTATCTGCTTTTGAATACTCAATGCGCAGAAGCGTTCGGCAAATTATTTTAAATATGTTTCGCTTTCCGTTTTCTTCACCGTCATCCTATACCTCCAAATACAGATAATCTATAGCGATGGAAATAAGCAAATATAAACTGGAAGATTGTTCTTACAAGCGAAGAATATTTCCTCTCGAGACATACACATTGCTGGGAACAATTAAATAGCGTTCGTTTCTATTGGTTGGGAATGGCGAATGTTAATTTGCCGAGCAAGAGCCAACTTTGTAGACATTTCATTTATTGAGTTTATATTTTTTTCTTCAAATGCGCTCAAAGCATAATGAAATATGTGAGCAAATTTTTCACTTGAAGAACTTTAAAAGCATATTTTATTTTAGATTTTCTAAAAGTTGTTAATATTCCATTTCAAACAATTTATTCATTACAATTTTTGCATTTCAGTCATTCTTTCCAGAATCCTTTGTCCAATATGATATATTATTTAATCTAACGCTATTAAGACACTCACGCGCATACATATATATGTATGTATACAAGGTGTGTCAAAATGTATCGAGATCTTTTGTACTTTTTCAAAACTTGTATTCTGAAAAAAAAAATAACGTTCCATTCATTTTTCATTTCTATCTTGGTAAATACAGCTTTAAACTTTGTACTTTTTTTACACCGTGTATTCTGAAAAAAAAATGAATGGAACGTTATTTTTTCCAAAAACTAGGTGTGTCAAAAAGTTTTTAAAAAATCTCCATCATTTTTTGACACCTTGGATATATATTTGTTATAGGGTGTAAAACATTTTGTACCCTATAAAAAGATCTTAAACCCGTTATCAAGCACTTTATTTTCAATTCTATCTCTCTCTCTATATATATAAAAGATAAAATTAAAATATGAAAGAAAACAACTCATTACTTGGAGTTTCACAAAAATGATTTTGTTATTTTCTCTACACTTTTCGTATAGAGCACGGTAAGAAATTTTCCTGGTTTGCGAGTAATGTTATTTTATCTCATCGTATTCATATATCTTATTTATATATGTACGTTTGTAGAAAACGCTGCATTGTCTATATGTAGGTGTATCCAAGAGAATGTTACATATGTGTTCCTCCTTACCATTCTAGCAGTTTCTAGTATATCTTGTATTAGATGGTTGCGACCACTTATCTGTTTTGTGGGGTGCTACTTCCAGAATTTGTTAAAACAGCTAGCATCATCTTTTATGTAGTTTCTCCCTATGTTTAGATAAAATCTAAGTGGTGCAGCCATACAGTAGTACTGATATAGGTACAGCTTGGAAGAATTCCCATTTTATCTATCTGTGAGACCAGATATTCATATATTCTATACCCTGTCAATAGCAGTGCATGACTTTCCTCAACTTATAATGACAGTTTTTTGTAAATGAGATATTGCTAGGTATGTTAACTGGTTTACTAATTTCAGATGCTTGCCAATTAATTTGGGGATGGATACATGTTGTTTAAAACACAGGAACTGTTTTTATCAGATTTCAGGTATAGGCCAATGCCTTTTGCTACCTGCTTTAAGCTATGCATCAAATACAGTTTGGGCAGGTTTATTTGCAAGAAGCACGAAATCATCTGTGAAGTTTGCATCTACAATAGTTCATGTGGGATATCGTCCGCTTCTTGCCTTTTTTAGTGTGAGAGCATTTTCTTTCATTAAATCTAATGACGTTCGTAGCAAGAACACGAGGGAGATCACAAATAGAAATGATGCCGATATATTTCCCGCAACAATGTCAAATAAATCTGTGGCTCCATTGCGTTCGTGCTTATAGGGTATCGTTATAGTTGTAGCAGTACATTTTGGGATAACATATGCTAAATTTATTTGCTCTATCTTCCCTCGGTTTATGGTGCGCTCGTGGTGATTGTTCAAAATTCTTTTAATGTTTACTATAATTTTTTTGGAGAATACACGCTTATTCTTGGATGTCCAGTCTACAGGTATATTGTTCACCTTTGTATGTTTTTGTTTTTGTTTTTTTTTTAAAAACGAAAATTTCAATTTATTAACTGGGGTTTTACCCGTTGTACCTTTTATGTGCCATACGTGTTTGGATAGGGTGGTACTGTTTAAATATCTTCTAGTATTGAAGCTGAAGTTGTGATTGTGCCATATATATATATATATATATATATATATATATTATGCTTCATGTTTTTTCTTATTTTTCTCGGACTACAGTGACTTTTGTAGCTCATTTCTGGGAGGTTTTGGTGGCGGTATTTTAAGGCAGGCAGAGTTGGTCCTTTTTAGAAAGTTACCGAGGCAGTTTTTCCCCATTCTAGGTTTGCAACAAATTTACTACTTTGTGCTAGCTACGTCTAGCCATTCGAAAGTAATGCAAATGTTCCCACCGGCATTGCTCGCAAATTTAAGGTGAAATCTTAAAAACATTATTTTGTAAAATGCCAACGGTTGTACATTTATAAGATCTATGAATTATTCGAAGTCAGAAAAATGGGTTTACAAAAATAAAGGACTTATATGAATATGTTTTGATCAGGATAATGACTGTGGAGAAAAATGTATTTATTCGAAACGATTCTTCTCAGCATTTAACTCCATAAACCGTAATACTCGGGATCTTCTATTTCACAACAGGTATTTTCAAGATGATTTCGGCCATTCTGTTTCATTCTGTATCCAACCACAAATGATCATCTAAGAAGCTTCACCTGCAAACCAACCAGGTGATAATCTAAGGAACAAACATTTGTCGAAAGGACTACAGGAATGTCTAACTACCCATATTGCCCACCAAGAACTGACGGGGTAAGATTTTGATACGTTGTGGATACATAAAAGTTTTGATTAAATGTGTGCATACATAAAAGAGATGATTCAATTAAGTTAATTAAAATTGATGTTCGCTTCAATATTATCTCATGAAACCAATTCCGAAAGGATCATTTGATAGCAGCCTTGAACGAGAGTTATAATCATGATAGTGCTATTTGCCACATCGCACGTAAAACAATAGGGCCTGGCTTTAGGTTTCAGCATATTAAAAAATTGGTCACTCACTCCCGACTTAAATATCATCAAGTAAATGTTGACAGAAATTCAGAGATCAATTCAGAAGAATCCACATAATTATGAAATGTTATGGCTCACCCAGAAAAGATTATCTGAGATTTGGTTACAAATGCACAATAGCGCGTTTAATTATCATTAAAATCGCATTTTACATATCGATAGTATTAATTTACGGAAACTCCCGAAGTAGCCTAGCACTAACCCTAGCGTCTCAAATGTTTCGGATATTTCAGTGAAATGTAATGCTTTTTATACGTAATCTAATATTAGTATCTGTTGTGCGTTATTTCACATAAATACGGAGATTTGCAGGCATACCATTCCATACACGTGGAAGCTCTAATTCAAGCAAAGCAAGATTATGTAATTCGAAGGACGTCTTCAAATTGATACTAAGAAATAATGTTTTATTGGATATATTTTCCGATTTAAAATAAACTATTTCACTTGATATCGTATGCAGTGGCTAAAGAACTTTATACGGTCATGTCGCACCTTCCCCTCTCATTCAGAATCCCATCTACAATATATGATAATTACATAGGGAAATGACTCCAACGGCATCAATCTGGTAGTTCTACGCTGGTTTCTTCTGGATCTGGGATTCTACCTGGCTTGATACTGGGATGTACCGTGTTGTC
>CM042139.1:49419720-49422220 GCA_023376005.1 Doryteuthis pealeii
TTGAGTTTAATTTTCAGTTTAGAAAAAAATTAAGATAAATATAAGACCGAGTTTGATAGATCCTTTGATTATGGACTTATAAAATTCTGTGCTACATGGCCCAACAAAATTTAGCTTGACTGCTGAAAGAATAATGGAGAATTGCCACCATTCGCCGGCGGTCCAGGCGTTTGAATATACTTTTCTTTTATCATGAAAATTGCTAATCTATACACGCATATTCGATATTTACTTTTTAAGTAGGAATACATTAAAAACTCATTTGATTATATATAAAGTGAACAAATATTCATAAGACAAACAGGAATATTTCTTTTATGTAATTCTTATTTATTTTACTGTACTCAACTAGTTTTGTTCATAGGTGATCAGAAGAAAGTTTCTTGTGAGAGTAATTGTTTTTAGAAAGTTTAAACATTTCCTAAGTCTTTGACAAGCCACAAAAATTAGGGCAAAGAAATGTATTAGCAATGTCGAGTCCATCTGTTCAGAAAAATATATTTTTGCTGAATACGTATATATATATATATATATATATATATATATATATATATATATATATATATATATATATATGGGGGTATGTGGGGAGAGTGTGTGGGGAGGTGTGGGGAGTGCGGTGGAGTGTGTGTGTGGTCTTTGTGTACGTGAGTGGGAGTGTTTTGATAATGATGTATGTAAAACTGCTTATGATGTTATTTGCACAGAAATCTTGTAGACTATTCAATTTTTATTCTAAAAGTTTCTCACTTGGATTCCTCATTGTTAGTATCAGCGGGAAAATGCAAAATTTACTGAATCTCTGTATAAAAAAATTACATAAGCTAAAAACATGTATAAATGCATGGGTCATTTAGTAAACAGAAAAGTAATGCAAGTTTAGAGGATTCTGTCAAATTTAGTATTCATCTTAGTTTTGCTGGTCTTGCGAGTATTTAAAATCAATTTAGATTATTTAGACTATTATCCTCATCATCATTATATACACAACATTTCGGCCGATGTGCCCTCCAGCCTTCAGGTGTTTCTCGTCGGACTCGGGAACCTTTTCGAACTCGGGAGCCGTCTCTTTGAGCTCGGTAGCCTTCTTGTTGTAATCGGAGCTTTGTGTATATGACAATGAGGATGAAGAAAATAGTCCGAATGATCCAAATAATCCAAATTATTAAGCCTCATCAAAAATAAAAAGAACAGCAAAATGGTATTTAAAATCAAGTTATACTGAACTCGACAAGCAATTCACTAGAAAATCAGAATAACCATTTTATTTTAGATTAAACCACTACAGACACTGATAAAGACATAGATTATAACAAAATAATATTCGTAAAACAAAAGTTCGGCTCAAACAGTCGTAAATGCAATAGGAATACAAAATTCACCATCTTAGAAATAAGTAAATAAAAAGCACATTGGATGACATCAAGGTGAGACTAGAAACACGCAATGATAAATCAATAAAAAGTCTTCAAACACAGACCCAAAATGACTATAACATCAAAGAAGACTATCCTCAAAACAATACTTTGTAATGCAAAGGTAAGGATTGGTACAAACGTCTAAATAAACAAAAGCCTAAGATAAATATCTGACTGAAACAGTTACAGTTAATTTGGAAGATATGTTCTCTGACGACTAAGAAATATTTCCCAAGTGAAGAGCTCATTGTTACTTTATGGCAACAGATCATAAACTGGTCAGTTAAAAACAAACATACTTTTCGTTGAATGAATGGATATACTGAGGTACCAGTTTATTTATAGTCGCTTCTTTTGTGGTATATCACCTTTAAAAAACTTTCTTTTTTTTAAATAAAAAAATCAAAACTACTGCCGATGTCCTATGGTCGAAATTAGTTAACAACTATAAATGGCTACAAGGAAATCGTCCTAATTATCTAATCCTTTTGACTTATCTCATAAATAAATAAATTATATATATATATATATATATATATATATATATATATATATATATATATACAAAAACCCATATGGAGGAGTAGGATGTGACACATGATCAATTTCTCAAGCGGGATTTAATAGGTTTGAATTCAGAAGTTTCCTTCTCCTAGACTGTTCACCGAAACAAGGTTAAAGAGCCAAGTCTGTCCTACTATTTACCAAAAGCTGTAGGGAGAATAGTTGGATTCATAACTTTTATTATTTTACATTGAGCTCTTTTTAGGGATTTATAAATATCCTTGTATGAATATATGTTTGCACCTTCAAGAGCATACAGTATGGTTGTACAGTGAGATTTTGAAGATACCAACTAGAATCCTGCTTTACAACCAGTCATTTGGATTGCCTTACATACACACACATTATATATATATATATATATATATATACATAATCGGTGCCTGGGTAGAGCGGTATAATAAAACGTTAGTCTCGCAGATCCATTGACTGTTTTGGTCTTACATAATTGATTTATGCTTTAATGACGAACGCCACCAATGACTTTCCCTTTTCTTACTATTTAAATCCCAATTTTT
>CM042139.1:49427220-49482220 GCA_023376005.1 Doryteuthis pealeii
CTTTCTTTCTTATAATAAAAACGAAATAGTCCATTATTTAGCTGAGGGGATGACACTCATAAAAAATTAAAATTCGGCGATTAAGCGACAACAGATAATCCAGATTTGCATGGCGATTTGGGCAGTCTTGTTTTTAACTAGAGAATGTTGCAGGATGATAACGGTCGGATGATTAAGGAACAAGCGTATCATTATAGAGATGAATATATAGATAGGTAGACAGATTAAAGATTCGAAAAAAATCTGAATCTTCTATTAAAATATGAGATTAACATTATGTGAAAAAATTCTTCAGAACTACAACTGGATATCCACCTGTTATTTACGCTTCTAATTAATTTTTGAGGATTTATTTAATTTAACTATTTACCTAGTATTATTTGTATTAATAAAGGGCTAGGTTCAAAGTTCCGTGATGGCTCCCGATTACGACAAGAAGGTTCCCGAGTCCGAGATGTTTCAGAAATACCTGAAGAAGGCCGGAGAGCCCCTTCGACCGAAACGTTGTACAGATAACAATGTAAATGAGTACAATAGTCCAAATAATACAAATAACACTAATTATCAAGCCTCATCTAAAAATTCCAGAGAAATAATCATTTACTATTTTGCGAACCCTATTTTATTGTTTTTTTTTGTTTTTATTTTTTAATTACAATATATTTATTTGGGTTGGGGAATTTACCCTGTCGGTGTGGTTTAGAATACACTGATTGTATCACATGCAGAGGGCTAAGCCCACCCTTCAAAAGGAGTAGTAGTCCTGTGTAGGATACTAAATTGAAACACGGTGAGGCTCATATTTTGAAGATATAGGAGAGATCTATGATTTCCATTAGTCACAGCTTCAGTAACCTGGACTAATGCAAACCTCTATTGATAAAATAGATCTAACTAAATTACCACAACAAGAAAAGCAAGCAAACGACGCAGGTGGCATAAGGAAACACTGGAAAAAACTGTCCAGCCTTTCCATATGTCACAGGCGGTGTTTGCCGGATTTTCAGGTCGTGTTAATATATATATATATATATATATATATATATATATATATATATATATATATATATATATATATGAAAAATCTAACGTTATTATTTTTCTTTTTTCTTTACTTACTCTGGTAAGTAAAGAATCGGCATCAAAGAATTGTTGGTGATTTACGGGGTTGTCTTATTTTGAAAATAAATTGTTTGAGTTACAACCACACCTTCATTAACCAAATACAAACAGCATAAAGATACTTATGCATACAGACCAGGACACAAGTAAATATACGTTTTCACAGAGTTTGTTCAAACTGACACGAGGATATTATACGGCACCGTTTGATAATTGGACCAAAACCACTCATGAATTTACTCATAATGTTACGTTGTGCCTTTTTCACGATATTAAATCGTGTATGTAACGTAGCGGGTATGGCCATAGTACCAAAAGCGATATACATAGTAGTCGACTACTACCGGCTACTGGACTTCAATAAACAACAGATACGTATATACAAAAATATGACCCGTCTTTATTTTCTTCGGATTGTGGGTGGTGAGGGCGGCGTAGAACTTCACAATGGAAATGCCCGAGGATTGACAATGAGCGTTGAAAATGACTGCTGCTGGGATGGCGAGCGTTGGTGAGGTAAAGGGGTGGTTAGGTGCGTCTCAAAGCCTGTCGGTCATAAACGGCCATGACCGGCGGTCGGTTCACTTGTTCTCTGTCCCGAGTCTTCTGGCTGACTAACTGCTGGGACCTCTGACTTTCTTTTATGTGTATAAGCCGCCTACGCATTTTCTTTTGTTATACTTATCAGCGGAAAAATCTATTTCCAAATTTATTGTTATACCCTTCCTTCTTTGTTCGCGTTACCCGGATAAAGTCATTTGTTTTGTTTTTTTCCGTCTTTTCTTTGTTTCGGTTTAAACGGAAAATCCTACTTCCGCCCGTACGTTATGCAACAATAAGACATAATATTATACGGCACCGTGTGATAATTGAACTAACTCGACTCATGGATTTACTCATAAAACACGTTTGCTGATATCTTACTCAAACACAAAATATAGATATTCGGTGTCTGCCTGTTTTTGTAACTAAAACTACGTCATTGCTTATGTCACTATACACCCAGGAATTGTTTAATTTTATCAATGAGTATTTAATTCATAGTAAAAATCGTCAATACATAGAATATATTTTATTTATTAACGATGTCTCTATGAAAAAAAAGCCCATGTTATTAGTGTGTTTAAAATCTGCAATGTGTCTTTTATATAACTAAGAAATAAAGGCTTGCATAATATATGGTGGGATTAATTTGCAAAGTGGTTTTAACAAAACCATGTTTAATAAATAATTACTTGGTGTTATTGATCTCTAATATCATTATTTTAAATAGACGTATTAAATCAATTATATGAATGATTTTTAATAGAAACCAATTAAAATATAATTAAAATAAGTTTAATCTTTTATATGCGTCCTTATTTAATTTCTTTAGTCTTTCTAATTTAATATATTTCATTACATTGAAACTTAGGCCCACGGCGCATATTCTTGCTAGTTTATATGATAAGGGTGCTATATTTATAATTAAACAGTGCTCAGTATCATGGATAGAGCATTTATATCTAAGTTAAGGTAGCGTGGACATGGAGTTTCTCACCTATATGACCAGGTCTTGATAGAGATTGAGTGTGAACTAGTATACAGATTCATAAACTTAATAAATAAATTTTATGTATGTAATAATACCGACATGTTTTTGACTTTAGTCCAATCTTTTGTGGGCGTTAAATTCCAATTTTATTGACTTACAGTCTCTCGAGAATTAGCGGTGACGTGTGGATATTCTTTTTTCCATCGTTTCACATTGGTTTCTACTATTGATATTATGAGATTTTCTTTTTTTAATCTTCCCTATTTCAGACAGTTTAGTGGCTGATACATTATTGGTCTTTTAGTCTGGAAAGCTGTTGAATTAGAATGTTGGGGATTTGCCATATGGGCAGTAGTGTTAGGAAAATCATATAGGTCCTAGAGTTTGACATGACTAGCTGATTGATCGGAGTTGACCTGTCCGACCGTCAGTCTTGCTTAGGTAAGTGCCAAAGTGGTGTGTCGCATGTCATAGACATGATACTATTGTTTTGGTGGGGCGGGGGGTATTCTAAGCTATATATTGATACTCGTGTTCTTTAATTGTACGACCGGTATCATCTTGAAACACCACCTGGTAAAAAATGAGACCGTCCAAATCGCCCAAGATGAAATGCATGAATGTAAATCATGATTATCTGGTGTTGCTTATTCGCCTAATTCTTATTTCTTAAGAGTGTCGTCACTTCAGCTAAATAATGGACCATTCCGGAGTTTTTTTTTATTATAAAGAAAGATAAGAATGTGGCATGCTACACAGAAAAAATATAAGAAAGAAAAAAAAGAAATAGTTGGGGAAAGAGAGGTGGTGAGCGCGCGGAAGCAATAATGCTAATCTGTTTCAATCAAAAAGATGAAAAGAAGGAAGGAAGGAAGGAATAAGAATGAGAGAGTTGAATCAAGATTTTACTTTTTACATAAGAGCTATTGCAATAGTTCACTAAGTTAACATACCAAGCGCTGTAATAATTAAATAATCGTACTGTGTTATATCCAAAGTTCCTGTTAATGTTATCAATTTTATTATGAACTATTGTGTCACCTATGTTAAATTTAACTTTCTTATCTTAAGGTTGAATATATTGATCAATGAATCCGCGTTGTTCAGTAGCGTGAGAAATGATTAATGAGATTACTGATCTTCCTGGATTCTTTCTATTCTGTATTTTAAGGAGATAAATTCGAGCCGCTTTAGTATTTCTGATTCTTTTTTTTTATTGACAATGTTTTTAAAGTGATTCTCCTTAAGTGAGTTGAGAATCGTATTTATATATTCAATTGTTGGGCCGTTAGGGAGTTGCCGGTAATATGTTGAATTGTTTAAATACTTATTAGCTTTTTTTAAGTTATTCTATATCCCAAAGGACCACTGGTTTCACCTTTATCAACTCTGGTTATGATTAAGTCATCTCATTCAGCGAGTCTTGAGTGCTTTGCGTTCATTGTCAGGTTATATGGTAAGGTCCTTTTCATGTTTTTATTTCCTGTTTCAGATCTTTGTTTCGTTTACTTATATTATTTGAGGCGAATGAGTTCTTTGTTTCCAGAAATTTTTTAGATGTTTTTATTCATATTGGGATATTCCATAATGTTTTTCCAATTTTATTATTCTAAAGGTTTTAAGGTCAGTATTAAATATTCCCGAATGTCACCCAACAAAAAAAAGAACAGAGCAAAAACCCAAACCCTCCCATCATGAATGAGCAACGGGTGTTCATAAGAAACCCGTAGTACTCTGGAAAATTATCGGGAAAAAATCATGAGAGGTGGCTCGGCAAAATTTTTAATGTTTTAACATTCAAAAATTTAAGAAATTAAAATTCATTATCTAAAAACGTATTTCTCATTAGTTTCAGAAACAGATTTTCCTACTTCACAATATATTCGTATAAAAAATTGGATCATACTTGAGAATATTATCCAATCAAAATTATTTTAAACAACCACATGATATAGTTTTGTTGGGACGACGGCATTGAAGGAAGGGATCAACAAGCTAGATAGATCAGGCCAGAAGAGACAATCCCCTGGTAGTGATTTTGGTAGGTTGGTATCAGATTCCTGATTTGGGCTGTCTATTACACCATACCAAACCTAAAAAATATTCAGCAGCACTAAGACCCATTCTTGCATGCAGTATGTAAGGAGAGCTCCATGAAAATCTCTGCAGTTGAATTGCCAGCTATTTGTTCGACGTACGCAACCATCGGCGATACGACCATGTGGTCATAGATTTCCGGTAGTTTTCATTACAGCTATTCAACCGAGGAAATATGATTTCAGGAAGAAAACCACCCACTTTCCTAAAGCCGGAGAGAATTCCTATTCACTACAACAGACAAGACAGTACACACTTCATATATACCCTCATTGTTGCGCATTTTGGAGGATTACTAATGTTCCCTGATGTCACACTAACAAAAAAAAAAGAGTAAACAGCAAAAAATAAATAAACACTCCAATCATATATGCTCGTCTAACTAGGCGTGTGATCAAATAAAACTGATAGTACTCTGTAAAACTATCAGGAAGAAATTCATGACAGGGAGCTCGACAAATACAAGAAATCGGTGGAATATTACAAAGTGCTATGATAATACCAGATAAAAGGAACAACAAAAAGCCGATGAATTGATTGTACGGCATTTCAACATGTTTGGGGTTATTTTATGGCTAGAAGTTAGGGTAACTTCATATGTAGATTTTGTGTAGATTCATAAGGTTTCTTTGCATAAAGTCCCGTGATCACAAGTATTCCAATCTTATAAAATTAATCTAAAAGATTTCTTTGACTCAAGGTATTAACACTCGATTAAAGTAGACCGGAGGGTAATGGAAATGAAAGGGTATTTCACCCCCACCATTAGTTCTTAAACTGGATACTCACCAGATGCAATTTATTCATATCCAAGAGATATCTTGTATTTTAGTGTGTGTGTGGGGGGTTACACCACAGAGAGAGAGAGAGAGAGAGAGAGAGAGAGACAGAGAGAGAGACAGAGAGAGAGAGAGAGAGAGGAGTCACAAGGTTAGATGAATGACGATGTTGGATTTAGAAAAGCCAAAAGTCCCTGATATGTCGCGGCTCTTTAAGAACCCATTTTAACGATATATATATATATATATATATATATAATATATATATATGTGTGTGTTGTGTGTGTGTGTGTGTGTGTGTGTGTGTGTGTGGTTAAAAATGGAATAAAGTGCTTTTATGGGACAAGTACGCTTCTACTGGTGTTAGATATTTCGAGAAACAAAAGTAGTGTTAACAGGAAAACATTAACTACAAAGCTCAGAAATAAGATTTTGCCCGTTGTTTATACTTGGAGGCGCTTACGGCTAATATATCTTATGAATATATTCTTTGTTGGGTAAAGGAAGTAAACTGAATACAAGCTGCCTTTGGCATCAAAACAAAAGAGACTAAAAGAGTTATCTTAACTTTGAAGACATCTGATGCTACTCAGAAATAGCATATCGCTTTGATAGGGTCTCACACAAGTTTCGTTGGATTTGTCATTTGAACAGTTATTGATACAGAGAATTTCTTTGGTTTTTGATTAAGTATATTATGCTGAAGTGATTCTTTTAGAACGACTCCTTTGAGTAGAAGGGAAGTTGCTACATGGGCATTTACTGATTTATGGGATTTATATACATTATATATATATATATATATATATATATATATATATATATATATATATATTGTAATGGACATTCTGTCTCTGTATGTAACCGAATCTACGTCACCACTTACGTCGCAATACCCTCAAGAGTTGTGTACGTTTAGGAATGAGTTTTTAATTTATATTTAAAAGCATTAATACATAGAATAAATCTTATTTATTAACGTTGTCTATGAAAATCTGAGTTAGATTTACTTAAAAACAGCCCGGGTTTTTAGTGCATTTAAAATCTTGCAAAGTGTCTTATATATCACTTAGAAACAAAGGATTACATAATATATAGTACTGTTAATTTGCACACTTGTTTAACAAAACCGATTTTAATAAAAACTTACATGGTGATATTGATCTAATATTATTGTTTTATTCTCCAACCTATTAAAATCAATTCTATGAATGATTTTATTTAGAAACTAATTAGAATATAAGTGCAATCTTTTATATGCATTCTTATTCAATTTCGTTAGTCTTTATTTTAATACATTACATTACATTAAAGCTTAAATACTTTCGTCCGGCGGGTGCATATTTTAGCTACTATATATAAAGACATAATATACTAATACATGTTCAGCTATTACAGTTTACATGCAAGTAGTTCGTCACGGGTAGATTGTGACACAAGGTCGTAAGCATGGTACATCCAGCAAGGGTAAAACTATTCAATAGTAATGGATCTGTTAACCATTACGCCACAATGAAGATAAGAATATATAAGGAAATAACAAGAAATTTAAATAAGCACAAATTACACTGGTTTACAAAGAAATTTAGGCAAGCACAAAAATAGCTGTTTTAACCTAATTTGGGGGTGCTGAACTCAGATTTGAAATCCGTTTTTACTGATCACCTCTAGTTTTTTTTAGATATGCATACCGTACATTTTGTTCACATACTGTACATAAAGGCGTATATGCATTCAGGGTTAATTTCTAATATTGTGTGACTTATGTCTTCTTTTTTAGTTATTATGCAGGAAACTGAGAGCATGGGAAGCATTTAAGTCAGTCTGTAGTGGCTTCCTTGGTAACACACGCGTACCAAATTACCAAGCCTGTATTGAGAAGTTGCTAAAGACTTATAAAGATATGGGATGCCGAATGTCACTCAAAATTCATTTTTTCCATTGCCACCTCAACTTCTTCCCTTCAAACCTTGGAGCAGTGAGTGATGAGCACGGAGAAATATTCCGCCAAGACATTACGAAAATGGAGAGCAACTACCAAGGCAAGTGGAACCCCGGCATGATGGGAGACTTCTGCTGGATGCTCTTGCGTGACATCCCGGAGGCAAAATACAGCAGATCATCTAAGAAAACACATTTCTAACTGTTTGCGGTACTATGAATTGTGTACATTGTGTCATCCAAGTATATTTATTCCGTCAATGTTCTTTATCTATCCTGTTTTATCTGTAATAAGCTGTTGCAACTCTTGAAATAAGCACGTATATACTCTGTATATACTAAAATGAGACTATTTTTTAAAAAACCCAGAAAACTAGAGGTGATAGAGCAAAACTGTTTATACATTTGAATTCAGCACAGCCAAATTAGTAAAAAAAAAACACCTATTCACATTCTTGCCTCAGACAAAGAATATTTTTAAAACCAGTGTTATCTTTAAGTTATGCTGATAGCACGGATTCCCTCGAGTCTTTCGCTTTCACCATTTGTCATTTCTCTCGGTAAGTCTTCTCGACTGCATCAGAGAATGCGTATAGCTGATTAATGTAAGTCCTTGCTGATCAGTTATTATTGGCGTGTCCATGCGTAGGAGTCCAAAGGAGAATGTGTATAGCTGATTAATTCATGGTATAGATTTTGAGGGCTTTTGTGTGTTGTGTAAAGGATTTGGAATATAGGAGGTTTCGGAAAGTGTTCTCTATGTGAGTGAATTCATCGTTCAAGTGTTTGGGTGTGCAGATGCGGAGGGTTATGAGCTAAAAAAAGACTACCTTAATGCCTCTTTTTGGTAGTAATGTCAAACAACAACTGGAATTCAAAGTCCACCACAAACCCACCGCCGAAAATGACCACATACATTACTACTCATACCCTGACACCCATACCAAACACTTGAACGATAAATTCACTCACATAGACAACACCTTCCGAAACATCCTATATCCTAAATCCTTTACACAATATACACTGCGTTTCAAATTATTAAAGAAGTGACACGCTTCCCTCCCATCCACAAACTACTGACTGGAATTTAACGAAATTATCAGAGAATAATGACACCTCTATATACTCCTACTACGTACAAATAGTAAGGATCTACAAAAATGCACAGGAGTTACGGTCATTTACATAATTTACTTAAATTATTCATGTGTCAAATTATTAGCGAGGTGTAATAAAAACCCGGGTAAAAAAAAATACTTTTATTGTTTCATTTACAGATTATATGGATACATAGAGTGACTAAGATAAAATTAAATTGAAATAAAAAAAAAGTAAAAAGAATTAAAAAATGATAGTGAAGTTAGTTAATATGAGATATGTGATCCTTTTTTAAAAAATGACTAGGAAAAGGCGCAGGTCCATCGAACATGTCAATTTTTGGATCTCATCACGTGATACGTTCACTATTTTCTGTCCAAAGTCATCTTTGCTTCTAAATTGGCGTCCATTCTCATAAACACGTTGCTTCAGCAGGCTCCACAAGTTTTCAATTGGGTTTAAGTCAGGAGAATTAGCCTAATTTTTGCAGGTACACCGTAGTTTTATGCACTGAATGCGAAGGAGCATTATCTTGCATAAATATGATGGTTCTTCTGAAGGTGATTTTATGCCTTTTTAGCCAACATTCCAGGTATTCTTTGAGGAAAGCTATATA
Source organism: Doryteuthis pealeii (assembly GCA_023376005.1). Taxonomy (NCBI): domain Eukaryota; kingdom Metazoa; phylum Mollusca; class Cephalopoda; order Myopsida; family Loliginidae; genus Doryteuthis; species Doryteuthis pealeii. The sequence continues at coordinate 49,436,411 of CM042139.1, forward strand.
AGCGTCTGTGGTTATTTTCCTACCATCAGGCTCTCTCCACGGGCCAACCACGATATATCCAATAATACCAGCCCAAATCATAATACCTCCTCCTCCTTGTTGGCGTCTAAACCGGTGATGAGGATCTCGTCCATTTACGACCCAACATTTGCTCCAGCCATCAGGGTCATCAAGTGTTGCACAAGTTTCATCTGTGAACAGTACTTTTGAGAAATCGACCTTCATGTTCTCTTTTGCCCATTTCAAACGTATTTGCATGTGTATTTTTGTAAATCGAGGTTTGTCATTGGTCTCACTGATGCCCTCGACCTTTTTCAGAGGACGACAGCGAGTTTTTATGTGTAATGTTGCTTCTCCAATGCTTCTGAATAGTGTTCCACTCTTCAGGCCTTGGTTATTTACAGCTTCACGTTTCATACGGGACAAGGAACGTCGGGAAACAACCCTCGAGTGGCCCTTATTGGCCCCCTTATGTACCTTCGTAGGAACTGCAACAAATCTTTTCCCAGTTTGGTGATATCTTCCAATTGTTTTGGATATTTCTAATGTAGACTTGCCTTTGGAAAGTTCAGATATTATATCTTACTCAGAAGGGGTCAAGTCACATTTGCTACCCATAATTGCACGAGTATATTGACACTTGTTTAATATCTGGGACACTTCTATATCGTGTTAATATTGCAAATGCTCACTGTTAGTTTCCTGTTGCGCAGAAAAATACGGTTTTTATACAGCCTACGCATATACCTATTTCCATTATACTGTGAAAGTTTCGTTAAATTTCAATCGGTATTTTTTGGACAAGATGAAAAAATGCCACCTCGTTAATTATTTGAAACGCAGTGTAGTTGATTAATGTAAGTCCTTGCTGATCGGCTATCATTGGTGTGACCATGTGTAGGAGTCCAAAGGAGAATGTTGTTTATGAGTTCATCCCTGCTCTTCTAGCAGTAGCTAGGATGTATTGTTCTGTATTTACATAACCTGCTCTCCATGGGTAGAATGTAACACCAGGTCACAAACATGGGGCATCGATCGCCGATCAAAATTGCTATTCACTACTAGTGGATACGCGAAAGGATACCGTGTTTTTCCGAAAATAAGACAGGGCTTGATTTTCACTCCAAAGAATGCTTATTTCCCTAATCTGTATGACGCTCTCAATTAGGGAGGGTTTATATTAAAATCATCCAGAAAAATCATGCTATGTCTTATTTTGACGGTACGTCTTATTTTTAATTCGTTATATTTACAATTATCATGACTTAATCATCATTTAATCTTAATTAACATCTTATTCAATCTCTATTAAAGCTTAGCTGAGTTAGATTTGCTTCAAAACAGGCTATGCTAATTATACGTTTGAAATCCTACAATGTGTATATATATATATGTGTAAATATATATGAATAAGAAATAGGTTTACATAGTATATGGTGTTGATAATGTGCGCACTGGTTTTAACAAAACCGTGTTTAATAAATAATTACTTAGTATTATTGATTTCTAATATTACAAATGTATTCAATCCATAGTTATTCAAAATACTTAGCTTAAAAATCAGCTCCCTAAAATATAAGAAAGTCATAAAAACAATGACTTAGCTTATGTTAAAATAATCACGGACTAATATAAAATTTCGAATTTGCATTATCTAAAATTGAAGATGAAATCATGTATGTATTGCTGGAAATAAGAGAGAAAAAATAAGAAGAACGAGAAAATATTTCATTATCAGATTTTTCTAAAACATTTGTATTATTGCAATAAAAACAGACATAATCATAATTTCAATTGACTTCTGATATCGACTTCAGTTGCTAATTAGAATATTTTATTCCCATGATCATAAAAATTAAAACTTGTAATACAAGATCGGGCTTGAGACTTATTGGATTAAAAATAAAAACTTTATCGATTGATTTTACAGACATGTCAACCAATCGACGATTATTTTAGGCCTAATGTTTATGGATTAGTATCTATTGTACACTAGCAAGACCTGTGGATATACTGCAGTATGATAACTTGATTATTACAAAGTCTGATATGTTTACTTAAAAGCTATTGTGAAATAATTTAATATGTAAAATGTATAAAAATTTGGATTTCAATTTTTACTTTCCTTCTTTCTATTATGTTCGATTGAAACAGAATAGCGCTATCGCTTCCGCGTTCTCATCACCTCCCAATCTTTTCCATCTTTTTCTTATATTTTTCTCTGTAGCATGTCTCTTTTCTTTACATTCATTATAATAAGACGAAATGATCCCTTATTCAGCTGAAGTGATTACACTCATAAGAAATAAGAATTTGGTGGATAAGCAACAGTGGATAGTCAGGATTTACATTTTTGAAATTAATCTTGGACGGTATCATTTTTAACCAAAGTGTGTTGCAAGATGTCAACTGTCGTACAATTAAGAAACACGTGCATTAATATATAGATTTGCATTTACATTTGTTTTTATAAATGCTTATTAAGAGTTGTTTTTTTTCACACAATTGTATAGATTCAAATATTACTGATACTGATGAAATAGTAACTATTTCTATTCAATAATTCATTTTTGCCAAAAGTTGTATGCTTACAAATAAGTAATAATATTTAGTAAACAATTATAACTTTAAGTAACTATTAGTCAAATATTCATATAGAATACGAATGCTTTTGAGACAGATTTATTCAACTCATATATGTGACCCTAGCAGTTACTATCACACCGGGTCAGAATGGACCAGAGATTATCGGCAATAATGGTTACTCAATCCATTCCAGATCTTGAGAACTGGAGCCTCGCCATCAGATGCAGTTTCGTGTCATATAAAGGACACTTCTTTAGGGAAGGGGGCCTTACACTCTGTAGGGGATATAGTCACGTAGTCTAAGCTACGTCAACAGAACAGATTAAGTATTAGCAAATAAATTACAAATAAAATTGATATTCAGAAAGTTGGCATTGGATGATTGTAAAATAATTAGATTAAAAAGAACCACACTTTTACTTTATTCAGATTTGGGGATGACGTATGAAAGGTGACCTGTTGGCTTCTGATTGGACGAAGAGTGTCAACAGTGGAGAGAGAGAGAGAGAGAGAGAGAGAGAGAGAGAGAGAGAGGGGAGAGGGAGAGGGAGAGGGAGATGTTGGGAGAGTCTAAGCTGTGTGTTTGAAGAGAACAGACGCAAGTGTTCGCCAAGTTACTTTTAATTGGGAGTAAAATAAAATGTATGAGCACTGAAAACATCGAGAACGTTTTGTGTTTTTTTATTAAAAACTATGAATTGCCCAAGACAAGTATATCCCAATAAGTTCCCAAGTAATTACCAGAATCAAAGAACTGAGAAAATCCCAGCCCAACAACCGATCCAGAGTACCGGACACAGACCCAGCTACACCGATTCAGAATAGCTGAGGCCAACAACCAGTTCCAGCCCAGAGAGTATCAGAACAGTTTAAGTATATGACGATAATTATTACACACCCTACTGTTTTCAATTGAGTCCAAAACGGTACACGATACCAACCGATGATGACATTGCTGTTAGTTGGTTCGTCACGATCTATTGTACGTTTTTCGTAATTGCCAATTCACAGGGTTTTATCTTTGAAATCGGGAAATATTTATGAGCACTCGGATCTAGGATTTACAAGGGATGTGATGAGACATAAATACACTTTAGGCAAAAAAATTGTTCGCAGTGTCAAATGTAATCACTAATAATTCTCAGCAACCGACCTCGGTTGGACACGAGATTTTTAGGCATGCAAGCATATTGAAGTTCCTTAAAGATTTGCTCGGTATTTCCATAAATCTGTGTAAACCTATTAAATGCGTTGCGTCGTCTACAAGTTTAACACCCCCATTTCAGTTGTATACGTAACTGATACTTCTAATAATCCAAAGTTTCTTACTTTCACATTAATTCGGTGGGGTAATCATAAACTGAATGATTTCAAGTGATATGGTTAATATCAATGTACTGATGTTCATTAAAATAAACAAACTGACCCCCGTAAAAAAAACATCAATACTTTCGATATTGATCTTGCAGGTAGCTTCTGTATGCTCAAATAACATGTTTTTCAGCAGATTGTAAATTGTTTATAATTTTCAGTTTGACAGGAATCTTTTTTATGTGAACTTTAGGTATATCATCTATGGACACCTTAAAAGCCATTTACAACTAAATTGTTCTGATAGCCCGGATTTGCATCACAATCTAAATTTTATAAAAATCGAGATGTATTGATTCAATCAAGATTAGTGATTCTTAAATTGATACATTTAAATAAATGTTTCAGAAACTAATTCATAAAAGAAAGGAAAATTTTATTCAATGCTTCTAACTTCTTGTCTAAGATAAATCAAGGAGATCTGAAATATAAAAAATATAACTATTGAGAAAAGCAGTCAATCTAGAACATTACTTACGATCAACCACACTCAATTTCTCTTAAGTTCTTCTGCAATTGCAGGTAATAAAACCCCAACTGGTGTTTGTTCAAATGCATCTGAACGACGCTGTTATATTATAGCAGGAAAATGAAAAGAATTAAGAGAAAAACCCAGTCAATCAAAAATCTTAATTATGAGCCAACTACACAAAGGTGGAGCAAAGGATTAGAATTCCAGACATAGTGGCGGCAATCCTTAAGGGAGCGCCGTTTGAAGTTGATGAAAACGTTCGTATTAAATAAGGTCTAAGGATTTTTAGAGAACCCGAATCAAAGAAGGAAAATAAGGAACTATCAGATTTGGAATGTTCTTGAAACTACTAGAATTAGGATTAGACTTAATTATTTTTATATACAGAAGATCACGTTTCGATTTACAAGTAGACAGGGAGGCAATCTTTTTTTACCTACACACCATCAGAGATAAGTAAATTCTACCAGCAGAGAGTAAAGTTTGCTGTTGCTGTGAAAATTCTAACTATGAGCCAATTTGCCAATCTCTCATTCTCACCTTTTCGGATCTCAGCGAAGGAAATAAATATAGAAGTGATGGGGAAATTTCCTGCGTTTACGTTGGTGGAATATTAAGGTGATAAGGTAAATCTTTTATCCAGTAAGCAGGTGGGAACATGTTTGCTTTTGAGGAAATGAAGTAATCAGCAGATTAAGGGTCGAGCTGTGCTTTGACTATCCCACCACTAATTCTCCGTGTAGTCCCACACCTGACATGGCATTTCGACGCTGATAAAGCAGGAAAAATTCCCTCGAGCACAAGACATTTGCCCCGTGGCTACTACAAAGCGATGAGTATTCCGGCGACAATCTTCGTAAACCTAACATTACATATGCAGTTTTAGTAAATCGTGACTGGGACAATGGTAGAAGTTAGCTAGCGCTCGAGATATGCTTATCGCCATAGTAAATTGAATCGACAAACGTTCAAATCCTGGATGAGAATGCGTTGAATTTGCGTTAATGTTTTTGGGGAAGGCTTTAACTCCACAAGCTATGCATAAAATGGTAGAACAGAATAGTTTATTTTGCTCTGTTTGGTAGTTAGTTAAAGAGATGGAAAACTAGCACTATTCCACTTGAATATAAATTTGTAATGCACCCTTCCCGGTCCGTAGTGCAAATATGTGGCTATATATATATATATATATATATATATATATATATATATAATATTATATATATATATATATATATATATATGGTTGGAATCATAAAACTATGTGTGAAATCAAGGGTATATTTCCTCTTATCTTCAACATTTTTTTAAAAATACATATTTCTAATTATCTAAAATGTCACTTCCAAAGTAATCTCAAATATTATTTTCAAACCATATTTCCCAAGTATGAAATAGGATAATGATAATATAAAAGACCCTCAACTGATCTAGTATTTAACACACATGACTTCTATTCAATTGAATAGATATGTACACTTTAAATCACATGACTGACATACTGAATCAAATTTCCTTTGACAATACCCACTACGCTGTAAGCACTTGCTTAATTTAATCTTCATTGGCTGAATCGTTGGAATGAAATTAATAAAAAAGGAGCTGCATATCCAGAAAAGAGCTCATCAAAAAAATATTTACTGTAATTTTTCATCACCAGCAACAAAATCAGCTGAAGATAAGAGGTAATTTACCTGCAATAAATCAGGAAATTTTATTCCGAATTTTAAAAAAGTTTCCGTTGAAATAAATTTAATGTATCATTTACTCGCAGAATCACAATGCAAATATCGATGGGTTTGTTTCCGATTGAGAATTTAAATATAAAACAAATAATGGCTCAAATTTTATCACTAATTAATACAGTAGAGTGTTATTTCATGGGAGGTAACTAACATAAAAAAATAATGAGTTATATATCCTGCTCAGCATAATCCTCTTAATCTGTGGATGGATCTAAATAATAGTTTCTTTAACCCGTTGATCTCTGCTGTTTCAGAGTAATCACCTCACCTGTAAACCGATGCTAGAGCGAGGAGGAAAATAAAAGTAATAACACTGTACGATACCAGCAATATTAGAAGTATGTAGAAAATATATTCTCGAAGGATTTTAATGAACTTATAACAATATAACAATGAAATCCATGGCAATATTGAACATTTGTAAGATGTTTTATTATGAAAATAATCAACTTCAAATATCAAATACCAACCGACCCTCCGCAAGAGCAAGATGCGACACGAGGTCAATTTCTTAAGCGGAGTTTAACAGGTTTGAATACAGAGTTCTCCTCCTCCAAGACTGGTTACTTAGCCACGGGTAAAATCCCATTCTGTTCCACTATTTACACTGAGCTCGAGGGAGAGTAATTGGGTGCATACCTTTCCCAAAGTTATTAGTTCTATGTGATATGCAGCCTCGTATTTGAGTGAAATAGAGTCAACGAGTCCATTTCCTACGACTAACCATTACACAACACGCCTCCATAAATCCTCAAATATATGATAATAGAAATCGTCACTTTCTTCAGTAGAAAATACCGAAAAATATCATTTAATCCATTCTTTAAACATTCCCTGTACAATTGTGACAGATATTTGATATTCTGCAAGTGTATCATAAAAATACTATCGGGGCCTGTGGATATACAACAGTATGATAATTCAAGTACAGCAAGGTTTAATATGTTTACTTAAGAGTTATTGCAATATATTTTAATATGCAAAAAGTACAATAATCTTGATTTAACCCTCACTATTTAATTTGTCTTTCCTTTTCAGATTTGCATTATGTTCGATTGAAACAGATTAGCGTTATCGCTTCTGTTCGCTCATCCCTTTCTCTATCTTTCCCCTACTCTTTCTTTTTTCTTATATTTTTCTATGTAGCATGTGCATTTTCTCTCCTTTCTTTAAAATAAACATGAATGGTCCATTATTTAGCTGAGGTGATGTCATTCAGGAACAATAATGAATCGGCGGATAAGCAACACCAGATAAGGATTTACATTTTTGTATTTCTTCTTGGACGATTTGTACTGTCTCAATTTTAATGTTGCAAGAGTGTGTTGCAAGATGATAACTGTTGTAAAATTAAGGAACACCAGTATTAATGTATAGACATACCGGCTTATAAGACGCTCATTATTTCCAAAATAGGTCCCATGAGGTCAAAATTGTGCTTTAGGTTACAGGCTAGAGAGGTTCTAGTACTGCAGTGGTGCTTAACTTAAAAAGCTAACAACTCGACAAATGTAAAAAAAGAAAAAGAAAAAAAAAGTTAACAATGGTAATTGTTTTTTACGGTAAGAATCTTTAACAGTCGTACTTACCGCTTCTTATTATAACATAACACCATTCAAGAAAACTAAGTGAATGCTTAAACATGCATGTACCAATTTTTAAGGGTTTCAGCATATGTCAAGGTTTTTTAATTGAAAATATTTTGATGGGATTAAGATTTTAATATATATGAAACTTTTAAACGAATAGTTTGGAGGACAAAAAAAAAAACAGACGAAAACCCATCACCTGGCATCCGTAGTTTTAACACACACACACACATATATATATATATATATATGTGTATGTGTGTGTATGTATGTGTGTGTGTGTGTGTGTGTGTGTGTGTGTGTGTGTGTGTGTGTGCATGTGTCCTATCCTGTCCGTGGTGAACCAGTTGGATAAATGACTATATTCTAGCAGAAGGGCGTCCGTCTTTGTGTAATGATTAGCAAGCTAGTACTTTTACTCATTGTTAAAGAGTTCAATCCACACTGGATCCCCCCCCCCAGCTTGATACTTTATGTCACTTCTTACCCGTAACGAGCGGGTTGGGTAAATATATGCACATACCAGCAGACGTAAGCAAAATGTTTCTGCAATATGAGAGAATTTACTTTGGTTCAAATATAAACAATGAATACAATTTTTTCCTAAAAATCTCAAATGTATTTTTCGTGAAAATAAATGTACCTCTGAAGACCAGTACGTATTTTTCCCCAACTACTACTACTACTAATAATAATAATAATAATAATAGATGTCCATTGTATCTGGTGATGACACCATGCGAATCTGTTTTCTCCATTTGACTCGATTCTTTGATGCATCTTGCCAACTGCCTATGGGGATGTTAAAGTTCTCCATGTATCTCTTGATGTTTTTGAACCTGGGCTTTGGTCTATCAATTCCATGTGATCCCTCTTTCAGTTGAGATTACAGAATCTGCTTTGGTAATCTGTCATTCGCAAGTCCGTTCAAGTAACCAGTCCATCTCAGTTGCGCTGAACAAGTATGCCGTACATGTTAAAATCTTTATAAATAAGCATGCACGTAGTTAGAATCAATTTTTCAACTCAAGTGGTGACATGCCTTTGCCCCCTCACAACTCAGATACTAACCACAATTTATCAGGTAACAAGACATCTGATAAGGTCTTCTCAGTAAACTAGATGATATGACAGTAGGAGATATTCAGAGATATGCACGAACACACATACACAAGCACACACATATATCTCATCGCAGAACTTTTACCATATTCGTCTGACATAACAGAAAAATATTTAACCACAAATATAATGAATGAATTGGACATTTTCCAGAATGTCAAGTCAACCATTTATTATAAAGTTAACTATATAATTCAATCATATCGTCTCCTGTACTTGACACAGTGTATTGCCTAAAGGTTTAAATGTGGTTCAGAAGTTATATACTTCATTGGTTTTATCACAATGTACCAGCTAACATCAACCCATGTTTACGTTACAATGTGGACATACAATAGACACTTTTACACAAGATGAGCAATATAATTGATTTTCCTTTAACTAAACACAAGGAGAACTCCCCCGTATTCACTTCAGACTGTATATCTCCACAAAAGATTGTTGGTTGGATTTTATCGCATGTCAATCCCTGTTGGTTTATTTTATACCGAATACGTTTTCTTTTACTCAACTTTTCTTTCAAACTCAATCCTTTTAAATACATTTTCCAAAGCCCTTTTTTTCTATTCAACCCATAGATAGGACCCTAACAGGTACTACTACTCCGGGTCTGAGAGGACATGGGTGTAATTGTGGTGAAGGGGTACACCACATACCCCAAAGCTCCAGAAATAGGACCTCACCATAATGTAGACATTAGAGACCCGCAGCCACCACCTTCTAGCACACGTGTTAAAAAGAGTTAGGGTCTTCCATAAGATCAATAGAGTTGAATCAATCATATAGGTGCTAGGCCTTGACATGACCAGCCCATTGATCAGAGCGGACCTCTTCAATCGCCCATTTAGTCTAAGTAAGGGCCAAGGTGGAGTTTTGCTTGTTATGAGCTGCACAGCCACCAGTATTCCATCCTTAGTATCAGAGGTCGCCACCCACGACCAAGTGGCTCCATTTGTTTTTTTTTTGTTTTTGTTTTTGTTTTTTTTATTATTTTGTTTTTTCAGCCGAAAAGCGAGGCTCCAGATCTTGAACTCTGAGTGAGTCTAGAGTCACCACTTCATCGACCCGGGGTGGTAGCACTTGCAAAAATCCCATCTATGGGTTAAATAGATTTGTTTAAAAAGTATCCGTATACGAATCTATACATAAAAACAAAAAACATTTAACCATAGAAAAATGTTAATTATAAATGTACAATAAATGATATTGCGTGACCTCTAGGCCTAAAACAACACTAACTGGTTTGATATGTCATTACAGTTAATAAATGAAATATTCAGTAGTACAAAAAAGAGCAGCAATATTTATTTATCGACAAAATGTTTGCTTCTACATCAACCAGTAAAACTCCTTAAAAATCTAGAATCCAAGATGGAGCTAGCATACATCAGCATAGCTTTGATTTTCACGGCATGTCACCCCGTCTTGGATTATTTCATGCCTAGCATTTAGTGAATTGAGTTAATTGTGCATGTTTTGTGCAGTGACTTTTTTGAAAGATTTTAGTTGAGACTGAAACATAGGTTTGAAGGAATTTAAAAAAGAAACTGAGGCAAATAGATCTTGATAACCCTTATTTCTAATGAAGAAAAAAAACCGACTTCCTGTAGAAAATAATTTTCTTTAATTTAGACTAGAAAAAAAGGATTTACAGTTAGTAATGTTACGGTTTTCTCCCTGGGTCGGCTTAGCCGTCTCCAGCCAACGAATTCCCCAGTGGTTAATTCGTGGAAGGAGTAAGAATGTGGAATTCACAAGCGGTACCCAAACACCGCATGCATATGTTGGTCATCGGAATGAGATGCCCTTGTTGGCAGATTTTCCACCAACGCAATGACAAGTACGCCAAAAGCCTTTGATTCCTGGCAATTATGGAGACGCCCTCTTCCATTTGACTTAAAATAGAAAGAATATGGACAATAAACTTTTATCTATTTTATATTTCTAAGGATTTTCAAAGGAGTCCTCGAAGTTTAAGAATGCAACTTGTCCTTTTCAGACATTATTTTCATCAATGCCAAGTCATAATTCTAACAAATTGTAAGCACTTATTTATTCAAATAAATCTCTTATATCCTACTTATTTTGCCCAATTATTTAACCCTGAATTGATAAAGATAAACCCTGTTTGTATAACCTTTCAGTTTTTATAACGAATTGTCTGAGACTTCAAATAAATCTTATAATGAAGATTCGGTGCCTGTGTCGGTAATCGAAAACTACGTCACTGATTAGGCCACAATACCCTCAGAAATTGGGCTTGTTTATCAATTAGTATGTAATTCATCGTCAAAATAATTAATACATAGAATAAATTTATTAATTAACGAGGTCTATGAAAATCTGAGTTAGATTTGCTTTAAAACAGCCTATGTTATTTGTATATTTAAATTTCTGCAATGTATCTTATATATATATCACTAAGAAATAAATATTTATATAATATATGATGAGGTTAATTTGCAAACTGGTTTTAACAAAACAGGTGTTTAATAAATAATTACTTAGTGTTATTGATCTCTAATGTTATTTTATTCTCCAACATATTAAAATCAATCCTATGAATGATTTTTATATAGAAACCAATTAAGATAAAATGAAAATAAGCGTAATATTTTTTAAATACGTTCTTATTTAATTTCATTATTCTTTCTAATTTGATATATTTCCTAATATTAAAACAAATATTTTCGCCCGGCGGAGGGTGGATATTCTTGCTAGTTTATTTAATGTGGATTAATCTAGCCAATCTATACATCTTAGATATAATCTAATTATTTTGTTCTTATCGTAATAATTTACAGACGAAGGCTCGATTTCAATTTCTAAAGGGAGGTGACTCTATCTTTTGGATTATCAATAGTTCCCATGACACTTTTAGTAGGTTTCTGCAAAGTTGCATTATAAATTAAATTATCTGTTTAATGTTTTCATTTCCTTGAAACAGTTCTAACTAATATAATGTTTTAGTATATCTAATACTATCTAAGTAGCACGAGATTGTAATAACTTTATCGGATTAACGGCCGAAATCCGGAAGATTAAATCACGAATTAAGGCGAACATTTTTATAATATCCCTGCCATTGACATTTAGGGCAAATCAGAGTTTCTGTTTCGCTCAACTCATTCAATATAGAGGATTATTTCATTTCAGTGTGGAGGCACTTTAACTGTATCGTTGACTGCGAATTTCTGAAACTACAGCAATCAGTAACTGCTGGAAAAGACAGATTTATCATCTGACAAAATGTCTGACTTGGACTGTTTTGCTTTGCATCTAATAGCTTTTTCGAAACAATGATTGCTAAGTTCTAAGCCTTTTCATGAAGGTTTACGAACATAAATAAAAGTCATATGCAACGAAATGAGGTGCATGAAATTATATTTAACTATATTTACAAAAAAGTATAGAAAGATTCTAAACAATTTTACCAAAGAAATGGAGAAAGAAAAACATGTGCAAATTATTTCATTAACTTTTCGCGGGGTTTCCACAAAATAAATAAGTAATTATGAAGAATTTGGGAGGGGGGTATCTTCTGTTAGGAAAAATGGTAGGTACTTACCTTTCAACAACTTCAGTCAGTCGATGTGTATTCGGGTTCGGTAAGCGGAAAATCGACTACGTTAAATGTGACTGATTTTATTTACATACACTTTGCATAAATTGTGACATATCTTATTTCTGCTTATGATAATAAGACCCATTTTAAAGTTAGCTAATTTCAGCAAGGATCTTTGCTAGCGATCTTTGTATTCATTGTAATTTAAAACATATTCGCTACCGATAGAGACTGCCGCGCATTTTATGCCTCCTCAACGACCGAACCACTCAAACCAACCGGGTGACAGGACGCTTACAAAGAGTCGCCACTCACAGCCTTGAGGTTGTGAATTCACTCTGTAGCCTCGCGAGGTAATTCACTTTATATACGCTATACTTTGTTTTATACCCTCGCAGAAAAAGAATCAGTTCGCCACACAAAGGATGGTAATTCAGTTTTTCCTTCACAATATATAAACAATAAAACGCAAATGTGACAACAGAATATCAATTAGCCAAAAGTTATGTTTTAAATGCATGCACTTGTTTTAACTAATAGTATATTTTCAAATCAAATAATTACAGTTTGTGTCTGTAAATTGAAATAACTTGGAATTATTTTTGTATTGGATGAAGCTCGAGCAAAGGTGGAAAAGACACACCGAAAGAAACTAGTTGGGCTTAACTGAGCCAGTAATAAGTTGGAAGATTTAATGCGGCGTCAATCCACCAGGAAAGATTGTTTACGGTCTATTTTTAACTGTGTTGAATTCTTAGTCAAAGCAGACTTCGACGAAATACCAAATGCATAAAATGCATTCAACAGTTTGCTCTTTGTGTGCAGGAATAAGATCTCAACAAATATTGACTAGCTACGCCAAAGTCTTATGAAATGGTTGTTAACGGTAGAATAACGACAGCATTCATAGAGCGGGAGAAAAAGTGGCCGCAATCAAAATCAACAGGGCAGCAGAACAATAGATTTTGTAAGATATGTGGGCAATGTCTATAAATTTCTGAAAATTTAACTGAAAATTTCTCAAAAACAAAAATTAGTAAATGCTATAAAAGACATTCATCTTATGACAATATGGCTGACTTGAACTGTATGCATCGTGCCTAATAGAGTGGAAATTGAGTAAAGATTTCAATAAATAGCTAAAGTTCACAGAAAATAATAATTGAATACAGATTTGTTTTCAGACAAAACAAGGAAGGTGGAAAGAATTATTTTTTATTGCCAAATGGAAGTAAACGTGATAAATATCAACAATTAGTTGGGGAATGTATTGAACAAAGATGTCTGATTTCAAGTGACCCGTTTTAAATGAAGTGAAGAGAATATTTTGTTTTCTATGGCGAAAAAGCAAGCCACCATATCAGAGGCGAGCTAGATCATATCAAGCTACCTGTAACCTTAGTAAGAAGAAAAAACTCGACTTACCTTATTTACAAAATTGCCTTGTTGTGACCTTCATAAACAAGTCCGATACGACCTAAACCTATATAAGTCTCGTAATCGTAGTTCCATAAGAAAGGAAAAATGATCCAATACCTTCACTACCGGTCGACTGGCAATTACAAATTGTCCCACTAAAAAAAGAGTCTGTGAACTGGTAGATAATGAAACATTTATAATCTCTTCGACCAATCGAGAGAAAAGTGTTTAAAACAACAACAAAAAATATAGAAATATCAATAAGACACTCTTCAAGCTTTTCCCTCCATTTGAAGATTGCAGGTAAGTGATTTCAGAACTTCGTCTTTTTTTTCTTCTAACATTACAAAACACTTTTGAATATCAACTTTGATGGCGAAGATGGAAGAAAATGACACAAACGAAAGTGACATAAAGAACTTTAAAACGAGAGTGGTTGGAATAAACAAAGATATCTTTTAAAATATTTCTTTGTTATTCATTTTTTAAGAAAAAGAAGACAAAAACTAACCTGTTGTTGTCTGCAGATTCGCCGACGGTGTTTGCCGAGTGACATTCCTGGTAAAATAAAATCAACTTGGCGAAGGTGCCAGACAAATTATCCTGCCTCGTTTTATGGAATCGTGCAATATTGGACAATTCATATTGGCTGACATCTTGTTTTAGAATTTCAGTCAATCTCCGGAGATGAGAATAGTTTCGATTTTTTTTGTACGTCACTCGTCAATATTTCTACCATTTAACTCGTTTCTCTTGACATATACGTTTAAGAAGGTAGGGGGAACTAATTTTTTTTTTTCAAATGAGGCATCGAGTCCCCTTTTCGCTGCTTTTAATATCGATTTTAATTTATTCTATGTAAACTACATGTTAAATAAAGATTTTTGCGTTTTTGAAATAACAGGTTAACCAATGCCAGGTCAGAAAGATTATTTTGTTGTCTTTTGTTGACAAAAAAAATTTAACCTATGGAAGCGCATTGGTCTTATTTTTATTTTTAGTCACCTCTTTCCTTTAAATCTTTGTTGAGAAAAAAAAGAAAGAAAATAAAACATTATGAAAGGTGCTTACCTACAATTATAGGGCTGGGAAATTAGTCCGCTTGTCGGAAAACTTTTTATATGTTTGTTAGTCATTCTAATGTAAATTTACTCTTAATTTTGATTAGTTGACACCTTTATATTAACCCTTCTTTGTTGCTGTTGTCAGTTATTTTTTCAATTAATTTTGCTGTCAGTAGGGAGACACAACTACCTTTACCAGACCTACGGAACTGTTAAGTGGCAACGAGACATTGTTGCAACCTTTTACTATCTTCTGAATCAGGGAAGTTGCTTTTTTCCTTATTTTTCTCACTATCGCAGGTAGTAGCACTTTTCATGGGTCGGCCACTCCGCAAGTCGCTATTTGCCTTATTATTTTGGCGTTTTTTTCCCCATTTTAAAATTCCCTATCGCCTGGTAATAAATGACAAATCAATATTTTACGGTGATGAGAGCAGTTTTGGATTTTAATCTTTTTGTAAGTGTTAATATTTCTCTAGTATCATATATAAATGAGGTAATGTTATAAAAGCAGAATTGCTTCAGTTTCCAGAGACTGCTTCATTTCACAATTTCCAACGGTTAACTCGTTTCTCTTGCCATATAAGCTCGTGAGGGGAGGGGACTAATAATCATTTTTTAAAAATAATATATAGCTTTCAATTTTTCTTTTTGCATCATCGGACATAATTCAATTAATTTATTTTTTGTAAATAAAATTTGAACTATTCCCTCCCCTCTGACACACATACACACACACACACATACACACATACACACACACACACACACACACACACACACACACACACACACACACACACACATATATATATATATAATATATATATATATATATATATATATATATATATGGGGTATTAGTTTAAGATCCCATCGGGTGACTGTCGTATGTTGGTGGCTGTAATTTTAATTTTTCTATGCACATTTTTTTATGAAAGGAATAATATAGTTAATACTGCCAAATAATGACATTAGTTAATGTACTGTTTTACATATAATAAATGATAATCCTTAATTGCTGGTAGGGATGTGATAAGTTATTTGTGGATAAAACCTTCGACCATGAGGGTGTGAGAAAAATAAAAATAAACAAGAGTCCGTGGTTAATTATCCAGCTCTTGCGAAACAATACCAGTTTCACGACCCTATGGTACAATCAATTGCCAATTAACTATCCTTTCAAGGGTAACAAAGTTGCTTTCTGTATATCAATCTCAAGTGATCAAGAAGATTGGTCAAGTAACAATGTGATCAGTACAACGTCAAACGATGATCTCCCCCTCTCTCATTTGAAGTCTATTTGTACGAAAGGCAGTCCTACGCACATCCCGGTAGAAATCTAATTCGATCAGGCGCAAGTCTCGCCTTCGGTATTTCATACTGGATACTGCCACTCCACCCGACGCCATACACGTGAGTAGAGGGTCTACCTCAAATAATCTGTCCATATATTCAAATATCAAACGAAAATTTTTTTTGAAGAAACGGTTCGTTAAAAATTGTTAATTGAAATTTCACGTGCATAAATTGTTCAATCGACAAAAAGTATTGCTCTGTTGGCTGGGGCTTTAGAATACACCTCCAATATGGTCACCTGTTGGCCGTGGATGGCAACCTGTGATGCTTAAGGATGAAAAACTGGTGGCTGAGTAGTCCATGACATGCAACACTCCACTTTTGCCCTTACTTAGGCAAGACGGGAGGTCGAAGATGTTCTACGATCAATTGGCTGGTTACGCCAAGCCGTAACATCTATATGATTGTCCTAACACTATTGCCCTTATTGCACACTTTATCTGAAGGTGATGTTCCAGTTCTGGAGCTCTGGGGATTGCAGAGTAACCCCTCATCAACATTACTCCAAGGACCACTCTGACCCGGAGCGATAGTACCTTTTAAGGTCCTATCAATGAGTTAAATAGATAAGAATGAGTTTAAAATTTTTTAAAAAGAGATGAATAAAATGAGTACCCATCAAAAATGAATAAAACAAATGTCTTCGGCATAAAATAACCCAATGGGTTGACATGCCGTAAAACCCAAGCAACCCACTATCAAAAATCTTGAATTCTAGTTTAACAATGGAAATACTCTGACACCATTAAGTGCGTTAGTGAACTAAAAGGACATTTTGTTTAATTTTTCTTGTTTTTCCAAGATTAAAAAATTAGTCACACTTTTCTTAAAATATGTAACAAGATAATATAAAATAATATAGTAAACATAATAATGTTTAGATAACATTCATTTCTAATTTATTTTACGGTAAGAAAAGAAATAATCTGCGAATGATAATATTTAATCTCTATTTTATTCACTTATCTTTCGTAATTCATAAAACGATGGAATAAAAAAGTTCATTTTAGGGTTTTATTTATGTGTAAAATAAACGTTTTAAAAGTTATTCGTATTTTACATAATTACTTGACGTCATACAACTTAATTATTTGTATTGAGTATAATTACTTGAAACCATACAATTATCTGTATTAGATAGAAATACTTGATATCATTTAACTGTGTGCAACCAGTTCTTAAACAGCAATACAAGAAATATAAATATTCAATAAATGCAATTCCTTAACCTTCTAGGATAAAATAGCTTTAGACGTGTTGATATGCCGTTAAAACGAATCAATGATTTCTATGTATTATTTGGATGATTCGGACTATTGTCCTCATCTTTATTGTTATCTGTGCAACGCTTCGGCTGATGTTCTCTCCAGCCTTCTTCAGGTATTTCTTGTCGGTCTCATGAGCCTTCTCAAACTTGGGAATCTTCTTGTCGTAATCGGGAGCCATCACGGAACTTTGAACCCAACCCTTTATTCAATCCACGGGGGTATCCTGTTCTCATTCCGCTATTATGTTAATGTTGACCATAACCAGGATTGGATCTGCAGCCTAGAGATAACTGTCACTTAGAACTCTCTTTACCCAATGATTTCTAGGTATGATAAAATGTGTTTAACTTCACTGACATTCAAGAGCTATGTAGTGAATAAGAAAATGTTTCAACTATGACCTACTTGTATCCGGTAAATAATTATCAATCTGGTGATAGGAAAATATACCGGTTGATCCTTATGTAGGTATTCTGTTTGTTACTTTGTTGTGATATAAAAGTGACTTTTACATTAAATTGCCAAGTAAAATCAATTGTCTCTTTAACGTAGGTCGAAGTCGCGTGTAGAATTGGTGTTTTGAGACATGGCGACTCTAAAATATAATTACTTGGTTTGATTTTTGGAATTAATGTCGGCTTGCTACTGGTAATCGAAACAGAAGTGACCTGAAAGCTGCTGAGTGTTATGCAGCGCTCAATGCATATTCTTTAAGTCTGTTTTTTTCTTTCTCTACTCTAACTTCAATTTTTTCTAGTTGTATTCCAACCAATTTCTTTCATCTATAGTTTTATCTCTTAATCAATGTCCGCGTAATTTTTGGTCATTCTCTTTTATTATTTTCTTTTATTCGTTTCTTTTTAACGTTCTTTATTTTTCACTAATAATTAAGTTACTCTTTTTCGTTTATTGCATTCTGAATTTGTTTTCGTTTTTACCAATGTATTTATAACTTGATTGACTTGGACTTTCTTTTAGCAATTGTGATTTTTAATTTAATTCTCAGAACATTTTTAATTCGTTTCCTTTGTATTTTCGTCTGCTTTTTATGAAGATTCTTCAGGATCTAATATTATTTTTGTCTCGGTTGGAACTTTCTTCAGGCTTTTTGGTTTAGACTTTTTTCTACTTTTTTCTTTCACTTGTAATGGCAACAATAAAAAGTGTTTTAAACGAGGGAATGATTTGTGTGCGTGACGCAACAATGAAATAGAAGCGGAGAAGAAAAGAAAAGAAAGAAAAAGAAAGAAATATCTATGAACTGTCCAAAGAAAAAAGAAGAAAATCACAAATGAAAATAGATTATCGCTAATGTATAAAAAGAAAAAGAAAAAGTCCGAATAAAGACGTAAGGGAGGTGAGTTGAAATGAAATAAATAAAAAAGGAAATATAATAAAGAAAATGACAAGGTTGAGAAATGACCCCCCCCCCCAAAAAAAAAAAAGAAAAGAAAAAGAAAACGTAAACTAAATGTAGACAGTGCTAATTAGGTTTCAGACATTCATTGTCTGAAATCTCTGTAGGTCAATTGTGGTAGAAGCAGACATCCTTGGAAAAATCTTTTTCCACTTTCAAGCCGATTGACATTGTGTTTGGTTAGGGCTGATTGATGACGAACCTGACTTTTTCAACGAGATAAAATGTTAGCTGGAGCGGACAGAGTAGAATATTCTGCACGTCATCAATAGAAAAGACGCAGAAATACGGAGAAATAAGAGACGAAAAAAGAGAAAGAAAAATTTTCTATTCGGGGAAAAAATGAATAGAATAAAATCAAAGAAGTCCTACTAATAATAAGAATAAGGAAAATAAGTACGTCTTGTTTTTGTATAAGATAATGTGATCTTATCTCTTACTTCACGTGAATCATTGAATATCTGCTACAAATACTACGACTAATAATGATTATTATTCTTATAATGGAGATTATGTAATTGTCTGTCTATGACCGAAACCACGTCACCACTGACGTCAAGATTTCCTAAGTTACTTTAATTATATTCTCAACGATTATGAAATAGTCATTATTTAATCTTAATTAGCATCTTATTTATCATCGATGTCTCTATTAAAGTCTATCTGTGTTGGATTTTCCTCAGAACTCCCCATATTATTAATGCACTTAAAATCCTGAAATATGTGTTTTATATCTCTATGAAATAAATATTTACATACTATATGGTGGGAAGAATGTGCATAATGGTTCTAACAAAACTGTGTTTGATAGATAATTATTTGCTGTTACTGATATCTATTTTATTTATTTTCAAACGTATTAAGAGCAATCCTTTTACTGTTTCTGGTTGGTGTTTATACCATTCTTCAGATTTCGATATACCATACTACTTGTACATTTCCAACGAATATAATGTTTTGTTTTATCATGCATTTCTTTATATCATTATTGTTACTATAATCAAATTAAAGCCAAATAATTAAAAATTATTGGTGTTCGGTAGGTATACTTAAAACCATACAACAAACGCTCATTCCAAATAGGAATAGTTATCTTAAAGCATATAGCCTTGTTTCGTGGTTTCACGGCTCATCAATGTGAATAAACCAAGCAGGCTACTTGTGTCGCATCCTGCTCATGTGGAGGGGTTGATATATATAATTTACCATCCCATCCACACGAGTAGGATACGACACAAGGTTATTTTTAAGCGGATTTTAATGGGTTTAAATTCAGAGTTTTCCTTCTCCTATGCTGGCCTGCTATTTACTCATATCTGGAAGGAGAATAGCTGGGTTCATACCTTTGTTACAGTCTACTCGTGCGGAGGGGTTTGTAAATATGTAAAAAAATATTCAAAAACTATGTATTACAATAATATTGTTTGGTTGGTTGGATTTTACGGCATGTCAGCCCTTTGTGCGTTATTTTATACCGAAGTCGTTCTGTTTTATTTCTTCTTGATAGTACTCAATTTTTTAAAACGCGTTTTTATAACTCATTTTTTCGATTTCACCCATATATGGGACCCTAACACATACTACTACTCCGGGTCACGGTGGAACTGGGAGTAATGGAGATGAAGGGATATTCTACATTTCATAGATCTCCAGAATCGTAACTTCGCCACCAGATAGAGTTTAACGTCATACTTAGGACTTAAATGTCCTGGGTATGACCCTGTCACCGTCTTCAAGGACATATATGTTAAAGAATGTTGGGCCTTGGCATTAGGATTCGGACAATCATATATGTGATAGGGTTTGATATGATCACCCGATTGATCGGGGGATCTCTCCGACCGCCCGTCTAGCATAAGTAAGGGCCAATGTAGAGACATTGGCCCTTTATAATATTTTAACAAATAAAAAGCCGCAAATTAAATCTAGATAATCAAATCTCTTAACCCCATGGAAATCAATATAAGTGAATGTAATCGCGTTACTGGAGTTAAAACGTGCTTACTATGATATTACAGTCCAGCATGATAGCCAGTACGCCACAAAGATTATTCATTCTATTTCCTGTTATCATTTGGAAAATATTTTAACAAATAAAAGGCAGCAAATTAAATCTAGATAATCAAATCTCTTAACTTCATGGAAATCAAAAGAAGAATTTTGCTTGAAAATCATTAAAATTTAACAACTTTATGAATTTTAAAATATAAGACATATAAATAGGAGACATATAGTGTTCGCAATAATATTTCAAAATATGAGTACGCAAAAATGTGATTATCTAAAATCTTATCTAGTGTTTTAAATGCAAAAAGATAAATATTTTAAGCCAGATAACCAAAAGGGCCAATGTCTCTATAGTGGCCCTTACTTATTGCTTGTCATAGACTGCTCAGCCACCATTGCTTCGTCTTTAAGGATCACTGTTCGCCACCGACAGTCAAAAAATGGCACCATTGGGGGGGTGTGTCATACTCTTGCCCCGGGGTGCAGTCGATGTATTCTAAATCCCGAACCGACAGGACTGTGCAACAATAAAAAAATGTGTACTGAATACAACCCAAAGATAACCTTACAGGCAAATATACCATAGTGTTGGTTTACTTTTAATATGGACATGACTAGCCAGATAAAACCTAAAAAAGAACAAATATCTTAATTGTTGAATTTCTGAGCAAATGCATTGAGGCAAGTAACAATAACGTGGATTCTGAAGAATACTAAATGCTTCTTCTCTGCAGTTATTAAATATTTCTTCAAGAATGAAAATTATTAAGTTGATGAAAATATTTGTTTGAATTGTATGTTCGCCTTTTTAGAGATCAAGCAAAAAGGCATAAACATCAGTCTAATCATTGACTATACACTCTAACCATTGCGCTACTTCTGCAATTAAAACTAATTAGAACCGAGTTGCCTGAGTTTAAGCAGGTGCGTTCACACAGTTAATTGCTTTTGTTATATCCAGGAGACAGAACATCTTTGGCAGTAATTGATTAATCTTATTATTGGACATTTCCCAAGCCTATGTATCCGGGCAATTTCTTTGAATTTCTCTTTAACGATAATAAAAAACTTAATGAAAAAACAAACGAATATCTCAAGTTAGAATGAATCATTAGACATCAATATTAAGATGCGTGGCGTTATTGTCTCATTCAAATTTTATATAGATTCTACAAACAATGGATCATTAAATGGAATGGCATTAATTTTTTATATCATCTAGTAATAAATCACCAACTTCTAAGAAGAATTATCTAATGTAAACAAAAGCAGCCCACACTAGCGCTGAATAAGTTAAAATACTCAGAAAACAATATGGGGTTTAAAGGGAATTGCTACCCGATTATTCTTTCTCTCCTTGATCAATCTATTGTTTTCTTGTGTGTGACTATCTGACTTAGTTGAATCTTGCCTTCGGCAACACATTCCAGCAAAGCTTGGGAAATTTTATAATCATCATCATCATGTCCTGATGGTAGCACTGATATGCATTACAATATTTCGCTAACCATCCATATCATTCATTGCTCTCGATAGGTCCTCCACGCAGCATCCAGTATCGGTGCAGAGCGGGACAATGTAGGTATTTGCTGAGCGGTCCAGACTGTGCTGATTTTCACATGAAAACATCCCTCATTGGATGTCATTCATTATTGCTTCTCCAGCAATGTCCAGCATGTCTTGGTTGCACCACTCGGATTGTTAGTATGATTGTCGGCAGGTGGCCGTACAGCTGCTTTCTTGTCGGGTGCTGTTTCTATGATTTGTTTAATAATGCGCGCAGCTTTCTTTTGCAGCTTCTATCTAGCTTATTCTCTAAGCGCTTCTTTGGGTCCAAGTGGTGCATCTTTACAGTCGCACTGATACATCTACGGGTTGCAAGAATTGTCGCTTTAACTTGTTAGTGAGATCGGATAACCACATGACTGACAAAATGCAGGTATAGGGAAGGCATTTTATAATAACCCTAGAGTATTTAAATTGTACGGTTATACCTAAACATTACCAAAATCAAAATGTCTAAAAAACGAAACACTTTTATTCATTACATGAATGTCCACATATTCTGATCTTTTCCCATCCAACTGGGAGATATTCCAAGATTTCCTATAATGATAGGAGCAATAGTAATTTATATCTCCACAAGATCCTTGGTTATCAGCCATACTGTAAAAGTACGTTTTAATGTTTTCCATATCAGTGCCCTCGAATATGATTTGCATGAATGACGTCTACAAATATCTAATAGGCTCAGTGCATTCTATTTTGTTTAGTTTGGTTTATTTGTTTAATGACAAGCCAAACATCAATGGTTATTTAATGCCTAAGCCATCCTTATAGACGTATAGTAGGGATAATGTATAAACGAAAGTGAGCGTAATCGCGCGACTGGAGAACTTGCTTACTATAATGTTGAAGTCCAAGACGATAGCCAGTAGGCCCCAAAGATTATCCATTCTATTTCCTGTTATCATTTGGAAAATACTTTAACAAATAAAAGGCAGCAAATAAAATCTAGATAATCAAATCTCTTAACCTCATCGAAATCAAAAGAACATTTTTGCTTGAAAATCATTAAAATTTAACAACTTTATGAATTTTAAAATATAAGACAAATCATGAGACATATAGCATCCGCAATAATATTTCAAAATATGAATATGCAAAAATGTGATTATCTAAAACCTTATCTAGTGTTTTAAATGCAAAAAGATAAATATTTTAAGCTGGATAACTGGACAGTATTTCGCGTGTAAATCCAAGAGAAATAAGATTTTTTCCTATGATATTACCCATCACTTCTAATGACTGAAAAACAAATTAAATGACCCCCTCACTCAATATATAGGATTATATATATTACGGAAAATATCTAGAAAACTATGTTAAGTACTAGCAGGACCTGTGGATATAAGACTGTATGATAATTGTATTATTACAGCGTATGGTATGTTTACTTAAGAACTATTGCGAAATATTTCAATATGTAAGTAAGTAAAGTCGTCGGGGCGGCCTAATGTCGGTATCGACCATGCATCGAGGGAGTCTATCCCCTTTTCACTAGCGTTACACAAAGGAGATTATTTTAGCATCTGAGGTGGAGCACCACATCTACCATCAGCTCCTTACTTTACCGCACAGATACCTGTGCTACTCATACGCTGAGTTGGCGAGGGCGGGTATCGAACTAGAAACCTTGTGGTTTCTAGCCAAACGCTCTACCGGCTGAGCTAACCCGGCCCCTTAATTCAATTAGAATAAGGTGAAAATAAGTGTAATACTTTTCGTGTTCGTATTTAATTTCATTTGTCTTTCTAATACGATATAATATTTGATTATTAATAATAATACTCGTGTTCCTTAAAAGTACGACCATTTATCATCTTGCAACACACTCTGGTCAAAAAGGAAATTGTCCATTATGCAAAAATGTACATCCTGATTATCTGGTGTTACTAACCCACCGAATTCTTATTGGATGTCATCATCTCAGCTAAATAATGGACCATTCCGTTTTTATTATGAAGAAAGAAAGGGGGAAAAGATATACAACACAGATGAACTTAACAAAAAGAAAGAAAGTGGGGGAAAGATAGAGATAGGGGGTGAGAAATCGGAAGCGATAAAGCTAATCTGATTCAATTGAAAAAGATGAAAAGCAGGAAGGATAGAAAAAAGAGTATGAGTTAAATCAAGTTTATTATATTTTTTACATTGAACTATTTCGCAACAGCTCTTAAATAACCATATCAAACGCTGTAATAATCAAAATATCATACTACGGTATATCCACAGATCCTGCTAGCATTTAAGTATTTTAAAACTTGAATATTTGTGCTAGGAGGGCGCATTCTTTCGCTAGTCTTAGAAGAAATTCATCCAGGGGGATGCGTAAGAATAATGAAATCGCACAGCAAGCCTTTCATTCAAATAGTACGTTCAATAGAAATCTGATATTTGATGAGGAACAAGTAAACACAGTCAAGTATCAGATTACGTTTAAAGGATCTCTATAGATCTGAATCTGCTCAATCCCAAGATCTTTCGAATAAGGAAAGAAAGATACCTTTGTTTTGTCTTTAGAACATTTGTTCTAAACGGAAATGGTAACTACGACTAGATAGGACAGTTCATCTGTATCATAAGTCATGATATACATATGCATTGCTATATCGCTAACGGCATAAAAATAGACATTAGTGAAATACCATCTCTCTCTCTCTCTCTCTCTCTCTCTCTCTCTCTCTCTCTCTCTCTCTCTCTCTCTCTCTCTCTCTCTCTCTCTCTCTCTCTCTCTCTCTCTCTCTCTCTCTCTCTCTCTCTCTCTCTCTCTCTCTCTCTCTCTCTCTCTCTCTCTCTCTCTCTCTCTCTCTCTCTCTCTCTCTCTCTCTCTCTCTCTCTCTCTCTCTCTCGTCTCTCTCTCTCTCACTCTCTCTCTCTCTCTCTCTCTCTCTCTCTCTCTCTCTCTCTCTCTCTCTCTCTCTCTCTCTCTCTCTCTCTCTCTCTCTCTCTCTCTCTCTCTCTCTCTCTCTCTCTCTCTCTCTCTCTCTCTCTCTCTCTCTCTCTCTTATATCTTGCATCTTGCTGGTTTCTGGTTTAATACCGATGAGCAATAAAATAGTTTGGCAGATAATTGAATTGGAAAACTTTCTCATGAGACATATCGTTCGATCCTAGAATTAATCAACGTTTAAATGTCCATCGAATTAGAAACTAAAAGTATTTCTTTAAAAAAAAAAGTTTACCTACATTCTCTGTACAACAGAATCCAGAATTATATTAAGTCTTAAAATATTAGTGAATTATAATGTTGGTTGAGGCGCTCGTTGTATAATGGTTTTGATTGGTTTGGTCTATTTATTTTACGGCCTATCTACCCATTTCAGGTCATTTAATACGAAACAAGTCAATGTGATAAAAGTTTCTAAGTTTCCAGTTCGTAAAATCTTAAAATTGGAATCAATAATTTTCATTAAAATCATTTGGTTTGGTTCGGTTTAGTTCGGTTTGTTTAATGATATGATAAACCCGTGTGTTATTTAATGCCAAAAACTGTTAAATTATGAGATAAAAGTTGGCACTCAGGTTTCCTTTACATATGTATTTTGTAGATATATTTCATGGATGTATTTTATATCTAATTAATAAGTTTTAAGAATTTTTTAAAATTTTTCTCAAGAAGAATAAAATGTCATCCATGCTAGTATTCTCAAACAGATGCCTCATATGATTTGCGTTTAAATATTTCTTTCTTATTGGAGTGAGAATTCAACACTCAATGAGAAAATGTTTGACAGTGTAATGGATATCGTAGAAAATGAAAATGGTTTATTTGCATAACGCTACTATCCTTGGAAAAAGTATGAATACAACCATTCTACACCCAGGTATAGGTAAATCATGGGATAGACTGGGCTATTTAAACATGATATGGCAACTTGTTTAGGAGAAGGAAAACTCTAAATGCAAACTTGTTGAAAATGACCTTGTGTCGCTTCATGCTTACGATGGAAGGGTTGGGATAATGCATCCATGTTGGTATTGTATATCATTCTTTATATTGCAGTGTACTTATTTTCTTTTCTTTTTTTTTTTTCTTTTTTTTTGTAGCTTCTTCTTAGCTTGGTCTGCGTATTGATCGGAGATACTCTTCAAACTTTTGGCAGTCTATCTTAAGATCTAACTGGTTTCTTCTTATGATTCTCTCTTAGACGTCCTGCGTTATTTGTTTGTTCTTGATTAAGAACACAAGATATTTCTTTGAATTTACATTTTTTAAGCTCTTGCATCCGGATCGCTCAAGCGCACTGTGAGAATCTAGCTCTGAACGAGAAGCGCCATTGCGATCTCATTCATCGATGGCTAGCTAGAGACTGATTAAACTAAACTCTCCCACAATTGCCTGGCAAAACTGGAAGAGAGGTCACAAAAGTGTTAAAGACCTTCAAAATCTCTGTAACTGAAAATAAATGGTCTACACTAACTGTGCATGATGAACAGAGTACCTATCAGTTATGCAACATTGGTTGATAACACAAAACCATGTTTGTGCAGTAGAAAATATATTTTGCATTTGTGTTTGATTGAGTTTGCTTCCTCTATCGTGAACACAAAATCTGTTTTAGAAATTTATTTTCTACGTGTGGGTGTAAACGTTGGCAGAGAGACAGATATATAGTTGAGAGGATTAAAAAAAAATCAGAACTTAATAACCTCTTCTTTAATGACCAGTAAATACCGTTGGTAATAAATCAATAAGAATTATCTCCCTTTGTTACCAAAGGGAATGGGAATAATTACTTCCCATTATTAGAAATCTATATTAACTAAATAAAGAAATTTCACTCCAGACGCAATTTAGAGTAAGCCCAATAATATTTTATAAGTAAATCTGTTTTTTTGTTTATTACAATCGTATTTACTTTTTATTAATATCTTTTAAATTAAATCTCAATCGACTGAATTGAAGAAAAACAGATTAATAAATAAATCTATAGAAGATTGTGGGTAGCCCAGCAAAGAGTAAGTAACCATATTGTCCGCTCTCTCACTCACTCTCTCTCACTCTCTCTCACTCTCTCTCTCTCCCACTCACTCACTCACTTCCACTCTCTCTCTCTCTCTCTCTCTCTCTCTCTCTCTCTCTCTCTCTCTCTTCATCTTCCCCCGTAATTTTCATCATCCCCTAGTGAGAGACATCAAACAGTAATATTGAAGAAATAACAATAATTTTGAGTACCATCCTTCTCACACTGACATTTACCCATCAAGAGAAAAATGATGCGGTAAGGACCCCTCCCCATCACTTGCATCCAGTATCTAAGAATAAGATAGAAACAACTAGAGAGTCTCCTGAGAAAGGACCCAGTATATAGAATTCTAGATGAAAACATCTTTTGTTCTCTATAGTTTTCAAAGATGTGATTTCCTTTGATCTATTTGATTTTTACTTACTTTAACTCACATGAAGAATTATCTATCACTGAAGGTAAGATCGCTATTATGAACCTTTAAAAAAATAAATAGAAAATTTCCAAAAATAAAAGTAAATAAAAATCAAATATTTGTTTGTCATCAGGTAATTTTATAAGAAATTGAAGTTACGCAAAACTTGAAGAAACTTTTTAAAATGAGTTGTTAATGACGGCTGCATTGGTATCATTAACCACTCTCCCATTATTAGCATGATTCAAAATACTATTTTTTGTGTGGAGTGTAAAATAATGTAGGGAGTGTTTTGTTCTTATTTCTTCATTAGTTTTAAAAACTAAATAGTCAAGCTGTTTCTTTAAACCTATATATATATATATATATATAAATAATTAATAAGTCATCCACAGACATGTGTTTCGGCATATCATGCCTCTTCAATGTGGCTAGACACAACTATCCTTGGGTAGGGTCGAACTCAGACTGACCGCATGGTAGTCCGATATCTTATCCCCTCGCCCACTGACAGCTGATGCGGTGGACTGGTGTTTTTAAACTATTAAATACATAGGAATGTATGTATCTTTCGATCACTGACAGATCAAATTTCCGGAGAAATGATCATTGCTTATTTGCTTAGTAGTGAGAGTTAATTTAAATTACCAATTAGAGAGCTCATTACCAAATTTATGGGAGCATATATAAATAAGTCATCCACAGACACGTGTTTCGGCATACGATGCCTCTTCAGTATATATATATATATATATATATATAATATATATATATATATATATATATATACTGATTGAAATATAAATCCTTATTTTAAAATATAATTTTTTTGTATCCTGTTAGATATTTCTAAATTCTTTAATGAGTGTTTCTTAATATATCGCAATTAAATCTGTGTTGTGGTTGTTCGTGATCCTCCACATTTTGTTATTTTTGTTCATGATTAACTGAATAACCATTTTCCTGGTAGGTGAATGGGTAAACGTGGTCCGCATGAAAGGCCGGCTAGACGCCCTGAAATTACACCCTGCAATTTTTTTTTCAAGGGAGTTGGTTCAAGAACCAAGTCAACTCAATGAAACCATAGACCGTGGAAGAACATGAAAGAGGAATATGACAATTTATTTCCGCGATTTCATGAGAGTTTCTGGCAAGATCAGTTGAGATGATTCCTGAATGCTGGTGCCCATATAGAATTTTCAAATAAAACTCCATGTTATGTGTGTTGTTCTCATATACATTTTTTTGTGAAAATAATGATTCAGAAATGAATTATCAGATTTTTAAAAGAGAAAAGGGGGTTCATTTACAATCTCTCTCTCTCTCTCTCTCTCTCTCTCTCTCTCTCTCTCTCTCTCTCTCTCTCTCTCTCTCTCGTATGTTATATATATTTGTTAATAATATTTCAAATATCAAACACAGTTTTTAACGACTTGAGATAAACACATGTCAGTACATTACTTAACCAGACTCAATTTTTGAATGAAATTTTATTTTTCTCAAGTTTTTTAAGCAATCTTCTGCAAATCATTTCGTTTGAAGAGCCTATCCATTAATATGAAAATGTCCTCTTTCTTCCGCAGCATAATCGTTTATAAATAAATGCTAGATTTTTCGCAGACACACATATTTCTGAACCTCAAGTAACTGATGGGTTCAAAACATATTTGGATTACAATTTTGTCGAAACATACTTTGGGCAGAATTTGAAAAGGTATGAATACGTACTAGTGTGTGTATATATATATATATATATATATATATATATATATATATATATATATATATATATATATATATATATATATTAATAGGTTTGAATTTAGTTTTTCATCTCCTAGATTGATTACTTAGCCAAAGTTAGTCTGCTCTCCTATTTACGCATGGCCGGTGGGAGAGTAGTTGGATGTGATCCTTTGCAAATGGTTTTTAGAATTATGCGAAATGCAAACAGCCTTTTCCAGGATTTGAACTCGGGTTGAAGATTCTGTTTCCCACGATTCTAACCTTTACACCACTAGCCTTCATTACACACTAGAATATATTCGTAACATTTAGAGAATTTCGAATAGCTGAAAATATTTAAACTAACTCTATCATATTCGGTAACAGTCGTTTTTCGGAGATTATAGATGATTCTTAATAGAATCATATGCAACTTGCAGTCTAATGGATACTTTTACCTTGGTATATATATATACATATATATATATATATATATATATATATATATATAATGAGGGAGAGAGATGAATAAATACATGTAATTGTTGACACATACACAGTTGAAAGGAAATCTACTGATTTGGAACAAACATTACAAAACAAACTGTCAACCCTTTCATTTCGATAGATATTACATCATAACATGTATGTGACGAACGTAATCTGATTTCGTGTTTCACTTTATTTATAGGTAGTATACCAACCCGTTTATATTTTATTTGGAGAATTGAATGAGACACAGTGTCCTGTTTAACCAGCAGTTCAACTGGATGGTTGATATATCTAAACGATATGAACTTTCAATTATTCTCTTAGTCCATTCTATCTATCTATTTTCTTTTCTTAATCACCTTTGAACAGCTGTGCAGTTTGACCTTTTCAGATATCTGTTGACTTCGGTAAAATTTCAGGAAACTGAAGCAGAACTCTTTATTTAATCAAAAGCTACTCATATATATGCTAAAAGTAAAGATTACATTAACATACCATACCATATCCTAGAATCGATGCCGTCGGTCTTTCTAGTGTTCATTGGTATTCTGAGTATTCTTTTTTTGTTTTAAAAGAGATACCAGTTCCCAAACTGTTACTGTTTGCTTCATGTGCTTTGGAAACTATTCGAAAATAGGATTCACAATTTCTCTGAATTTCTTAAGTGGGGGCTTGATAATTTATATTATTTAGCTTATCCGGACTATTGTCCTCATCTTTATTACCTGTACAACGTTTGAATTGGACACATAGCGTAGTCAATATAGGTGTTGAAAATACAGTCTTAAGTGATAGTTATCGGCTACAGTTCAATCCTGGTCAAGAGCGACAATAACATAGAATAATAAACACAACTTAACACTTTTACCCAGCTATAATTAGCGGAATAAGGAGAGGATACCCCCGTAGATTGAATAAAGGGTTGGGGTAAAAGTTCAGTGATGGCTGCCGATGACGACAAGAAGGTTACCGAGTTCCAGAAAGCTCCCAAGTCCAACAAATATACCTGAAGAAGATCGGAGGGCACATCGACCGAAACGTTGTACAAATAAGAATAAAGATAATCCTAATAATAAATAGTATTTTCAATTCTTTAATTTTTAATATAATTATTTTCTTTATAATTTTCCCTCTATTGGTGGTTTTACACCAGTTTTAACAGGTAGAATTTTACGTAGGTCTAAGTGACAACAATTTCCCTCAGAGTTCCACGACACTTTGAAGTATTCTTGCTGATTATTAACGGTGTTGTAGTCTGGTTGTTCTCGATTCTTCTTTTGATCTAAATTTCTACCAGTCTCTTTTCCAGTCCTTTGTGTACTTTCTTGGGTGGTTTCCGAGATTAGAGATAAATGGACATACTACTGCTGTTTTATAAACTTCTGCTTCCTGAATGAGTTCAAAACAGCACGAAAAATACCAATAACTACATCAATATCTCTATAAGAATAAAATTAGATAGTAAAATAATTAATTAAACAAAACGATTTTAATTACACATAATATGTATCTATTACAAGGTAAATAGCAAACTACAACGATATCTAGTTGTGAAGTTCTAATTCCTGAACAGTAGGGAATGTGGAGTACCAGTTCATCGCCTTTACACACAGGTCCATCCTAACCTGGAGAGATTGTACCAGTTAATGTCCCATCTATGGGTTAAATACATAAAAAATGGGTATTAATGTGTATGGAAAAAAACTTGAATATCAAGCAATAATGAATTTAAACAAAATGTTTTCGGCATAATTTAATCAACAAGGGTTGATATGCAGTAAATTCCAATCCACCAGCCAGCCAACAATGCTACCAGTAAATAATTGCGTTTATTAAACGGTGGAAGCATTTCAATAACTATTTCCACTAAAAAGATTGTAAACTTACCATTTTAGATTAGGTATTGTTCAATCTTTGATAATTTAATTCATTAAATATTTTGCTTATTTTAAGACCAATAGTAGCTAAAATTAATAAGTGACTCCAATCAGTCGGTCTACCAAATCTAGGAACATTTATCATAGCAGCCATTAACATGTATTTTTATATTTTTCTGTGTAATAACTTTGATACGTCAAATTACCTCTGGTGCTATAATATTAAAGTCTGTGGAATCGCCTATTCTCAGTATCAGTTGGACAACGAGGGTGTCTATCTTCTTTTTGCTAGCGCTAGACCAGGGATATTTTACTGGAACGCCACACCTACCATCAACTTTCTGCTTTACCACACATATCAGATTATCCAAGTTGTGCTACTAATACACTGAGCTTGTGAGGACCGGTATATCAATTTTTATAACCGGTTACACTTTCCTCAATTCTTTAATGTATGTTCCATTACATCTCCTCCACATTTTGCTCTTGTTGTTCTTGAATGGTTGAATAAACATTTTCCTTGAAGATAGATGTGTGAGTGACCAGCCGGAATCCCTGATGTAACACCCTGAGAATATTTTCTTTGCGGTTGGTTGAAGGAGCTAATCTACTCTATGAAATCAACGAGTTTGGAAGAACTTGAAGGACAAATACGGGAATTTTATTTCTGATATTACAAAAGAGTCCCTAGGAAAATCAGTTTATGCGATTCCCGAACGGCTTACAAAAGTGGAGGTAAATGATGATGCACACGTTGAATTTTGAATAAAACTCCATGTTATGTTTGTTCTTCTCATATTCATTTTGTACTAAATAATGATTCAGAAAGAATTTTTTTTATTTTTTAAAATAGCGAGTTACTTTAGAGTCATACTGTAGATTTTATTTACAAAACGTATCGGTACATTTTGTTCCTATTTTACTTTGAACCCCAAATTTCGTGTGATATTTTCTTCAACAATAATCACATTTTTATCTTTTCACTTGAATTTTACCTTTATTTATTTTTTCTTTCATCTGAACTAGAACATAATTTAAAAACAGATGATTGAGTGATAAGTTTTTTTGATAGAAATATAATCAAACAGAAACGTGTGAGAATATCCGCTGTTCTTCACTTGGAATTATTATGAGTTCAAATAGTAACCTTTCTTGGACTTATTATTTGATGGTTAGATCAGTTTTGTTAACGTCTAGTTTCTACGAGTTTGATATTGTCTATAGTCGGCTTATTCCCATATCCATTTACAACGTCATGTTGTTTTTTAGACAACACTCCACTATTACCCTTACTTATGCTAGACGGCTGGTCGGAGAGGCCCCATTCCGATCAACGGCTGGTTACGTCAAACTCTAGTACCTATATGATTTTCCCAACCCTGTTGCTCTTATGGCATGCCCAAACCCCTTTAATCATACTAGCAAATATATGCACCCTCCGGGTGCAAGTATTTAAGTTTTAATGTAATAAAATATTGTATTAAATTAGAAAGGCTAATGAAACTAAATAAGAATACAGATAAAAAGATTTGAAACAGATGGAGTATAATAAAAGATTTGAAACAGAGGGAGTATAATAAAAGATTTGAAACAGAGGGAGTATAATAAAAGATTTGAAACAGAGGGAGTATAATAAAAAATAGAACAACTGAAACTTACTCTTCCATCACTCTCGTCTTTCATTGTTATTTTTTCTAATTTAAGTATTTAATTAAAAGAGGAAGTAAAGAATAAAATGACAGTTATTTTATCTTGTTAATGGATTTCATTTAAGATTCATTGAAGAGATTTTTGCTTATATTCATTAAAATAAAACCAAACAGTTAGAAATCAATAATACTAAGCCCATATTTATTAAATTCGATTTTTTAATATTAATATGCAAATTAGCATACCCGTTCACACTGTAAACCACTATTTAGTTGTATATATAAATACAATTGCATGTTGTCAGTATGTAGACATAGTTAACAGTATTAATAATGTAAGACAATTTTATTAATAACTGAGGTTTAAATAAAGATAAAATCATGGATAATGTGATGCCAATAACTAAGAGAATTGTGACTTTAGTAGGAATATAGTTTCGGTTACAGACAGAAAAACACACAATCTCCATTATAATAAGATAAGATATGTGCTAGAAGCCGGTGGCTGGGTCTTAATGTTCTGGATATGACGTTAAATTATATCTGATAGTGAAGTACCAGTTTTGGAGCTCTTGGGGAATGTAGAGTACCCCTTCCTCACGATTACGCTTGTTAGGTTCTTATCTATGACTTAAATAGAAAAAATGAGTTTTAAAAATGCGTTTAAAAATTAAGTTTAAAACAAAATTGAGTATCCATCAAGAATGAATAAAGCAAAAACGTCTTCAGCATTAAATAATCCAATGGGTTGATATGCCGTAAAACCCAATCACTCAACCTATTATCTTTTTGTATTGATTTTTTTTATTCATACCTCAATATTCATTAGCCAGTATGAAATTTTCTTCCTATACATGTTCTGCTAGGCTTGATATGTTTCTTCAACATTTGATAATGATAGACGGTTTTCCAAAGTATATTTAATGGGAAATCAATTCAAAAATATATAGCATTTAAAGATCAAATGCATATTACAATTTAGAAATGGTAAAGAAAATAACAAGGAAAACGATAGATTAAAAGCAAAATGAATTAATAGATTGGCCTGAAAGATATATGAAATATGGAAAATACTTCAATATTTTACAAAGCACCTCCTCTAAAAAATGGAATATACACTATTCTTGGATTTTATTCTGAAAATGGTAATAATATTTAAATGACATGCAAGACACTGACAGTCGGCCGGACTAAAAAAACAAAAGAGTGGAATCAAATTAATTTGAAATCTGTGCCAATCTTTATATTGTCACTCGTGTTTCTTAAAAAAGCACGAGCGTTATCACCTTACAACACTCTCGGTATAAAAATGAGACTATCCAAACTGTCCAAGGTGGAATGAAAAAATGTAAATCCTGATTATCTGGTGCAGCTTATCTGCCGAAATCGTATTTCTGATCAGTGTCGTCACCCCAGCTAAATAATTTATTTTAAAGAAAGAAAGAAAAAACACGCTACACAGAAAAAAATATAAGAAAAAGAAAGAGCAGAGGAAGATAGAAAGGTGAGTAGGCGGAAGCGATAATGCTACTCTGTTTCAATTGAACATAATGAAAATATGAAAAAGAAAGAAGGAAAAAAGATTGAGAGAGTTAAATAAAGATTATTCTACATTTCAGATATTGAAGTATTTACAATAGCTTTTAAGTAAACATATCAAACGTCCTAATTGAATTATCATAGTGTGTTATATCCAGAGGCCCTTCTATTCCTATTATATATTTCAGCTTACTCTCATTATATATTATATATATTATATATACATTTTCATATTATCAACCAAAGCC
The DNA here is from genome assembly GCA_023376005.1 of Doryteuthis pealeii. Lineage (NCBI taxonomy): Eukaryota > Metazoa > Mollusca > Cephalopoda > Myopsida > Loliginidae > Doryteuthis > Doryteuthis pealeii. The sequence goes on from CM042139.1 coordinate 49,471,870, forward strand.
TGAAGAAGATACCAGAAGATCTGAAACACGTGTTGCACATGTAAAACAAAAGAATAAAAAAATTTTTTCTATACATTTTGCGGACCTTCCTTTTTTATAAATATATATATATATATATATATATATATATATATATATAATTGCTGTCCATCGTATCCGATGATGACACCACGTGAATCATTTTCCTCCCATTTAATCGGTCTCTGGTTGCGTCTGGCCAACTGTCTATGGGGATGTTCAAGTTCTTCATGTTTCTCTTGATGTTGTCTTTGTACCTGAGCTTTGGTCTACCGATTCCACGTGATCCCTCTCTCAGTTGAGAGTATATAATCTGCTTTGGTAGTCTGTCATCCCCAAGTCTGTTTAAGTGACCAGCCCATCTCAGGTTGCGTTGAACAAGTATTTCGAGCATGCCAGGGATTCCAGTTCTCTTCCGGATGGTCCTGTGTGAAACATGTTGCCACCACTTGACATTTAATATACTGCACAAGTGACGCATGTAGTAGACATGTAGTTCATGGGCAACCGCTTTGTATATCGTCCAGGCTTCCGCACCGTACAAGAGGGTTGAGAGAACTATGGCACGGTATACTGCACATTTAATTTTCAAGGAGATGTCTCTGTTGAACCAGACTCGCCTCTTCAATTTTGGAAGCATTTGAAATTCGGAGATCAAGCTCTGCATTGAGTCTATTGTTGATGGCAACTGTGGAGCACAGGTACTTGAAGGTATTTACCTGAGCTAGAATCTGACCTTCTATCAGGATGTCTTTTCCAGTATCATGTGATGTCGGAGGGGTGGGGTGATACATAACTTCGGTCTTATTGAGGTTTATTTTCATCCTGCGAATCGTATGATTATGTCTTGGGCGTCTTGGTGGTTGTGTGCCAGAAAGGCAGTGTCGTCTGCATACATTAGTTCACACAGCAGGATGTGTTTTGTTTGATATTGAACAGGTCTGTCCCTGGTCTAGTCTGTATCCATACTCCTTGGGAGGAATTAGTGAAGGCATCAGATGAGACCATAGAAAGAAAAATTGAGAGCAGGGTAGGTGCCAGGAAAAACCCCAGTTTCACTCCGCTCCCAACTTCAAATGACTCTGAGAACCCACCCCCTTAAACTGACCGATGCCCTTATTCCTGTATGCAAGGCAGATACAAGCTTGGTGAAGTGGTCAACGTACCCCACTCTCCGTAGGATGTCCCATAGTGCTTGTCTGTTCACTGTGTCAAAGGCTTTTGTGAAGTCAACAAAGATCATGTAGAGAGGCATATTCTGTCCAATGCATTTCTCCTGGATTTGGCTCAAGGAAAAAATCCTGTCTTTAGTTCCCTGGTTTTTACGGAACCCACACTGTGCGTCAGGTAAACGTTTCTCCGCTAAGATTGATAGTCTGTTGAGCAATATGGGGGCGAAAACCTTTCCCGGTATGGACAAAAGTGAGATCCCGCGGTAGTTGCCACAGGCTCGTCTGTCTCCCTTCTTGAAAATGATGACTAGCTGGGCATCCTTCTTGTTTTTTTTATTTGGGGCTATCCATGCATTGACCGGATATTCCATCACACAAGGCTCATATTCCATCACACAAGGCGATGTTCTGCCGGTATGGATATTTGTTTTTGTTGTTCCTATTTTGCACTGGAAGGCAGGTAAATTTAGTTTACGATGCACAAGAGTTTGCCAGTTGTTTATGCGCCCCTCTCCTACACCGAGAATGTGGTGAGCTGGCAATGGATGCCCAGGACGAGATCAGCATTTCAGTAGTCGCAGTGACTAGCCGGGAGTATTTCGGGTATACATCCGGCCTCGCAGTTTGTCACATATCTGTCTTTCTCAGGGTTTGTCCTCCCATACAGTAGTGCGCTAGAAAGAAGTACAACGTGTTCTCCCGAAGCTTGAAGAAAGAAGAAAAAAAAATATATGTATATATGTGTGTGTGTATATATATATGTGTGTGTGTGTGTATATGTGTGTATATGTGTGTGTATATATATATATGTGTGTGTATATATATATGTGTGTGTGTGTGTGTATATGTGTGTATATGTGTGTGTGTATATATATATATGTGTGTGTATATAATATGTGTGTGATATATATATATATATATGTATATATATATATATATATATATATATATATATATATACCATTGGTATTACCTCACGGTTCCATAGTGATAGTGCTTTTTGTGGTCCCATCTATCGGGCAAATAGATATGTTTGCAAATTATCTGCTTTAGATAGGAATATTTGATATTAGATACGAACGTACAATGCCAGCAGGAAAAGAATAAGCCCGGACAGGCTGAACTGCCATGAAAACCAATCGATCAATAAGGCATGTTTCGAGATCCAGTTTCAGATCACCTTGTCTTCCATAAGTGTATATTGTCCGACAAAAATAGCAAAATTATTTAGCATGTATCATGAACTCAGAAACGTTTATCGGGATTTTATTTTCATCGGAAGATAAGCAAAGTAAGATATTGGTGCTTTCCGGCAAGAGATTCGAACAGTTCAGATGATGAGAAAAAGAAAAAAATAATCTTTCATCTGAGATCGGATATTTTTTTAATATTATTTTTAATGGAAATAACCCAGAATCCGTTGAAGTCTAAGTAGACGCTTTATTATTTATTATTTTCTGTCATTCCTAACGCAGACAAATGTATGGCGAAAAAAGAAAAACAAATTCGACAACATTATCTCACGTGAATGAAAAAGATTTTCTTAGATGGAATTGGCTTCTTGTTTGTAGCTTGCATTTTAGAACAACAATTTGCTCGATTCATTGACTGAAGACTTACATTTTACAAACGATTTCTTGGAACTCATTTCATTGTATCAATGGCAATTGTGGAACGGCTGAGTATGAATACAAATAAGTTGATAGTGAAACGAAGAATATATCTATGTCGTACAATCTGTCGGAGTGTGCACACAACCGAACATGGTTGCTTGGATTATATGGCGTGTCAAACCTTTTGGGGTTATTTTATGCCAAATATGTTTTGTTTCATTCATTCTTGATGGGTATTATAAATACCTTTTAAACTCAATTTTTTGATAAACACATTTTTCTATTTAACCCATAGATGGGACCCTAATAGGTACTACCAGTCCGGCTCAGATTGAACTTGAGTAATGGCGAGAAAGGGTACTTCACATTCCACAGAGCACCAAAAAAGGAACTTAACCACTAGATGCAGTTTAATGTCATAGATAAGACACCGGAACATGTAAAAAAGGGATAAAAAAGAAATTATAGATGAAGTAGACTGCCCAATTTATAAGATCAATTAAAGAGCTCCTCTAATTTTTCTACTTCTACATAGCTATAAGTATTCCCTACGTCGGATGTTCCATTTATTACAATAATCTAAATAAATCAATACCAGTGGTGTATATAAATTTATATAAAGATAGTTTTTCAACTAATTTGTCGTAATATTTGGTACTAGAAGCGGCTACCCAGCGTCGCCCGGTAGAAAAGTGGTCAAAAAAGTTCATCTTGCATTTGCATTATTACTGAATTGGAAATTGGATCCTCGCAGGATACCCCATTAACATCCTTACATGAAAAAAATCTCACGCTTATTCAGCTTGGTGGGGCAGCAGAAAAAAATGCAAAGACACTCTGAAAAGAAAAAAAAAATATATCTCCTATTTAAGATATCAAATGCCAAAAGAAACCAGTCTGTTACTATTAAATTTTATTTTTAATGATCTCACGAACATGAATCAAATCTTCATTATTTTTGCTCAAAAATCAAGATCAGCTGATAGTAATAATATATATATATATATATATATATATATATATATATATATACTTAGTTGTTGATTGTTTTATTTTTGTAGTTTCATACATACATAGACACAACTGTCCTTTATATATGTATAGATAGATAGTTTATTTAATAATTTAGAATAAGTAGGCTATCTGCATTTGTAAAACTAGGCTAAAATTCTTAAAACTAACTGAAAAATACAAATTAGGAATAGCGCACTGATAATACATATGGAATAGGAACAAGTATTTTGAAGATCGAGGAAAGTGTGATAGGTTGTTGTAAAGTGTAAATATAAATGGAGAAAGAGTTATGTTAGTGAGTGATTTATTTTGTTTAAAGGCATATCAAACTTTATAGGCTATTTAGTGTAAAATCTTGAAACGAAAATGGTCAGTGCAATTATATAGTTGCTCGGACATGTCAAGCCGATTGATCAATACGGGCCTCTCCGACTGCACGTCTCACCCAAGTAAATGACGAAGTGGAGTGTTGCATGTCACGGGGCTACTTATACCCGGGTTAATGACTGCTCGGCCATTACGGGTTGCCACTTACGACCAAGAGGTTGACCTCATTGAGGTAAGTATTACCCTTCTGCAATGTGCAACTGGCGTAATCTTCAAACCGAGTCGATAGGGTGGTCGGAAGAGTTAGAAGATAAAGAAGAATTCTTGGAACAGAGAATGAGAGAGGGAGAGCGAGTTGAGGAGAGAAAGTTAAATATATTGAACGAGAGGGAGGGAAAAATTTAAATATATTGATGGGGAGAGGATAAGAAATTTAAATATATTGAATGAGAGGGGGTAAGAAACTTTGAGAGAAAGAATGATACGTAGACGAGATAGAGGAAGTGCCAATATATTTGAATAAGACGGCATATTTTGTTTATAGACAAAGTAGGCATACTCTTATATTTCATGTAGTTATCAATACATAAAAAAATTCGTAATTATTTACGGGAACTATGCTTATATATACTAGCAAATATATGCACCCTCCGGGTGCAAGTATTTAAGTTTTAATATAATAAAATATCATGTTAAATTAGAAAGGCTAATGAAACTGAATAAGAATTCAGATTAAAATATTTGGAACAGAGTAGGTATAATCGTAAAATAGAACAACTTTGAAACTAACTCTTCCCTCATTTTCCATTACTCCCGTCTTTCAGTGGTAAATTTTCCTAATTTAACTATTTAGTTAAAATAGGAATTAAAGAATAATATTACGGTTATGTCTTCTTGTTAATGGATTTCTTTTAAGATTTATCCCCGAGATTTTTGCTCATATTCAATAAGATTAAACCAAACAATTAGAAATCAATAATACTTAGCATATATTTATTAAAATCAAATTTTTAAGATCAATATGCAAATTAGCCTTCCCATTGACACTGTGAACCGCTATTTTGTTGTATATATAAATACAATTGCATGTTATTAGTATGTAGATATGGTCAACAGTGGCTTCGGCCTCTGGACCATTGATATAATTAACGGCGTCGATCCCAGGGGGCCATCCCCCCAGGCAATACCTGCCCCCTCGATTTAAAGGGGCAGGGCTGGGTTTATTGCCCAGTGCCTGAGGTGCCCCCCTTGAGGGGGAATGCCGACGGGATCGATGCAATTTTTCACCCGCCACCCCATGAGTCTCGGCTTGTGGGTAGTCCCACGTTAATAGGGCCTTGTGCCTGACCCGTACAAGTGGGGTACGTGGAAAATATCATGTAGATATGGTTAACAGTCTTAATGATGTAAAACAATTTTACTAATAATTGAGGTTTAAATTTTAAAAAATAGAATCATGGAGAATGTGGTGTAAATAACAAAGGGAATTGTGAATTGTATAGTAATATAGTTTCGGTTACATACAGACAAACCCACAATCTCCATTATAATATATATATATATATATATTATATATATATATATATATATATATATATATATCCCACTGCGCTTATTCAGACTGAAGAATAAAATACATACCTGTTATTGTATAACTGGAGTACTATTTGGCTCACAAATGTCGAGAAAGCGGTTGCTTTTCTATAAAGAAAATATTAGACGTCAGCAATTTTCAAATTATTAAGATTACAAAAATATTTGTTTTTATCTATAAACCTTCTTTCACTGGAAAAGGGTCTATCTATCAGCTTTACAGTTCGATTTTTATTCACATGTTTAGGTATTACTCATTTTGGGGGGAAACAGTATTTTTTCATTTTCCCCAATTAAATATTCTGCTTGGAGTAAATTAAGGTAATATCTGTTTTTAGAAAGCGAATAATTTGACCTTGGATAGATAGATTGTTTATTTTACCAGACAGTACATAAAGGAATCTCCACACCAATGATTAAACTGATTTGTTTTTTGTTTTGTTTTTTGTATTTTTCTTTTGTATTTTTTTTTGTTGCATTTAATATTCCCTAGCGATTTTTTTTCCATAATTCTTCAGGAGATAAAAACTAATCGAAGACGACGGATGAATAACATTCTCTGAGGAAGTAAACTCATTAAAAATTGAAGCAGATTTTGTGGAAGATTCAAAACAACTTTAAAATTCGACGAATAAATCTATAAGAGAATAGTTAAAAAAAAAAGAATCAGTAAAATGTATAGATTTTTCAGTACATAAGAATCTACTTTAAAGTTCTTATTTAATGATTACCTTAGAAATAAACTGAAAATCTTATGAAATATAATTCGATATAAAACCTAATTTGAATGTCTTATGACGTGTCTGTAGTTTCTTCAAAGAATAACGTATTCATTATATATACTAGCAAATATATGCACCCTCCGGGTGCAAGTATTTAAGTTTTAATGTAATAAAATATTGTATTAAATTAGAAAGGCTAATGAAACTAAATAAGAATACAGATAAAAAGATTTGAAACAGAGGGAGTATAATAAAAGATTTGAAACAGAGGGAGTATAATAAAAAATGGAACAACTGAAACTTACTCTTCCATCACTCTCGTCTTTCATTGTCATTTTTTCTAATTCAAATATTTAGTTAAAAGAGGAAGTAAAGAATAAAATGACAGTTATTTTATCTTGTTAATGGATTTCATTTAAGATTCATTGAAGAGATTTTTTACTTATATTCATTAAAATAAAACCAAACAGTTAGAAATCAATAATACTTAGCACATATTTATTAAATTCGATTTTTTAATATTAATATGCAAATTAGCCCTCCCGTTCACAAAGTAAACCACTATTTTGTTGTATATATAAATATAATTGCAGGTAGTTAGTATGTAGACATAGTTAACAGTATTAATAATGTAAGACAATTTTATTAATAACTGAGGTTAAATAAAAATAAAATCATGGAGAATGTGATGTCAATAACTAAGAGAATTGTGACTTGAGTAGGAATATAGTTTCGGTTACAGACAGAAAAACACACAATATCCATTATAATAATAATAATAATATATTATATATATATATATATATATATATATATATATATATATTGTTGTGTGTGTGTAGCAGCCCCTCAGCATGAGTAGGATGTGATGCAAGGTCAATTTCTTAAGCGGAGTTAAACAGGTTCGAATTCAGAGTTTTCCTCCTCCTAAACTGGTTACCTAGCCACGATTAAAGAGACTCGTCTGCCCTACTCTTTACCCATAGCTGATGGGAGATTAGCATACCTTTCCAAAGGGTATTAGCGCTTTCAAATGTCTCATGTTCGATTGAAAGAGAATAAGCGTTAACTTTTTTCGCACAGTCACCCGCTCTCTATTTTTCCTCCTACTTCCTCATAGTTTTTATGTGTAGCATTCCTATTCGTTCCCTTTTTTCTTTATAATAATAACGGAATGGTCTTATATGTAGCTGAGGTGACGATGTTCACAAATAAGAATTCGGTGAATAAACAACAGCAGATAATCAGGATTTACATTTTTGCATTTCATCTTGAATGGACGGTCTCATTTTTAACCAGAGGGTGTTGCTAGATAATAACGGTTGTACGAACGGAAGTATTAATATATAGATGTGACAAAATAAGGTTCTTTTTTTTTCAAAATATTAATTGGTACATTTTTTCGGGGCGGGGGCTAATTTTTCAAAAAAATCAACTGCACATATGACGTAATTATATGAACTATTGAGCCCATCGTAATATATATATATATATATATATATATATATGTATGTATGTATGTGTGTGTGTGTGTGTGTCTGTGTATTCCGAAAATATTTTTAATAGTATTTCAAAGTAGAGTTATGAACATAATTAGTTAAAAGAAAATGGAAGTAATGTTGCAATCTTAAGAATGTGCAATTTATGCCTTTTTATTTATGTTTAAAACATTTCATTGCAGACCTTGGTAATGAATGACAACTAATTATATTCGTTTTGATTCTATAATATCATATGATCACATCCTTCTATCTTATTTCAGAAGAAAAGTACATCTTTTATATAAAAACATAATATTGATTGTGTACTTTAATTATCGACGATGATGTGTATCTAAGACATCCTGAATTATTATTTTGGCACAAGCTGTAACTTTGTATTTTTTTCAAGTACCTTTTTATCTAAGCACAAATCGCTCTCGGTAACCCCGACATTGCTTACAGTTTATTCGATAAACATACGTATCCTTGTTTCTCTACATGAAACAAGCCATAATATTAAACCCTGGGGAGAGTCACCAAGGACATTTATTCAGTTTCAATTTAATGTTTGAGAGTTTGTTTTTTTTAGCAACGAATTTATATCAGAATATAATTGAGGAAACAAAACATTTCTTAGTTCAAGTGATGCAAATGTTAAACAATCCTAATTCTTACATAAACTTCCCATAATAAATTTTTACATCTATCAGAAAAATACGTATAGATATATTTACCAAGTTTAAATACTGTATGAAACTGTTTGTATTTGCTTGGGAAAAGTATATATCTAACTGTTATATACCCCATCGTCGGGTATATAAACGTGAGTGTGAAAGAGTATTAGTTCAGAGAGTTCTCGGTGATAGAGAGAGATATTAGAGAGAGACAGAGACTCGAGACTTACTTGGTTACTGATTCTGATGATTTGTCTGGCTGTATCCTCTTATTATTCTCTGGCCGACATCTTGTTGTCTAGTCTTCTAACTGCTTCTTCTTTTTCTTAACTAAGGGACAACTTTAGTCATTTTAATTAATTGAATGAACTACAAGACTTTTATTTCTTGATCAAGATTTTATTTAGTCTAACCCATGTTCTTTTGTGCAGATGAGATTTCAACCCCAGCAGAGAGAGGCACATGTTTTCTGCTCCAACGTCAGGTGGAATCTAAAATCGAAACTAATTAATCACGTGACGCGCGAGAATCGCGCCTCTGGGGTCAGGTTTACGAATAGTCCTTGTATTTTTCCACTTGAATTCAACAACCAGGTCTGTCAACAATTCATAACATTAAATTGTAACATAACTATTCTCCTCCCGTCATGGATACATAATAGGACAGACTGGGCTCTTTAACCTTGATATGGCAATTGGCTTAGGAGGAAAAAATAATTTAAACCTGTTAAACTTAGAAATTAACCTTATGTCTCATCCTCCTCGTGAGGAGGGCTTGGAGAAATACATACATTGTATGCAATTTCCTCTAGGTATATATATATATATATATATATATATATATATATATATATATTAACCCTCCGCACAAGCAGGATGTGACACAAGATCATTTTCTTAAGCTGAGGTTAACGGGTTTGAACTCGGAGTTTTCCTTCTTCTAGACTGCTTACCTAGTCAAGTTTGAAATAGTCCAATCTCCCCTACTATTTACCCTTAGTTTGACACACACACACACACACACACACACACACAGAGTAGTTAGATGCATAATTTTCACAATGGTATTAGTGCTATACGAAATGTAAACAGCCTCGTCTAGGAATTGAACTAGGGTCGACGAGTCGATTTTCTAGGACGCTAAGAGAAAAAGTAGTATATATGAACGTAACATACGAGGGTCGTTCAGTAAATGAGGTGAATTTTGCCTAACGATTTGGCAATACTGTGTAGTGCTTACAGTTGCACCTTTTCAATGAATTCAGTACTGATGGGTTTATTTTAAGTCCCAGAATATTGTCAGTATTACCTTATTTACTGATCGATGCTTCCAAAACTTTTATTTGGCAAAAAAACATTATGTTTTCACTCGATGGACTGTATTTTTGACATGGATTCGTAGTAGTAAAACTATGTTTAGCCCATTTGTAAATAGCCTTTTGACGAATACATACTTCTTCATACAAATCACACATTCTCCAGTAAATTTCTCATGCTTTGCACCTCTTAGTTACCAAATAGTTTAGATATTTCGGTCCAGACCGGGAGTACTTATTTTGATTCATCGCCATTTTGAATATCCTCAAAACATATATTTCTTTGGTATTAAAATAGATGTTGCTGCAAAGCAATTACAAACAATGCAGAATTTATTTTTATGGAAAATATTCTGAAAAGAAATTGCTCTTTTTCCAAAATTCCCCTTTATTATTGAATTACATAATTAACGAGTTTGAAT
>CM042139.1:49487220-49594720 GCA_023376005.1 Doryteuthis pealeii
AAAATACAGTACAAAAGATCGAATCTATAAATAGATATGAGTAGACGTAAATAATACATATATACATACATAATTAAATTATTTATTTTTATATTCCTTTTCTAAGATGATTTGAGTAAATAAAACAGAGATAGACGTATACATATGAACAGACTGAAACACCTGGACTGACTGAAACACCAACATTATATATATATATATATATATATATATATATATATATATATTATATATATATAATTTAGTTGTAAAATATGTTTTCCCTTTACCCCGGTTTCGGTGCTCAAGATGCACCTTTTTCAGGAGAAGATTTTGTATACGATTAAAAACTGAATAGTTTAAAAACATACCGACTCTAGTTTCACGCAGATAACGAATTTTCAGGGTACCCTGAAGGTTCGTTATCAGCGAGAAATTAGAGTCGGTCTGGTTTACAATCGTAGGTCTTTTCGTTGAGCACTTTTAAACATTTAAGTTGTGAATCCCGAAGTATTTAAATGCTTATATTTATTTACTCTTTCTTGATTTTAATCGTTACGACAGTGTATATATATATATATATATATATATATATATATATATATATATATATATATATATATACTCCAAATATTGGGCGAAGGAAACTTCCTCACGACGTTGAAGTTTTTCAGTAGTCGTAATTTACAGAGCTCAATATGTCCTCTTACTATTAGTCACAGAGCAAACATATATAATAAAAAATAACAAAGAAGATTTAGAATGAAAGCCTAATAGTCTATTTCTGGAGAGCTAGAGGAATTGCTACCATATATATATATATATATATATATATATATATATATATATATATATATATATATATATGTATATATATATATATATATATATATATATATATATATATATATATATAAAGGCTGAGATAGATGGACAAAGAGATGACTCTATATGAGATCATTTACATCTTAATGCTTTCAAAATATACTAGATTTGTTGATTGAATTAGAAAGGAAATAATTGCATGTAGAAACATCCATATAGAAAAATACATTTATTTACTGCTTGATTTTCCAAATCAGTTAAACAGTTCAATTCGTGTAATTGCTCATCCCACTAATTTAAGAATCATTACGGTGGATTTTATCTTTATGCATTCAATATGTATTTGGGAATAAAAAACAACAAAAACAAAAACACCATGCGCATCATTCTTACCAACTTTGTTTTTTCCCTTTTTTTCCTTTTTTTATCCCCTTTCACGGCAAAAGTCATGATTTTAACACTTAGTAAAAGATGACTCCACTTTGATGTCTCTGAATCGTACAAAAAAAAGAAAGAATCGTGATTAAATGTTAAGACCGTGACATAGAAATAAAAGAGAATGCACTTTGACAGAAATAAAGTTACATTCTGAAGTCATTATTTTTGTTTAGATTAAGCAAATATGCCTTCTAGCGATTAATTGTTCACTTTTTAGATTGTTTTTATTTGTCAGCTATAAATAAAAATAACGTTAAATTATCACTGGATTTTTTAACCATTCCTTTCGACATGAGATTTCAACAACGAACAATCTGTAATGTTATCTATCATGAAAATTCTGGTTATAATCCTTTATATGTACGTAGAGGTAACTTAATAAAAATAGCACATAGCAGCGAGATATTTATTAGATCAGCAGAATTGAAATAATCTTAGCCAGAATACAAATCAATTTCCAGTTGTTGTTTTTTTTAATGATTTTGCAATACAAATACATTGGAAATGATTTTAGTTTAAAAATACGTTTGAAATGATTTAACTATGAAAACTTTGGAAGTGATTTAAAGGTGGTAGAACATACTTTACTATAAGAATTCATTAGAAATGATTTTGTAATAAAATGCATTGAAAAAGATTTTACTATAAAATCCATTGGGATGTATTTTACAATAAAAATTCATTGGGAAGGTTTTTATCGAAAAAATACATTGGAAATTGTTCTGCTATAAAACATATATTGGAAAACATATTAAAATTGCGTTGTGATTTATTTTATTCCATTTGATTGCATCACGTTTGTTATTCAATAAAGTTTATTTCTACTTAGATTGATTTAAGGATATACTACTGTTAATTAGTCAGGTTATCGCTTCCGTGTGCTCACTCCCTCTTTATATCTTTTATCTAATCAACTTCTATCTTTCTTATTATTTTTTTTTCTGTGTAGCATACCCCTCTTCTTTCCTTTCTTTCTTTATAATAAAAACGGAATGGTCCATTATTTACCTGAGGTGACAACACTCATTAGAAATAAGGATTCGGTTGATAAGCAACACCAGATAATCAGGATTTACATCTTTAACTATGGAGTGTTGCAAGATGATAACGGTCGTATTTTGTAGGAACACCATTATTATTATATACTTGCGGGACCCGAAGAATTTCCACGAAACGAATAAAAAATCAAGAGGAGCTATTAACAATAGGATCATCACTGTTTAATGTAAGATATCTAACGAGAAACATGTTAGTAAAATATATCCCTTTAGCATATGCTTTTCCTTCCCTTACTTTCTTTATAATAAAAACGGAATGGTTCATTATTTTGCTGAGATGATGACACTCATCATCCTGTCACACTCGTAGCACGGATATCCTTGACAATTCGCACCAAACATCCCCATATTTTGTTTATCTCGGGAGGTCGTCTGCATCCAGTATCCGCGCAGATTTGGGCAATGTAGGTAATTTCTGGGCGACCCACACTGGCGTGAACATGTACTACTTTACATATGAGAACGCCACTTATGAGTTCTTCATTCTTCTCCGACAGTGCCCAGCAGGTATTGTACGTCTTTCTCGGGTGGTTTGTGTTATGTGATAGAGGGCAAGTTGCCGTACAGCTGCGTTCTTGAAGGGTGCTGTTTCTACGATATATTTGATATCGCGCTCAGCATTATAATGCAGCTACTATCGATTTTATTCTCTTTGCGCTCCGTTAAGGTTCAAGTAGTGCAGCCATACAGTAGCACTGACACAACTACATGGAAGAATTGTCGCTTTGACTTGTCAGTGAGAGCAGATTTCTATATCAATAATAATCTCTCTATGGCTGATCATGCCTTCCAAAATTTTTTCAATACTTTTTTGTAAATTTAAATTAATTTTCTCAAATAAATGCATGTTTACAATATTGGAGCAAAGAAGTTTCAGCGTTTGATTTGAGTTAGGATGCTCAGCAGTTTCAAGAGTCAACAGAAGTCATAGAGTAAAAAAGTTAGAAGCCTTTATACGAGTCTCTTTGTACTATCTGCCTGATAAGAAACTCAAACTCTCCCATGTCCCTGGACATGGAGATAATTGAGTTGTTAGGATTAATAATGGTCTTTATCTCACTAAAAAAATTGGAAGTTCTTTTTTTTATCGGAACGAACAGAGTGAGGCTTACGAGCGGCTGTACCTTCATAAACACTATTGAACTCGTACAACGCTTTTCGAATCATCTGCACTGTCCTCAGATTTATCACCCAAACATTGATATCTTCCAAGTTGAGATTCAGGTGATAATGCCAAGCAGTACAGTTCTTTCTTTCTTTTGAAAGTCCGTACATACGACGATGACGTCACTCCATATCTTCAGTTCTGAACACTCTGGTGGCTCATTAGTCCAATTCCAGACTTGCAGATGCGGTCACACCTATTGCAGGGTAAATTACTATCTAAATTTGGTCGTTCATGACGACGAATGTCGCCACTCTGCAGTCCAAAATAGTATACTGTTTGTAAATTACTAGAGGAGTGAATTGCGTGTTGGTGCTGTTTTCCCCGTAGACTGTGTCCAACTGACACTTGTTTACTGCACAGTAAACAGACCTTGAAACAAGCAAGTCGAATACGGGAAATAAATTTAAAATGGCAGCCATTTACTCAACGCACCTTGCGTATATATATTTCATTATATGTAAACTTAAGATAGCGCAGACATACTCAAAGGCGCTTGATAACTGATAGTTTCTCCCCTATGCAATTTTCGGACTATACTTAGTCCAACGATCCTATTGGACAGGAACTGACAGTTACCAAACCTCATTTTTTACACACACACACACACACACACACATATGTATATATATATATATATATATATATATATATATATTGTGCGTGTAATTATGTACATAATGTGTAATTATATATAATATTTGAACGCATATGCATTTGTATTAAATATACATTCACAGATACGTTGGGCGCATTCCTGTACACGTGTGCATCTGCTAGTGTCAAAGGTGAGTGTATATTCAACAGAAAGTGCCAGAGGATTGGTAAATATGATTAGGCGACACGCCTTTTCTAACTTTATATCATAATTAAATTCATTTGTTAAAAGCAACTTCAACGGCATATATAATCTAATACAAAAAGTAGTTACTGATATAACAGACGATACAAATGAGTGTATCTGTTAAATATATCTAATAAGCAAGAAGACAGGAAAAATTGTCCGTTTAAATGTCAACCCACACGGCCCGAGGAAATAGATCGGATCATTAAAAATGAAATTCGTTTTCACATAATTAGTGGGAACGACACATAAAAAGAAATGATTAAGAATTTATCGATGAATACGAATGCGCACCAAAATGTTTTCGCTGTTTGGGAATTAAAAATGCAACGATTAATTCCATCAGAATTTATAACTCGTTCTTAATTCGGAAATATGAATGTATCACGTGACAAATTCAAAAGAATTTAACATCTACTCTGTTATGTTTTTTTTGTTTTTTTTAATTTTTTTTTACCCAGTATATTGGGTATATTCTTGAAATGTTAATTCCGAGATATGTGTTGTTGTAGCCAATTTAAATCGTTTGCTTATTAGCAGCTGAGATAAACCTCTTCGATAGAGAATTTGACAATATTTCCCATGTCGATTTAGTTCTTAGATTGCTGTCAGTGATAGTGCTAGGGATCCTACGAAACAACCATATTGGGCATAGATTTTCGGGAAGAATTTCTGTATATATTTTCTCATTTACCAGTTATCTTAAAAAGACATCCAACATTGTTCAGACAACACTTTTTCCATCCTAATGTCCTGATGAAGGTTTAATAAAAACCGAAACGTTTTAACGTTGACATCACCATCAAGAATAAATTCATCTTCCTTTGGAGTATTTTGTTTTTCTTTTTTACATAAAGTTGAATTCATTTCCATATGTTACACCCATATAGTTAGTGGAAACACATCCCACAAGAAGGTAGCTCTACAGCCACTTGCCCTGCGCATGCGTCCAATTGTGTGTCCAAAACTTCTTTTGCAGTCACTTGCAATATATCTACGATGTTACTATCGAATTCATGTAATTCCCCTCTTTTTGTTAGCTGGGGGGTCATTTAATACTCTTTTAATCCTCTTTCTATACCTGAAATATTTTGAAGGATAATAGTTATGAAAACTGCGTTGTCAATACAATTATATCAAACTAGCTAAAGTACCCGGTCCATGACCGGACTAAAATGAAATTTGGATCACCAGGGAGTGAGAGAGAAAGTGGAAGACAGTAGTTAGAGAGGGGGTAAGAGGAAAATAATTCTTGAAACTAAAATCATTGAGAATTTGTATATTTCAGGATTTGTATTTTCTGTTTTATAGTTTAAAATTATTTCATATTATTATACAACAAATTGAAAGTATTCGTTTGTATATTTGTTTGTTATTGTTTTAAATGTTTTGTACATGACAACAATTCACATTTAGTTCTTAATTGCATGTTGAGTTTAAAAAGAAGCTGAGAATCGAAAATTTAAATTCTTCGTATTGCAATATCTATTTTTGCTAAAACCTAAGATAGTATTATAGGGACCACCAATTGATCAGTTTAGGCCATCTTGAATAAAACGGAAATATTTTGTTATTATTATAATTAATTGATTTTTCATAGAATTTAAAAAAACTCTTATCGTAACTTGTTTTTAGCTACGTTAATTTTCAGTTGATTTAACAGTGCAAAAATGAAAACATTGTTTTTCAATCATAATTTTCATTATTTCCGTAAGCTGAAAAAAAGTTAAAAAATCATCAGGAGTTTATTTAATGTTTTTTCTTTCAAATGTAAAAAAAATTTTCAAGAAAATATTAATTTTTCTGCAAGTTTCATAGGGGGGGGGGTAAATTTCACAGGGTAAAATTGGTGGTACCTAGTATTTTAAAAACATTGTTTAAAAACGTTTTGGTGGACTTGATTATCTGGACCCCACCCCCATCTATTTTTTTCCTTCAGTTGATTATAATCGATTACACACCAATCTATCAGATTGAAAAAAAAATTCTTAAAAGTTCTTTATCATTTGAGTATTCACGGGTGCTCATTTCCTCGTATAAGTTTATAGTAAATTGATCCCCATATCGGAACCGCTTGAACGGAACCCAAATTATTTATTTATTTTCCCATTAAACTACCCCTAACCCCCTAGTTAAAATTAAGTTTTATTACAAAATTTATATTAATTACAAACATCAATTTTCATAAAAGTTCAAATGTCACCTATGAAATCTCTATTTCAACATGCCAATTTTTCAGAACTGAAAAGTAGCACTATAAACTCAGCGATGTTTATTGACTTCACAATAAAGAGTAAAATCATAAAACTTAAAATTTAATTTGTAAGGCAAATTCTGAGGAATATTTTAAATTGTATTTTGAATAATAATTTAAATGTTGGTTGTTAGTTTGTTTGTTTTATCAACTTTTTCGGGTAATTTACTAACGAATCATGTCATTTTGATAAACAAAGCGCTTACAATTTTTCGTACTTACATATAAAATTTTTTTGAAATGTTCCAATAACTGGATATTGTCGGATAAACTTGAAATAAATTTCGTCTTACAAATAATTGACTACTTATCTCCAGTCGGGCCTTCGACTAAAGATAAAACACCGGACTGTGTCCGTATTAGTAACCTTTGTTTTTGGGTTTTTTTTATCGTGGTTTGAGAAAATAATTAGTTAACGAACCAAAAGAAAAACAGTTTCTAAGGAAATTCGTCAATCTTATTGTTATTTAAAACTCTAACAATAAAAATTAATAAATAAATTAAAGAATTAAAAGTCATTTTATTCGAATGAAAATCTTAGTTTAATTTATACAAATATGTAACCGTACTTACGACGTAAACTTATTTTCATGATACTGTTACTTAGGATTAAAACATTTTTTTTAATAATGTAATCGTAAAGCGTACAATTTGATTTTCTACAATTTTTATGCATTACAAAAATTAAAATTAAAATGAGTGTGCTGTACAATTTAAGAATATGGGCAAACTCGCTGTAAAAAATAATTTAATCTATAAAAACACATACAAATTACATATTCAGAAAGACTAAGAGATTCCGATTCGTATTATCGCCTATACGGATTTTTTTTTAACTCGCTGTAAAAAAAAAAAAAATCTATAAAAACACATGCAAATTACATATTCAGAAAGACTATTTCATCTTATTACTAAAGATATAAATATTTAAAGACTTGATCCTAAATAGGTAAGAGATTCCGATCTGACTGATATAGACTGCACTGCTTGTATCGCAATAATCATAGGCAGCGTGGCTATCCGAAGCCATTTTTTTAATTTTTTAACTCGCTGTAAAAAATGATTCAATTGATAAAAAATCACACAAATTACATATTTTGAAAGAGTATTTTCTTATCTTTCTAACGATATAAAAATTATTAAAGACTGGACCATAAATAGGCCATAAATTCGGAGCTGAACGGCTTAGACTGCAAAATTAATTCATTAAAATCAAAACTTCGCTGCTGTTATCGCTTTAACAATAAGCAGGCAGAGACAATATTTTATTATCAGGAGGGCTGATATACGGACAGTTCCGCAAATTGGGTGATTTTGGATTAATTAATCGATTAAATCCTTAATCAGTAAAAACCAATAACCAAATTTGGAATTTTTCTTAGTTAGAACGATATCAATGTGTATGCAAGATTTTGAATCTGAGTGACCTCCCGTTTTTTTGTTATACGTCGACACGTACATATCAAAATCTCTGTTTTATATATTAGATAAGGACTTGTGTGGGTGGTAAAAAAGTTGTTGAGACTACTGGGGCTAGGGATGGTGATATAAATAGATGCACTCTGTTGGTGGAGTAGCTGCCACGCCTCATTCCACTCCATTTTGGCTATCCTTTATCCATGATTTCATTTTACGATCTACTTCCTTATATCCTGCTAGGAAGTATTTCCGGGAGAGCCTTTTTCCAATATTTTTTCCTTCTGATCAGATCATTGCTTTCTCATGTAAAACTTGACATTGTACTATTACAGGTGATAGTTTTGTTATATTTCCATAATGTACTACCCAACCGCATGTAAGGAAAATACGAACACAAATAATTCACTTAGTTTGAAAATAGCATAAACTGTCGTTTATCAAGCACCGAAGTCTTCGCTACTCTAACACACACACACACACACACACACACACACACACACACACATATATATATATATATATATATATATATATATATATATATATACTGAGTTTGAAAATCGCATATGTTAGAAACTATCTTTAGCCAGGTGCCGTTGACTTCAGTTCGAATCTACCCTAAATTATATATATGAAGAAAGGGCAGTAACCGAATTCGGCATAGCGTTTGTTCCAATCAATTCTCATATTTTTCGAAAGTCATCCACCCTTACCCACACAACACTTCTTTCATCACAAGGTTTTCTTAAAAAGATGAAACGTTATAGCGTTATATCACCTGCAAGAATGAATTCATCATTTTGGAATACTTCGTGTTTTACTATTTTCTCTCTCCACACACACACACACACACACACACACACACACACATATATATATATATATATATATATTTGGGGGGAGAATATGTGCTTAATTGAAGTCGTACCTAATTTTGAAAGTTAATTAATTAATAATTAATTAATTAGGCGGGAATAGCTATTCAAATTTAAGGCTAAACAAATCGAGAAAAATCAATCTGTATGTACATTTAAGCCTATTACGCCTCATCAGCAGAGCTATAGATATGAAGACTGTCTTCAAAAGCCATTTCAAAAAACATCGTTTGTGTATTTACTTCTCATATATATATATATATATATATATATATATATATATATATATTAAAATATTGAGTACTTTTTGTATTAACTACTAAGGCTACTGCAATGAAAACGTTGCTACATCGTTTATATATATATATATATTGAGGACGCGTATAAGCATATGCATTATGTAAAATAATTTTTTTTTTCTTAAAAAGAAAGGAAAGGGTACTCTAGTTTTGATTAAATTCTGTACTGTAAATAAACTTTTCATATATATATACACACACACACACACACACACACACACACACACATATATATATATATATATATATATATATATATATATTATATATATATATGCCCAGATTGGAACAATATACAAATCGTTGATTTTCTTCAATATAGGTATTTGTTTAGCTTAGCTTAGATGTGTACACAATGCCAGAAGTATGGCGCGCCCGGGGACAGTCGAACTCACTAACAATGGGTTGCGAACTTAGCTTGTTAGCCATTAAACCATGAGAGTTGACCTTCCTCAATATAAATCTCTTGGAATTTAGATGCCTTATTCCAGCGTGCTTTCCATTATGCAATGCGCTCCTGAATCATATTTGATGTGGCGTGAGGCTGCATCGCTGATTTATTAATTTCCTTTACATCGGCAATCCTAAAAATGAAATGAATTTTTAGTCTAGTATACATGAAACAATCTCATTGAGCTAAGTCTAGTGAAATTGGAAGCTACATATCTCGCATAATCCTGTGTCTCCTGAAAATATGTTTAAAATATTGAAATTGGCTTCCGATTATATTTTCAGATTTTCACTGAAAATATGGGCTATTATAAGATGCTCGGATGTGCACACGTTTCATTTGAAGAGTCAAGCTTTATACTTTATGATCTCATCTAATGTGTTTTTCTAAGTAGGAGTTTGAATTTACGCTGACACATAAAACATTAATACTTACCTACTTTTTCGGAACCCTGTGTCCAGTGGCTTCGGCCATTGGACCAGTAAAATATTAATATCACCGTGAACCCAGGGGCTATACCCACAGTCAGAACCTGCCCCTTCTGAAAGGGACAGGGCTGGATTTAAGGCCCAGTGCATAAGGCGCCTCAAAAGAGGAATACCGAGTGGATTCACGCAATTTTTAAACACTAGCCACGCATTATCTTTTTGTAATCTGATTTGCAAATTAGTAAATGAATTAAATTTAATATTAATTAAATTAAAAAGATTTAAGCGGTAACATGATATTTTAAAGTCTGGATTGTTTTATAAATGAATTTCTCAGTTGGCCCATCAAATCCGTGGATCTTATTTCCGTTGATTAACACCTAATTTGTAACAAGAAATCTAGTAAGATTTTTTTCCTAGAATCTATAAAGCTTTCACCTGGCTTTTCACTCTCTTAAACGTAGTTTCCAAACTATCGATGTTGGTACCTTTAAAGAAGATAATAACAAAAACAAAGAAAAAAAGTAATAAAAGTCCAGAACTGAGCGAAGTGTGTTTTAATGGCTACTCGTGATAAGTCTTCGCAGAAGGTACGAAACTATTGATTTCTGATTTGTGTTTTGAAGAGATGGGTTTCAATATGACATAAATAAATATGTTTCAATGCTGCACTGATTGCATCTCCCACAACGGATATCTCGTTTTTTTTTGTTTTTTTTTGTTTGTTTTTTTTTTTGTCTCGTGCATTTTGACTTGAGAGTTGGCCTGCGGGGGTCACTGAAATATTTGATTGATCAATCGACGAATTGTTCCCAAATTTATTTTTTATTCAACGTTAGCTTCAAAATTTATTTTTCAATTCACATCCATCGCTCTTTCCTTTTTCTCGGTTCATCTATCTATCTATCTAATTGTCTGCCACATGCAAGAATTTACGCATATTCACGTGGAGTGAAATTGGCATCAACATTATGAGAAAAGCAGACACAGCGTGATAATCACGTAGACATGGTTACACAATCATCAGTTTCGCACACACACAGGTATATATATATATATATATATATATATATATATATATATCATTAAGTTAGCGGGACATTGTGTCAACACCTGGTTACTTAAATACCCCTTGTTCTACAAGGGGTATTTAAGCAACCGATAAACAAACTTTCCCCTTTGGTCCGAAGATCGCATAGGCGAGAAACTGTCTGTAACCAGTTACCTTAACTCAAATGTATACACTCTATGTTAGTGAGCAGTATCTGCTTATAAATATAGCACCCATATTATCCACAATATATATATATATATATATATGTGTGTGTGTGGTGTGTGTGTGTGTGTGTGTGTGTGTGTGTGTATAGGTTAAAATGTTATGTGTTTGCTTATACTTTTCAATTAATCTAAAGATGTTTATAAACATTTGACATACGCTCTGTGAAGCTAGTCAGTCCTGGTTAACATTAAGACTGATTTTGATTCTGACGTACTGCACCTTTTATGGTATACATGACTAAGCAAATATATATATATAATATATATATATATATATATATATATATATATATAACATATAATATTTCCACTCATATAAAATGGGGTTCTTCAGCAACTTTATTGTTATGGCATTGGAAAGGCTGTGGATTTTTAATATGTATTTTTGAGGGGACGCCAGAAGATTCTGGATTCAGTTTCCATGGGTTAAATAGATAAAATGAGTTTTAAAAATTGTGTACCCATCAAGAATAAATAAAATAAAACGTCTTCTGCATAAAATAACCCAACATGTGTTGACATGCCATAAAATCCAACCAAACAACAAAAAAACAAAATCATTTTGGATTTAGTCCATTTCCTTGGAAAGCAAATTATAGGTTTCACACTCTTAAAAGCAACTTTTTTTCTCCGATTGTCCTGAAAATTACTCAGCTTCTTTGAATCTCATATATCAAAGATTTCTTAGATATTTGATTTAACAAAGAAATAATAATAAAAGGGAAGCAGTACTTAATATTTGGTTTCGGTTGTTTCATTTGAATAATAGAAATAACTGTAGACTTATATTCATTTTATTGTAATGAATGAGACAATTTTAAATGATGAATGAATCTCTCTGTCTATCTCCTCTCTCTCTCTCTCTCTCTCTCTCTATCTCTCATATTACATGTATGTGATTGTGGATGCGTGCTTATACAAGAGAAGTTCATATATGTTCGGGACATGATCTTTAGTAATTTGGCTTAGTTGTTTGTCTGGGTTTTTTGTTTGTTTTTTCGTTGTTTTTTTTTTTTTCAATTTTTTTAAGTTAAATTGAGTATTAATATATATTGAATAATTGAAAAAAAAATACAAAAAAAGCAAGAATCCAAATGCTAATTTAATATTCCTTGTGACCATTTTTAACAATACAATGTATTTTGCACCAACACTTAGTCAGAATTATCCTGATGATCCATTAGGAAAAACCTAGGTGGATAGATCCCAATATTGAGATAATTTTAAAACTGTAAAAGATATATTCTGTCTCGTAGCCATCATAATGTAAATTAAAGAACCAACAAGTTCCCGATATAGTTTGTGGTCTATTAATTAATTTTCATTATCAATCATTTTATTTATATCCATTTCGCATGGAGTTTGCCGTGGTTTACAATCGGTTATGTTGAATTTGGCTAATAATTTTTCAATATATCCTGATTGATTCCTTTTAATAGTACTATCACCATATTCAAATTGGATCCCTAAAAATCAGGACAGCCTTCTAAGATCGTTCATTTTGAATTTTGAACTCAAGCTGTCCTTAGTTTTTATTAAATCATATTCTGTTTTTGAGGCAATTAGTATATCATCTACCCATAATAATACAATGATTGCGGTTTCATTGTTAATATCTTTAGTATACAAAAAAGGGTCTATATTAGTGTTTAAAATACTTGTCAATCAATAATTATGAAAGGCGTTATTCCAGGAACGGCCACTTTGTTTTAAACCATATAAGGGCTTTTTGACCTTCCATACATAATTCTTATTTTCGTTTTCAAAACTTTTAGAGGACATATATGTATATATCAAAGTCTAATGGAGCATTTAAATTCGCACTTTTGACATCAAGATGGTGTATCGAAGTTAGATTTGTCGTTGGGGAGAACGTGTCAATATAATCTTCCCCATGCATTTGTGAGTAGCCTTTTGCGACAAATCTAGCTTTATATTTACGGGTGCCATCTTCTTTATATTTTAGATTATAAACGCAATGCCTCCCTATGACATTTTTATCACTTGGAACAGGTTTTAATTCGAACGTATCATTCTCAATGAGAGATTCATATTCTTTTTGCATGGCGCGTCTCCATTATTTCTAATCCCACGAATTCATACCCTCACCATAATTGCTGGGTATCATAGATAATAAGTAACAGTTGTCAAAGCCTTTTAACTTAATTACAAAGAAATCTGGCCTTTTTTTTTCTCGTCTAGGGTAACGTGGTTTTAGCCCTTGTTCATTACCGCTGGTCGGTTTATTTTCGTATTCCTAATGGGAATAGTCTGTTAAGACTAGCAAATCGCCGATTTCACCTGATTTCGGGCTATTATCATAAGTATCAGTGTATTTAAAACATCTGATTTTTTAATAGCATTTGTTTCGGGGAAATGAATGAGATAAGCTGGATTTTGTTTATCATATCCTATAAAAAATACCTTTCTCTGCACGAGGATCCACTTTCTTTTTGTTTTGCACATAACAAAAACAAGTTATACCAAAAATATGCATACAACTTAGGTTCGGTTTTGAACCAGTGAAATTTCAAAAGAGGTTTTCCCTAAATAGGTATTTAAGCAACCGTTCCTAATAGTGTCCAACGCAAGAATTGCGTAAACCCAGAAACTTTTTGGTAGCTTTGATTCAATAAGCAAGCATCTAGCCATTGAAAACAAAGTTCTTCACGATCTTTCTACAGTACCATTTTGGTGAGCGGAATACGGGGCAGATATTTCATGTTTGATTTGATTTTTCAATTAGTAATTTTTTAAAGTTTTCTGGCAGGAACTTGCTTCCATGGTCACTCCTTAAACATTTTACTTTACCATAAGTACTGACGTCTGCTAGATATTGTTTTGTTTCTTGCAGAGTATCAGACTTTTGGCCTAAAAAGTATAACATTATAAGTCCAGAATAATCGTCAATAAAATTAAGTACACACTTGTAATGTCCTTTTCCTAGGGGTTCAATTGGTCCAGGCAAGTCGCAATGTACCAGCGACAACATCCCCGTTACTTTATTGTCTAAGATTTTATTTTTAGTCTCAGTAATTTTGCCCTGAGTACACAATCAGAGATATATAGAGGGGTGATTTTCATTCCTTTTACTAATTTTGGTAATTCTTTTATATGCACTTCGTTGCAGTGGCCTAAGTTTCTATGCCAAGTTTTGATATCATGGCTTGTAGTCTTTGTAGAACAAATATTTTTTTCAAATAATATAAGCGACACATTCGCTTTGTTAAATATCGTACCATTTGGTTAAATTAATTTGGAATTTTTACGTCCAAAACTGATATGTGCATTCATATTAGTGAACAAATATTTTGTTTGTAAGTTGGGATATACAAAGCACCTTTTAAAATGCATTTGCAGATATATCCCTTATTATCTTTAAAATATATGCAAGCGACTCCTCGTTTGTGAAATAAGTCAATGGTTTTGCTCCCATTCGTCAACTTGACAAAATGATTTTCAGGCTCAAAATTGGGATCAAAATTAATGCATTTAGATTTATAATTAATTTATATGCTGAGTTGCGCCACAGTCAACGAGCAAACTATTCTTATCTGAGAGTATGTCATATCCAAGAGCAAAGACATATACGTATATTGCGTTTATTGGGACATGTGTAATTGACAGGGGTTATAAGTACATGAAATGGAATCGATCAACCAATTTCAAATGCAATTTTTAACTTCTTCACAAAAGTGCTGAGCACAATAAGAATCCTCAAAGCTATGGATAAGGCAATCATTACAGGAGAACAAGTCATAATTCATA
Source organism: Doryteuthis pealeii (assembly GCA_023376005.1). Classification (NCBI taxonomy): domain Eukaryota; kingdom Metazoa; phylum Mollusca; class Cephalopoda; order Myopsida; family Loliginidae; genus Doryteuthis; species Doryteuthis pealeii. The sequence continues at coordinate 49,502,302 of CM042139.1, forward strand.
ACCCTGTCCAAAACGTTGTGGACCAGTGTGATCAGATAAAACCTATTATTCACTTCCATTATAGACCTTATGGAAGGCTTCTGTCCAATAGTGGGTAAAGAAATTGCATTAAAAGCTATAAAGCTCTCTTTTTAGATCAACTAAGAAACATTGTCTTGAACTTGAAATGTGTGTGGAGTCGTCGGTATTTAAAAAGTTTCTTGAGTGTAAGGAACTGAAAAACTTCACCCGAATTTAGTATTATTTACTACTTATATATATAAAATGTTATGTGTTTGCTTATACTTTTCAATTGATCTACAGACGTTTATAAACATTTGACATACGCTCTGTGAAGTCCTGGTTATCATTAAGACTGATTTTGATTCTGACGTACTGCACCTTTTATGGTATACATGACTAACCAACGATGTATATATATATAGTATTTCCACTCATATAAAATGGGGTTCTTCAGCAATTTTATTGAAATGGCATTGGAAAGACTGGATTTTTAATATGTATTTTTTGGGGGACTCCAGAATATTCTGTATTCAGTTTCCATGGGTTAAATAGATAAAATGTGTTTAAAAAATTGTGTACCCATCAAGAATAAATACAATAAAACGTCTTCTGCATAAAATAACCCATCATGTGTTGACATGCCATAAAATCCAACCAAACAACCAACACAAAAACAAAATCATTTTGGATTTAGTCCATTTCCTTGGAAAGCAAATTATAGGTTTCACACTCTTAAAAGCAACTTTTTTTCTCCGATTGTCCTGAAAATGTCACATTTTCAAGAAAACATTTCAGAGTTGATGAATGGCAATGGCCTTGTTAAATTTTGCCAGTCTTTTAAACAATCACAATTTGAACGAAATTACTCAGCTTCTTTGAATCACAATATTTCAAAGATTTCTTAGATATTTGATTTAACAAAGAAATAATAATAAAAGGGAAGCAGTACTTAATATTTGGTTTCGGTTGTTTCATTTGAATAATAGAAATAACTGTAGACTTATATTCATTTTATTGTAATGAATGAGACGATTTCAAATGATGAATGAATCTCTCTGTCTATCCCCCTCCTCTCTCTCTCTCTCTCTCTCTCTCTCTCTCTCTCTCTCTCTCTCTCTCTCTTCTCTCTCTCTCTCTCTCTCTGGCCCTTTTTATTGCAACTATAACGTATAATATGTGTTTTTTTTCCTAGTGGCAAAGCATTAGTCTTCTTGGTACCATTGTAAGATTAGTCATAACTATTATAATTGCTATAATTTGTTAATTTACAATCATAGCGTGGATTCCAAGTTTTGCATTTTTGAATGCCGTTTTCATTTTAAGACGGTATGATTAAACTCTTTCGAATTCATATTCTCGGTCTCTTCATAGCTACTTAAACTCACTTTTAACTTGGTAAATGTTAGGCTTTCGTCTTTTTGAGTTATCATCTTGGTAAAAGGTTTAAAATTCGAAGGCAATCCTTTCAACAACTTGGCAATAAGCCATCACCAATCACTTTACCCGCCTCTTTTAGTGAATTTGATATGTTTTCAGTCCTTATTATGCAATCCGTGATAGATTCATGGTCCGTTCTATTTAAAGAGACTAAATCAGAATAGAGACTTACGATTCTTGGTTTACCTTTCAACAAGAAATGGAAAATTAAAATCCCTAATACCTTTCGGCCATTGTCCTTGGCATTCCTCATTACCAATGATAATCTTCGATCATCTAAACATTGGATCAACTCAGTATATATTGTCGCATTCTTTTCTGCAAAAGCTGGGTCCTCGCTTTGGTCGGATGATGCGTGTATTACATTGTGTAGTTGAAGGATCCTTAAATACCCGAGAAACTTGACTTCTCAGAGTTCCTACTTAGCTTGCTCGCATTGAAGAAGATCGTTGCATTCCTAGGCGCATAACCTTTTACGATTTTTGTGGCCATTCTTTAGGCTTCAGACAAGAGCGCTTGTCAAGCGGAGATCTTTTGTGTTAAACAGAGCGCGATCCTTAGCGAAGAATCATTTGGTTGTGCCTTGGTGCTCCTCAGTCCTGCAGCTCCTCCATCAATGATTGCAAATGGACATATGTCCATATCAGTGATTAAGTAGTTAACCAACCACATATTCGGGTTGTTGATTGGCTGAGGTTTAAAACACATGACCTCGCTTAGTCTATAAATTTAAGTGGTGTATTGCAGCACGGCTTATATGCACCAAATAGTTCAACATATATATATATATATATATATATATATATATATATATATATATATAAGTAGTAAATAATACTCAATTCGGGTAAAGTTCTTCAGTTCCTTACACTCAAGAAACTTTTTAAATACCAACTACTCCACACACAGTTCAAATTCCAGACAGTGTTTCTTAGTTGATCTAAAAAGAGAGCTTTATAGCTTTTAATGCAATTTCTTTACCCACTATTGGACAGAAACCTTCCATAAGGTCTATAAGGGAAGTGAATAATAGGTTTTATCTGATCACACTGGTCCACAACGTTTTGGACAGGGTTATGAATTATGACTTGTTCTTCTGTAATGATTGCCTTATCCATAGCTTTGAGGATTCTTATTGTGCTCAGCACTTTTGTAAAGTAGTTAAAAATTGCATTTGAAATTGTTTGATCGATTCCATTTTATGTACTTATAACCCCTGTCAATTACACATGTCCCAATAAACGCAATATATATATATATATATATATATATATATATATATAGTCATCCACAGACACGTTTTTCGACTTATCAAGTCTCTTCAGTGTGGCTAGATATTTGTAAGCTACCTACAGCCGGGATTGAAATCCAATCGGTTCGGCATCAGTCAGACACATTAACCGCTAGCCTATAGTCACTTACAGAATGCGAGGAGGGATTTTAACTGTTTTAATACATACATCGCTATACGCAATATATATATATATATATATATATATTATATATATATATATATATATATATATATATATATATATATATATATAGAGTACAATACATTTAAGGTGCGATTGCTACCATAGCAGTGTCTTAACCACTTATCACCAAGAAAATGTGCCATTTGTCTTGAAGATAAGTGGCTAACATGTTGCATTGAAACCAATGGTTACAATCGCACCTTCAATATATTGTACTCTATAACAAATAAATACAGCTCTTACACCCGTAATCGAGCACTTTATTTTCAATTCTCCAATACTAGAAAAACTATTAATATATATATATATATATATATATATATATATATATATATATATATATATATATTGGGACGTGTATATAGTGCTGAATATTCTATAAAAAGTAGTATTAGTCTACTCCTGCAAAAATACTTTTTAACCGAAGTTGATACCGGTAAAATATCATATTTTATTTGCTTTTTATATTATTTTTATTCGAAATGCTTTCTAGGTGTTACGTAACCGACTTCCAGTGTGTCCATCAAGTTGCTTGCTATTGCATTGAGACACCTTACATTATTCGATGATGAGAGTGGCAAAAGAAACACAAAATTATATGCAGAAAAAAGTAAATTCATGCAATTTGATCGATCCAAATAATACATAGACTCTCCACTTGTCATTGCTTATTTACCAACTGCAATATGTTGGGAATATGACTGTTAATTAAATTTATTTTATTTTCAATTCAGCAGACGGAAATAAAGATACCTGTTTATTTTTCCAACTAATGGAACATTTACCTATTTACTGCAATGGAAATAACTGGCGTGGTTCCATTAAGATTTAGTTAAGTAACTAGCAAAAACATGCCATCCCAGCACAAGTTATTAAGTTTTAATATAATCAGATATCATATTGAATTAAAAAGACTTAGGAAATTAAATACGATCACAAAAAAAAGATTACCTATTTTTACTTTTTAGGGACGGGTTAGCTCAGTCGGTAGAGCGTTTGGCTAGAAACCACAAGGTTCCTAGTTCGATACCCGCCCTCGCCAACTCAGCGTATGAGTAGCACAGGGATCTGTTTGGTAAAGTAAGGAGCTGATGGTAGGTGTAGCGCTCCACCTCAGACGCTCACATAATCTCATTGGTCTAGCGCTAGTGAAAAGGGGAGAGACTCCCTCGCTGCATGGCTGATACCGACATTAGGCCGCCCCGACGACTTACTTTATAATTGATTTCAATATCGAATTATACACAGGATTGCTTTTAATACGTTTGAGATTAAAACAATTATATTAATAATAAATAACACCTCCATTTATTAAACTCAGTTTTTTTTTTAACTGTTTCCAAATTATTCATACTTTATACTGTTTAAACATTTATTTCTGAATGATATATCACAAAGCAGGATTTTGAATAGAGTAATAATATGGGTTGTTTTGGTTGGGTGTTTGGATTGTACGGCACGTCAACCATTGTTGGGTTATTTTATGCCGAAGACAATATAGTTTTTGTTATCACATTTTATTCAACTTAGGATTCTTAAAGCACCACAGGAGCCCATGTCAGGTACGTTTTTACATTCGGACGTCTAGCGGCTGACTAGTTGACTAAAATCCTATATTCCTGCCCTTTGCGTAGTAGAAGGTAGTCAGGTTAAGCTAAGGTTATTGAGCGTCAATCAATCTACCTACTCTAAAGGCTCAATATGAATTCAACATCCCATGAATGCAAATCAATTTACTACACTAAGCATCCAAAAACGACGGTACGCCCATCATTATGTTACACAATTATAAATAATTCAATGTTAGTTTAATTGAAAACAGATACCTTAGATACCATCGCCATATATATTACACTAATGCTTAAAGGCAAGTACATCCTTGATAGATTAGTGAAATCTTAATCTATTTTACTTTACGCCTATAATATATAAATGATGTACTGTGTAAAACAGTTGAGGATTCAGAGCAACTGGGCCCCAGTTTCAACACCTGCTCCATGACAAACAAGTTAAAAGTTGTGGGTGTAAATACTTAGTATCTGTCTGACAATAGAAAGAGTTGGAAATATGATAAATATGAGTCTATAATCTTACTGTGAATACTACCACGTACCGCATGAGAGAACACAATTTTTATTATTATTTATATATGCTGTTGCATACAAAACAGTAACAGAAATATACATTTTGAGATTTGGATCTATAATTCCATAATAGTTGGAATAGAAAATAGTATATGTGAACAGTATGGAAAACAATCACCCTCTTATTATATTATATACCAAAACTTATGCGTCAAAAGCTGTAACATATATTTCCAAACTAAAAAAAAAGAAGAAAAAACAAAACGTTGGTACGATTTATACATTTCACCTTGGAAAATGTGTGTAAAAAAATAGTAATATTTTTGGTCGCAATAATGGATTTACTATAAAAGTTTATTTTCAATTCCAGCGTAAAAACATAATCGAACTTGCAAATTTAAAATTTATTGAAAGAATAAACATAAAATATATATATATATATATATATATATATATATATATATATATATATATATATATATATAAACACAGATTTTAGCAAAATTAACATATTTCCTAATAGTGTCGAGCACTTTTATTTCAAATATCAACCAATATGTGTGGGAACTGCTATTAATGTACATAAATGTTTTTTAAGATATCTAAATTGAATTGCTCTGAAAAAACTGAATATCTGGCTTAAGAATAAACTATTGTTAGAGTTTTTAATACAATATGTAAATGCCGAAGTCAACATTTAAGAGAAGACGATTATAAACTGATAGAACAATCTTTTACGTCAGATAAATCCGAAGATATTACAACAATTGGGCATTTCAATTTTACAGGTGTAGATTGGCTAAATGGCGTGGCTGTATCTCCTTTGAATTCAATTAGTCAACATTTTAGATTACAAAACGAATATTTATAAAGAAAAATGATTGGGTTCGTTTATAGAAAATCACTGGATGTAAAATTAATGGGAAACAAGTTGTAAAAACTATATTGGATCATGTTATCTCAATTATATCAAGGTAAAAATAGATAAGCCACAACGGAATAGCAAGTGTAGAATCAGTGGGGATAGACAAAACGGTTAATCATATAATAAACGAATGCACAAGACTATCACAAAAGAATACAAGACTAGGCACGACTTGGGGTGGAGGGTTATATACTGTGAATTTTGCAATAAATTAAATTTTCACCATGCTACTAGATGACATACACACAAACTAGAATCTATCCTAGAGAATGAGACGCATAAAATTCACTAGGCCTTTGAGATACCGAGTGATCAACTTATCCTGGCTAACATCCTACACCTAGTGTTAATTAATAATAATGAGAAAACTTGTCTCGTCGCTTTTACTGTATCGTTCGATCACAGAGTGAAAAGGAATGAAAGAAATCGAAAACATAGACAAATAATGGCACCAGGCCCGAGAACTGAAAAAAAAAAATGGAATATGAAGGTAAAGGTCGTACAAATAGTAGTTGGGCCTCTGAGAACGGTACCCAAGGGTTCGGGGAAGTGTCAGGGTGAATTGGAAATATGATGAAGAATCGAGACCAATCAAACAACAACATTGATAAAGATTAGAATACTGAGAAGAGACCTGAGTAGACTTGCTGGCAATTACCCTCCAGTGAACTACCAGCTAAGTCAAGTGTGAAAACCCTCATTGATTGAAATAATAACGATAATGATAAGCTTTAGAGTTGTGACGGTTATTACGTAGAACTGGAAAATCTGATTTACATTTGGAATTGAATGCCCGCCACTACCAATGGGGCCACCTGTTGACCATAGGTGGCGATCCATATTGCTTAAGGAATGAATCCTAGTGGATGAACAGTCTATGACATGCAGCAATCCACTTAAGCTAGACGAGGGGTTGGAGTGACGCCCCGATTATCGGCTGGTTACATCAAACCCTAGCACCTATATGATTGTCCTGACCCTATTGCCCATTGGTAAAACCCAACCCCTTTTAGCACATATGCTAGAAGGCAGTGGCTGCGGGTCTTAGTGTCCTAGGTATGACGTTAAACTGCATCTAATGTTGAAGTTCCAATTTTTGGGCTAGGAGAGTGAGTACCCCTTCATTGCCATTGCTCCGCTGTTTACTCTGACCTGGGGTTGTGATATCTGTTAAAGTCCCATCTATGCGTTAAATAGATAAAAAAACAAGTTTAAAAAAAAATCTCTTAAGAAATAGTTTGAAAAAAAATTAATACCCAACAAGAATTAATTATACAAAACATCTCCGGCATAAAATATCCCAACAAGGGTTGGCATGCCGTAAAATCCAAACAAACTGAGGTATTGAAAGCAGAAAAATGGTACTAATGAGGAAGAAATCTCTGAAAAAAATGGGCTGTGTAATCGACGTTGTTTTGCTTGACATTATCGTTAATGAGTCGCTGCTTCACTTAGACATTTATAAATATGGCTGTATGTACATCTTGCCTAAATTTTATTGAATGTGTTGATGCAACGATTTAATGGATAGGCGTCAATATGAACATCTTACTTCAGATAAAACTAATAAACAATCTCTGAGAAATTAAAATCTGCTGTGTTTTCTCACACGACAGATATGCAGCAAATGTTACAAATCCAAGTGATTTTTCTCTCAATTTTCCGTATTGTGCATAGAAACTTAAATTACAAAAGAAAAATCATTAAAAAAATATACAGCATAAAATGTTTTGGAATGAATGAAGAAATATGTCTTGAAAAAAAATGGCTACCTTAGGCTGAATCTCGTCTGTTAGACGAAACTGACGAGTCAGCAAATTTTTTTTACGTGGAAAATTCATTGATTTTGTAATAGCGTTTTTAGCAGCTGCACAAATTCCTTCATTATAAATATTAAACTTCGTAGGGAAATTTTATTTTTTTTAAATAAACTATTTTGATGCCTTTTCAAAAAATAGCTGTCTCTTATCTTGATTAATTTGAGGTGCGTGTAGTTTCATTTTTTTCTTTCTTTCTCTTTCTTTCAAAATATATATTTTTCCTATTTACATATCTTGTGATTTCTGCATGTTCCATTTTTTTTCGTTTACGTCGCAGATGCTTGTCGTAAAAATGTGTCGATCAAGGCTGAATGATATTCAAGACAAAAATAAAGGAACCTTTCTCAGGTGTTAGATAAGTAACCATCCAGACAAAACAAAATAGCCATTGGCAAATTGTAACAGCAAACAAAACTATTAAGAAAAGGTGATAAAATATAATGTAAAAGAATGCCATATAAATATTCAAAATAATTCTAATATCTAGTGTCTGTTAACATTAACATGGCCCTAAGAAATTAGGATTTTCTCAACTTTTGTAGATAAAGAAGTAGAACTGTTTGGATACAAAATGCCAAGTCATGAAAATATGAATACATTCAGCAAATTGCTGACTAGGAATTATTTTATTAGTTTATATAAAACAAACAAAGAGCAATATAGTATTTCTAAAAATATAAATTGTTGATAGTCCTCGTGCCGTAGTGGAAAATGTACTGGACTGCAAAATAGTAGAATAGAAATTCCGGCCTAGTACTCTTGGTAAAGGTATGAACCTCTTTATCTCCCATAGTTATAGATTAGATACAGTGTGACCGAAGAATGGCTCTAATCTACTCCATGGGGAATCTTTGAGTTTCGTTCTGGTCCTGGGTCTCCCTGCGTACAATCTGCCCAAGGTTTCCCCAGAAAAAATATGTTGGGCTAAGCTCTAGGCCGTGAGGTACCTACTCAAAATCAGTATTGAGACTGATCACACGGCGATCAAAGATCTCTTTCAACCAATTTCGTGAAATTGTGTAGGTGTGAGAGGTTGATCCATCTTGCTTGAACCAGGAACTCCTCATAAGCGATGCTTAAATATTCTACAATAGTTCTAATATTTGGAGCAGTCTATTCTTTGCATTGTGATCTAATTGTGGTCACAGGCTTTGCTTTTTTCCTGTCCTACAAAATAAGGGTGATTAGTAAATGAATGAAGCATACATCACAAAAACTGTTTATGGGGCCCTTTTAATTTGGGGGTCACCATGTAGTACCATTACTGTTATTTGACAAGAATGGTTTTGGCCATGAAGCTTGATATGTCATTAAACAAAGAGACCGAAACCAAATATATTGTTTCTGTATTTCTGTGAAGGGTTTAATGACTCTAAAATATTTCGGATGGTTGTGATTAATTTCAAGATGTACAGAAATGAAATGCGTTTCTAAACTGGGATACTATAAGCTCATCTGCCCCTGTGTGCATATTTGTTACAATAATGCGTATACATACGTAGTTTATATGTATTCATGTGTATGTAGGATTGAGTTTATTTGTACGGGTATGTGTACGGACATAGCTAGTATATCTGCATATGCATCTGTGTATATGTATAGTATCAAATACATAGCTAAAAAGTTAAAGAGGACAGCATATTTTAATAGATGATAAAATATATAGGCTTAGTAGTGTAACGTATTTAATAAACTAAAGTCGTCAGCGCTAGTAAGTTCATTAGAGAAATATATCATTTTTAAGTACTTTAGTTTTGGTTGGTTTTCTATTTCCATCTATATATTAATACACGTGTTACGTGATAGTTCAACCGTTATCATCATGCAACACTCTATGGTTAGAAATGAGACCGTCCGAATCGTCCAAGATAAAATGCAAAAAGGTAAATCATGATTATCTGGTGTTTGCTTATCCACCGAATTCTTATTTTTTAAGAGTGCCGTCACTTCAGCTAAATAATGGACCCTTCCATTTTTATTATAAAGAAAGAAAGGGAAAAAAGACATGCTACATAGAAAAATATAATAAGAAAGAATGAGTAGGGCGAGAGAGAGAGGGAAAGGGGGTAGGGGCGTGGAAGCGTTAACACTAATTTGTTTCAATTGAACATAATGAAAATATGAATAGAAAGAAAGAAAAAGAGAGTTAAATGAAGAATATTATACTTTTTACATACTGAAGTATTCACAATAGCTCTTAAGTAAACATATCAAACGTTGTAATAATTAGATTATCATCCTGTGGTATAACGACAGGTCCTGCTAGTTTTTTTTAATGACGTTTCGCCTTCTATAGCTTTTATCAGTTAATGTTTGAAACATTTGTTAATCTAGGAAGGATATTCTGGGGGAAGGTGCGAGAACTGTTTACTATGTTGTTATGACAACGTAATAAGAAACTCCATTTGTCATGAAACATTAAACTGTGGGAAGAAAACATTAGAAATTGTGCTTATCATTTGGTAAGTTATGAATTCAAGTACAGGGATACTTTGATTTACAAGTGTCCTATCATACGAGTTTTCTGAGTTACAAGCTGTCACACGGTCGATTTTTTGCTTTGTGTTGAGAGGTAAAATTTAATGTTTTAAGAGCGAGCTTATATGTTAATAAGTTCACTAAAAATTAAGTTTCCAAATTTATTATACCAAAGAAAAATATTATTTGTGAAAATTACACATTCAAACATATCAAAGCACATAATTCATTGCATTCAATGGCATTATATTTTATACAATACAGTGCAATTTCTTCTTATTAAAAAAAATAACAAAAAGTATTAGTGTTTTTATTAATGGTTTATTTAGAATCGGGTTAGCTCAGTCGGCAGAGCATTCGGCTAGAAACACCAGTGCGTAGTTCGATACCGGCCCTCGCCAACTCTGCGTATGAGTAGCACAGGGAAATATGCGATAAAGTAAGGAGCTGATGGTAGGTGTGGCGCTCCACCTCAGATGCAAAAAAAACAATCTCTTTCGTCTAGCGTTAGTGAAAAGGGGATAGACTCCCTCGCTGATTGGCTGATACCGACTTTAGGTCACCCCGACGATTTTACTTACTGAAATTAGTTTATTTCAATAACCCTTTAAAATATTTGGTCTACTTAATCATGGCTAATTATACCCTAACATATGCACTGATTCTTTGAGACGTCTTCATCACCAACGTTCACCCCTTTCTATTATCTATCTTGAAATGATAATTGATTATTAGAAATACTTACATTTGCTAATTAGATAATTATTTGATATAATTAAGAATATTGTTAAAGTATTACTCAATAATTGTAGATTCGTTATATCTTAGATAAAGACACACTGCCTCTTGTCAAATACTCCAGTTACATGATTACCAGGCTTTTACTTGGTATATCCGGAATTTCTAGGGTTGGTAGTTTAAATCAATTTCATGCGATCAAGAATGAATGCAAAATTATTGCGATAATCTATTATATATAAGACAGTTGAAATGTATTTGCATGTATGAATAATATTCGGTTTGAATGGAATATTTGTGAGGAGTTGTAAAAATGTCAATATATTTGGGGATAGATAAATATGAAATCCTATTTATTTGATAAATTGATCATTTTTATTGGGAAAAGACGTCGGATTCGACCCTTATAGGCTCACAAATAAAGGGTATCTGTGTTAGGTAATGATTTTAAAAGTGTGTAATGATTTGAAACTAGTGCAATATGCGTAACGGTTATGTACTGGGAAGTTTTGAATGATAAAGAGAGTTCAAATATAATGTCTAGACATCGAAGTTGGCACGATATTAAAAACTTGTATAAAGGCATAAATACTTGGATATTTTACATATTGTCATGTCCTGAGGATTAACACTAAAGAAAGTGTATGGTGAACAACTGTCATATAACGGCTTTTTTTTTGGGGGGGGGGGTGCACATGCAATTCAAAATAATATATATTAAGATATATATAATTATATGGATTATTTGTAATCATACACCCAAGGAGTGCGCAGGTTCGTCTCATCAGTGATTTTATTGAGATCATAACAAGTTTCGGGTCTTCCAATATCATACTGCTAAGCGACCCAACCGAAACAATTATTCCAGCAGGCGATCCTGAAATAAGGAAGTCCTCTAAGTGCACAATAACTGTAACGTGCTGGGTCTTCTTTTCTTACAAATGGGCTCGTTTCTTCGTGAGTGACAACGACAATTGAATCCCATCCTCCATACATTTCATCCTACCTTGGTGTATTTTTAGCCCGTGCAAATTTTTACATATTTTCCTACAAACGCAAGTCTGACTCATGATCCATTATTCTGTTACGGTTGATGCCGTTAAGTCTGTCCTGCTGGTGAATCTCATTCTCCCCCCTCTCGGGTTCCCCTGGGGGTATTTATGTATATATATATATATATACACGAAGTTCGGCAAAAAAATTTAGAGGGTAACCAAGATATTCTCATTGGAATTCCGAATGATGTGTATTTTCAACAACGTCCTCTTGCGCTCCACACACTGCTTCCATCTGTGTTGCAGTGCTTAGATATCTTCACACACATATATACATATATATATATATATATATATATATATATATATATATATATATATATATATATATATACATATATATATATATATATATTTACACACATATATATATATATATATATATATATATATATATATATATATATATATGATTATTTTTTCTTCAAAGATTGGTGTCAATACAGAGGTATTGGCTACGCACTCTTTTGCCTAAGACTGTCAGGGCTGTGTTATGGTTGATGGTACGTAGACCACCCCATTATTGCTGAGCAGAGCAACACTGTCCGGCAAATTAACGACACTATATAATATAAACTTTTATATCTTAGTAATATATAATACACATTGCATGATTTTAAATGCACTAATAACATGCACTGTTTTGAGGAAAATTTAACTCAGATTTTCATAGAGACATCGTTAATAAATAAGATTTATTCTATGTATTAATTTATTATTTTGACTATAAATTGATAAACTTACGCATTTCCTGTGGATATTACTACCTAAACAGTGACGTAATTTCAATTACTGATAGACACTGGATATACATTATAATAAGATGATAAGCTGTAATTTAAAGGTCACTTTCAGACTTTTTTTTAAAGGATTCTGTCTGTTTTGATTTTAAGATATTCTTAATCATTTTCTGAAATGATATATACCATCCCAAGTTATGAATTTTTAAAGGTATATTTCATGTTGAATGTCTACGTATTACCTACTTGTTTTCTCACGAATGCTGTGTGTTGAGGCAGGTGCCAGAACTTCTGTTTCGTGTGCCGTTTAGAAAACGATATCAACCGTAATGGTAAACAAAGGCAGACATGAATATTACATCTTTTTCTTGACACAATCTCTTTTTAAATGATCCCTACATTTCAGTAAAGCCATAGAAACTAGTCAGAGTAAGATCCATTATTGCAAAATGTAAGCAAGGTTAAACAATTGATTAAATAATGTATGCAACACATCTGGTATATATATATATATATATATATATATATATATATATATATATATATATATATATATATATATATATATATATATGGGGATTCGGTGTCTGTTTATGTCACAATACCCTTAAAATTGCGTAAGTTTTTCAGTATATTGAATTATAGTGAAAATAATTAATACATAAAATAAATAACACCCCTGTGCTATATACACTCAGTATTAAACATTAAACGGTCCACATTGTTTGTTAAAACGAATTGATTAATACATTTTCGGTACTATTTATTCATATACAGTTTGTTTTATTTTGACATATATCAAACGTTATCTAAAAATTATTAAAAACCAAGAAATAGTCATATAATATTCTTCTAAATTAAATCTGAATACGTTTCTGTATTTAACTTTATCCGGTTTAGGTTTACTCATGTTTGCTTTTCATTAGGAGTTTACATTAAACGATAGTCATATTATTTTATTATATATATATATATATATATATATATATATATATATATATATATATATATATATATATATATATATATAATTTTGAATGAATAAGCATACACATGCCTGAAACTGCTAATAGTAGTATACCTCTATAAGTAGGTACATCCTATCTGTTAAAATCTGCTGGCCACTTTAGACGTTTAGTTCCTCTGTTAGTTAATTCAAGTCGGTATTGAGTTTGGATTCAGTTGGTGAATTCTTGATCAGTTACTCGTGACAAAAAGTGTTAGTAGTCCTTGATATTCTAGATAGAAAATAATAGTTTCAGTAGATACTCCTTGGAGCAGAAAGGCTGTAGTTCTTGATTTCAGAAAGTTCAATTTGCGATTGTTTTCAGGAAAAATACCAACGACCTTAAATGCGTTCTCAGATGTTTCTGATTGGCTAATTTTTACTGAAGATGTATGCTGCTGATGTTGTGAAAGTTTATAAATATAAGTGGGAATTTGGCGAACATCTTATACCGATTGATAATCCAGTACTCGCTAACTGTTTATCTCACCTTCTCTCTCTCTCTCTCTCTCTCTCTCTCTCTCTCTCTCTCTCTCTTCGTCTCTATTGGCCATAGCGTTATTCACTGTCCACATAGAGCTGATAAATGTCTTTCTGGTTGGCCAACACTAGTGCGTCCATGTTGACCGAAAATAACATAGAAAGAAATGATTATAACTAGTATATATCCTGTAAGGAAAGAAGACGACAGTTGGAATGTATGGACGGGGTAGTATAAGAAATGACAGGTGTTGGGATGTTATTTCTTTCATTGACATGATATATCGAACCGGAAAATGAATATACGTCAGGAAAATCGGAAATAAATAACAGCTATTAGAATCTGTTCGAGAGACAAGTAATTTAAGGGATAATTTGTTTTTGAAAATGGCGAATAGTGTGAAGGGCTAAGTGATCCTTTGAGAGCAGTCAGAAAGCAAAGAATATTTTGGGTTTTAACATTCTGGGAGGGGAATTGTTCACTCAGTCTCGACATTCGAGCTAAAAATCAGTTGACACGTGTCCTTCACTCGTCAATTGAAATGAAGATATCAGTAATTAAGATTTCTGTATGGCTGCACCACCTGGACCCTAACTAGGCGCCTCGAGAATAAGCTAGATGGGATCTGCACAAGAATGCCACGAGTAGTTTTGAACAAGTCGTGAAAACAGCATCCCACAAGGGAGCAGCTGTATGGTCACTTGCCCCCTATCTCACAGACCATCCGAGTGAGACGGACTAGACATGCAGGGCACTACTAGAGAAACAAGGACGAACTCATAAGCGATGTTCTCCTGTGGAACCGAACACATGGACATGCCAGTGTGGGCCACCCAGCCAGGACCTACATTGACCAGCTATGTAAAGATGCTGGCTGCAGCGAGGAAGAACTCCCTGGGGCGATGAATGATAGGGAAGGTTGGCGAGATATTGTCATGGATATCCGTGCTGCCTGCGCGACATGATGATTATGAAGATTTCTACCATCGATTAAAATTTCTCGGGATATGTGATATGGGGAGGGGAAGATCAGAAGAAAGCAATGGCGAGTTTTATCAGAATTTAGATTTAAAGGGGCAGGGCTGGGTTTATTGCCTAGTGCCTGAGGCGCCCTCCTTGAGGGGGAATGCCGACGGGATCGCCGCAATTTTTCTACCTACCACCCCATTAGCCTCGGCTTGTGGGTGGTCCCCACATAAAGCGGCCTTGTGCCATATCGTGTGAAAGTGGGACACATGTAAATACCAGTATAAAGCCAGGAAGAATCCCAGATACAGAAGAAATCAGCTTAGAACCAGCCAAGTACCAAGATAGAAGATAACAGAGAATCAACAGATAGCAGTGACTCTGAGACGATAGAAGATGAGTACACAACCACGGGTATACTCACCACAATCAACAATATATGAAGATATAAGGTATGGCTCTACAACAACAGTACAACTGGTTGGATTTCAGCCTTTTCCTTCTCCTAGCCTGTTTGATTACCCAGTGCTAAATAACCCAGCCTACCTTACTTTTAACCCGTAAGTGGAGCAAAAACAGATTCATGCTTTTCCCAAGGTCCTACCGCGAAGTGAAATGCTAACAGCATCGTCCATGATTTAAATACGGGTCGTAAATTAAATTTCCTATAACGATAACCGTTACAGGTTTCGTGTCCTCATAATGTTGATTTGTAAGTCATAAAAAATAGTGTCATTTCTCAAATGTTGCTGACTAATTATTGATTTAGTTGCTTCTCGCGGAAGGTTAAAGTAGGGTGACAAAGTGCTGATGCCTCTGAGACGAAAGTGACAAATTTTAAGATTTCTCGTCAAGATAAATAATCCTGGAGATATCTGTAAACAACCACGAGGAAATAGGGCGCGAAAAATAAATAAACTCCAAAAGAAACAATGCCACTCAGATGAACGCTGATATAATGCGTAAAGTTCAGAATATCTCTGAGAATGATAAGAATCTGCAAAGACGTTGTTTCAGCGAACTGGGGAGTAGTCATGTGACTTGTCACGAGTCTATGATTCACTGCTTTGTCTAAAAAGATCTAATATAACCTAAGGCAGATGTTTTAGACTTCAAGTGAACACACGCACATATACACACACGCGCGCGGATGGGTGCACTCCCACATACACAAAATGGTGTCTAGAGGATAATTGTGTTTTTTTGTTCTGTTTTGACTGTGGTTGGTGTCAGAGGCTAGGAAGTGGAAATAATTCACTATGATGAAATATTAATTCTTTCCTGCCTTTGTGTAAACCTTGCTACCGTCTTGACGAGACGTATATCTGATAAGAAAAAACAACTTGGGTAGGTTTGACAGTTTCCCGGTCAATTCGTTTATAGACGACTGCAGCTGTTATAGGTCGACCAGAAAAAAGGGTATTATGAAACACACACACACAGTGTTTACAGTAGGATGAGATAAGTATGTTTTCACTGTTGTGTCTTGGGTCAGAGAAAATCTAAGGTTGGTAATGTTGGTTACCCAGAGAGACTCTTTAGATTTAAATGTTTACCAAAACTATTTACATTTTCATTGATCTTCATGTGTGCACTTTACAGAGAAAACTGCGTACTCAATAGTATCTCCCTAGATATTTAGCAATCTATACACCCTCATAGATCCACACACACACACACACACACACACAGACATATATATATATATATATATATATATATATATATATATATATATAATATATATATATATATATATATATGATGGCAGCAAACCTGTGTTCAAGTATTGGCATTGCTTGATGTATATAAAAATAAAATAATTTTTTTTTGAAATGTTCAACAGTTCAAAGAATATAATGGTGAGCTTCTAAAAGTTCAACAATGAGGCTCTCTAGTCCTGCCAAAGTCTTGCACATCTTCCCACATTTACAGGTAATTCCAGGGAGCACAGGGTATTTTATTAGTCCATCCCGCCGATGCACAGATGGGTGACTGATCAGGCCAGCCTTGCTCATACATAGCCTTCTACACTGGTCAATACATGTCTTGTCCTTTATGTGTACTAAGGTTAGCTGTAGCTTAAAACGGCAAAAACATGTATTTTATTAAAGATGGGCTTCAAATCGGTCTACTATGTGATCAGTATGGAAGGCTATATATATATATATATATATATATATATATATATATATATATATATATATAGATGCAAGATGAGAATACAATCAGCGAAAAAGACAATCACTTAAGTACGTTGGATAAGATAAAGTGCAAGTAGTGCTTGATAAAAACTTAAATGAATATCTCATCTTCTATAGCTCTTCTTTCGTTTATTTCGTATATTTGTATTTTAAAAAAGATATTGCTTCCCAAAAACTGTCTGTTAGAAATAAGGGATATCAAGTAATTATTTTAGTAGTTTGTAATTTATAATCTGGGGTTTGGATTCGAAAAAAAAAGAAAAGAAATAAGTTAGAGAAATATTTGGTTGGAATGAAAATAATCCGAGTGTTAACGTGGTGTTTACAAATGAAATATACTAAAGAATGCTGGAATGCAAGCATCCGAGGAAGGAATTGCTTGTGTAAACGTTGCCTAATAATCAGATGATATTTTTGATTAAATGCTGATGTGCGCCAAACCGGTTTGAGAAAATAATAAAATATTTAAAAATTTATGCCGAGTTTTGAAAGAAAAGGTTCGACGAGAGATGGGAGAGACAATCCGCCTGACAGAAGGGCAAAGCATGCACGACATAACCAGGTGACTTTGTTGGTAACCACAGGCGAACTAAATTGGATAAAAAAAGATTAAACACGCGAAAAAATAATTGCCCCACCCCCTAATACACTTCCGTTTCAAACTTATTTCACAACAGTGAAGTATGTTTTGTTTTTGTTCAATTAAATGATTTAATTCTTAAATGAAACTTGTTATATGCTTGTTTTGTAATGGTTATCTTCATATGAAATGGACTTGGCGAATAGAGTTGAATATAACGCTAATAACCATTGGGAAAGGTATCTATCCAACAATTTTTCCTCCGGTTATGAATAAATAGTAGGGCAGATTAGACTTTTTAACCTTGGTATGATAACCGGTCTAGGAGAAAGTAAACTCTGAAGTTAAACGTATTAAACTCCGCTTAAAAATTGACCTTGCGTTACATCCTGCTTGAGAGGATGGGTTGGGAGAATGCATACAAACCCATCTTGATCTGGTTGGAGTGGCTTTTAATGTTTTGTAAGAACTTCTGAAAATTGTCATCATCAGAATAAAGTTGTATTCTTTTAGTAAGGTTGATCCACCACTCATTTTCTATAAAACATTTGTATTGTAAGATGATGAATATCTTGTAAAAACAACATTTTTGATGAACAACAATGAAATTTTATTTTCGAATAATCTCATTATTTTTACTCCTTACGATATAAACAAACCAAATCCTAATAAAACGACAACCGAGAAAATATTTTTAATTAGTATTTCATTTCCAATAAACAATAGCGAAAAATTGAATCTGATTGAATTGAAAGGATTCTTTTTTTTTTAAATCGCAACAATTTATTATAAATGAAAATATAATATTAAATTGTATCTGAATTTATACATGGGTTTTTTATTTATTTTTGAGATACGGGAAATTAAATTATTTACAAACACATTTCAATTATATCGATTATTGAACTAAAATAGAAAAAAAGGTATATTATGAGGTCAAATTTGTTTATAAAAAGTTATTAATTTTAGGGTTTTTTCAATCAGACAAAGTTAAATCAATATCGATAAAAATCACTAACCAAAGATTTTTATCCATTTGAACGGACCGTAAAGCTTATAAAGTAAAAAGTAAAGTTAGTGGCGTGGCCTATTTTCTGTATCAGCGGGATAGTTAGGGAGTCTATCCTCTTTTCGATAGCGCTAGACCAGTGATATTCTTCTTGCTGCGGTGGATCGCCACACCTACTATCGGCTCCTCACTTTATCGCACAGATCATATTACACAATCTATGCTACTCATGCGCTGCGTTAGCGGGGACCTGTAGTGAAACATGATTCTTGCAATTCCTAAGGCGAGGGCTTTACCGACTGAGCTAAACCGGACCAAAATACATTTATAAAAATGAAAATTGAATGAATTCAAATTTAAAAAAAAAAACATGAGTACTTTATAAATAGGCCATCATCGTATATTTACACATTAAAGCATATTCTGTTTAAACATGTGAACTTATTTTTTTAATTTATTAATTTAATTGTACTGAATATTGTTTATCTACCAATTATTTTCTGGTTAAAACAAATTACATTACTGGTGTTGATTTACCCGGGGTTCGTCGGGTATCTCCGCTAGTATTCAATAAAATCAACAAAGGAATATTATTGTTCTCATATTTCATACACTTGTCAAACAATGCATCTACATCGCAGATTCCGTCTGTGTGATAGAACTTCAAACTGCGACATACATATATTAATATGTAAGGCAACAATTATGCACAGACATTTCGATGTTTGTAACGCGAAAGTTTAAAATATCCTGACAGTTGATATGAATATATGACATAAATTCGTCGGGACAGTAGATTTAAATATATGAAATATCAGTTATTTATAGCTAATATATATGCATATTTCTTTTTGTCTCTAATACATTTTATATGTATATCATACTTTTATGTAACCGCGAAGAAGATACAAGGGACAATGATAGAATCCATCTATCTATTATTATACTAAAGCTGAGCGAATCCAACTTTGCCAGCTAAATGCTTTTTTTCTAGGTAGGCAAATGATATAAAAACTATCTCAAAATATTATCTTATAATAAATCTAATCAATGTTTGAAAAAGATCCCACTTCATTTGCTTCTAATTATCGTAATTTACAATTAAGTCAAACACCAACCAATCTCTGTCTTAAGTATAGCTTATTTCTCTCCCTCTCTCTCTCAATACATGTAGAATGGCTTAGTGTGAGGAGAGAATGCTTGCATCTGACTGCTGCTAAGAGAGTCACTGACTTTACCCTCTCTCTCTCTCTCTCTCTCTCTCTCTCTATATATATATATAATATATATATATATATATATATATATATATATATATATTATTACAAAGCTCTACTAAAGAGGTATATTTCCCGACCCATCTCTTCCCTTCTTTCTCAACAAGGAATAATTTTTTTTTTTAATAAAGCAAGACAAAAGTTCTTTTTACGCTTAATTAAAATTGAATACCATGCT
This sequence comes from Doryteuthis pealeii, assembly GCA_023376005.1. Lineage (NCBI taxonomy): Eukaryota > Metazoa > Mollusca > Cephalopoda > Myopsida > Loliginidae > Doryteuthis > Doryteuthis pealeii. Next base: position 49,522,761 of record CM042139.1, read on the forward strand.
TTAAAATAGATTTTTTTGAATTACTTTAATTATTAATTTTTAAAATTTATAGAGTCAACAGGGTAAGCACATCAAATATTTATTAGTAAAATATTAGGAAGATGCTATTTAGCTGGTTTCGGTAAAATATAAAAACCTACTGTCAAATTTACCGGAAATTCTTATTTCACGAAATACATTTCTCTCGCCCCTGATTGAGAGAAACTTACTAAAAAGCAGTGAATAATTCGGTTTTAATGAAATTTTCAGTGTTGAGTTATCAATGAATGAATTTTATAGTGCATCAGTTATTTTATTTCAAAACTTAGTGATTTTTTCAGGTCACTTAACGCTATTTTAATCTTTTAGCTTTTAGATAGTTTGAAATATATTTCAAATATATTTGCTGGCAAAATAGCCTGTGGTCTATTTTATTACGACTGGTAAAATAAGCCTAAAAATAAGTCTATTTTACTGAAACCGGCTAACTAGCCTATTCAAAAATTGTATATAAAATTACAGAATTAGATTGTTTTATTTCTAAATAAATGTAAAGGAAATAAAATAAATAGGAAACTTAATCTTCGTAAACGACAAGATTTTCAGCCGTATGGTATGGCAGACAAATCTAAGCATCTACACATGCGTAAAACTGACGTAGGTAAATTATAGAAGTTGCAAAAAAAAAAAACAACCGTAATTTTTTGTGTCTATTCTCAATAAAATCCAACTTATTTGGACAGTTTTGGAAAACTTTAGATTGACGAAATCCTGTGATTATCTTTTTACAATCCAACCTGAGCTTAATGGGTGACCCAACGGGTCATGTTTTTTTCTAATATATATATATATATATATATATATATATATGTGTGTGTGTGTGTGTGTGTGTGTGTGTGTGTGTGTGTGATACGCAGACACCGTGTTTTGACTTATCGCGTCTCCTCGGTGTGTCTAGACATTGTAAGGCTACATACAGCCAGGATGGAAGATTGATCGATTTACCATCCGTCAGGCATCTTAACCACTCGGCCCCCAGCACTTAAAGACTGGGACAGGGATCTTTACTGATAAATACATACATATGTATATATATAAAGGCCACTAGAGACTGTTCCATCTGTTTTATAGGACAGCGTTAGTCGGCAGTCGTCAGCGAAAATCCACTATAAGATTTTCAAACCAAATGAATTGTTGTATTCGTATTTTCCTTATATGCTGTTATGGGGTGTACGATGGGAAGGGCCACACACTTAAGAAAGCTAGTTTAGTTTGTGAATCATGGAAGGAAGGCTGCTTTTGTTCATGTGTCATTCTTGGGGTATTCAAGCCTAGTATTGTGTAAATTATCGCGATTTTCGACGTTATTTTTTACTATAATATTATTATAATATTATTATATATTATATAATATTTTTTAATATCTCTATGATAATAATAATACTATCTAAAGTAAAGTTGGCGGAGTAGCCTATTGTTAGTATTAGCCGGACAGCGAGGGAGTCTATTCCCTTCTCTTGATAGACCAGGGGGATATTTTTTCTGAGGCAGAGCACCACACAACCCGCCAGCTCCCACTTTACCGCAGAGATTACCCAATATGTGCTGCTCTTGCACTGAGTTGGCAGGAATCAATAGCGAACCAAGAACCTGGCGATTCATAGAGGGATGTTCTACCGACAGACACACACACACACACAAACACAACACACACACACACACACACACACACACACACACACACATATATATATATATATATATATATATATATATATATATATATTATAAAGATCCTTGAAGAATATTTTTCAAATGTACGTAACATTGTTTCTTTTTTTAACCTTCATTGAGTAAGTTAAAACACGTCAATCTTTGCCGTGCTGATAATAATTTAATTCTAATACGACAATGCATCCCTCTCAGTTCTTTCGTCCAAACTAATAGATAAGTTGACATTCAATGCACTCGTTCCATCACAAAGATAGATAAGATATCGCATGTCATAATGTGTGGATGATTTTCGCGTGTAGACGACTCTAAGACGAACATAGCGATACATAAATATTTAAGTTACCCGATTGTTGCCCAGGGATAATCTTTTACCTGGCAAGACTGACCCCATCTTCAGGTTTATGGTGTATTGACCTGTAAGAATACGGAACATCAGTTGGATTGCTGGGCAATAATTTGGGATGTAAGCTTATAAAATACTGACCACTTTTCATATATAAATACATGATAAATTCATCCAATATTTTTTTTATGATATCAACTGACTTCTCAGTACTAATATTAAAACAATATTATCGTATTACATTATATGGGTTATGCTTTCATTTACATGAGTACGAATCCAGTAATCGATACTAAAAGGATACAAAAAAAAACTAATGTTCATTATAAACACATATCCTGTGTATGCCGTTAAATTGTATCTCATGGTGAAGTCCCAATTTTTTAATTACACACTTTGTTTAGGGACTCTTAAAATAATTCAATGCCTTTGAAGACCAATCTAATGAGGTATATAATCTGCTGAAGCAAAAATAGTTGTTCATGAAACAATCTAAAATGCTGTTTATCCATGTTTGAAAATATGCATTATCCTTTGTATGGGTGTCGGTTGAAAAGTTCATAAACTGAAAATGTTAGACTCATGGAAAATGACCGAATATGGTTTATTTTTCAGCATAGCCTACAGTGCGATCCACAGACTTGTGTTTGGATTCCATTCATCAAAAACATCATGAGTAGCAGATATGACGTCATCATATGAATGTCTTAGCCTACCCTCGTATTTTGCTGATAGATCTTATTACCCGGTAAGAGATGAAGTTAATTACAAGCAATTCATTGACTGTTAGTTTTCTCTCTACACACTGTATAATTTCTTCGTGTCGTTCTTTGTTTTTTGTTGATATGTTTGCTATTTCTTTTTCCAAAATACTACACCTGGTCTTATAGCATCGTCTATTTTCTCAATTAAAAACCCATTACATGCACCCAACTGTTTCTAAATCTCACTTAGTGAATTCCTGCAAATACTTCAGATCATTTTTTGCAGTTGACAGAGACTCTCTTAATTAACAACAAATTTGATATGACACACCTGTGTAGTCACTTTTAATCTTTGCCTAAACTCTAATGAATTTCGTGAATAGTTTACAAAATGTATTATTCATTTGCACATAAAACTGCGGAACAAAACGCGACCGCTTTTTTAAAGTCACGATATACGTTATTTAATACGTCTATCTATACATATACACAGGGAAGTTTTGTATGTATGTATTTATGCATGAATGGGAGTGTGCCGAACAGCCGGTGGTCTCAGGCATCGCATGTGAGTTCAGTGATACGTATACCGTACCTGTCGTCTCAGTCAACACCGATGGTTAAGAGCGCAAAATTTGTTCTAAGATGCACAAATCGCTGGCAGGGGTGAAGAGCCGTCAATGAGCACATGAACGGACAATGATACGAACGATTGTCATTTGTCTCACAAGACGTTGCGATAAACACGTTCGGAGAAACTACGAAAATAAAACAATTAACGACAAAGAAAATATATATACACATCCACTATCACCAGATCTTTATTTCTGTTGAGAATTATGAAGATTTGATCTATATTTTCAAAGAAACTTAAAAATCAAATTAGCAATAAATTAACATTAAATGTCTACTTAGGCCATTTTTATGTGTTTCTAGCTAAAACGTAAACAAATTAATTAGGAAGCTCAAAATAATTTTGTTTTTTTTCACATTAGCTACTGTTTATAAAATAATTAATTTAGTTGTTTAGTTATTGGGTTTCTTTCTTGATGTTCAAATATTAAATATAAATTTCTTAGACCTTTAGAAAATTATATTGGTTTGTTAATTTTTCGTATTGAAAAATAACGCAAGAACCAATTAAATGATTTAAATTAAAAACTTTTTTCACCATTAGGATATAGATTGAGTGACATACTTAAGTAACTTGAGATTTTAAAAAACAATTTTTCTGTCACGCTAAACTCGGGAAAAATACTTTTCTTACATTCACATATATACCATCCAGTCGAAGGATGGGGTAGAATACACTTGATGTAAGCCCCGACCAAAATAATGAGTTCTTGGGTATGACATTATACTGTATCTGATGGTGAAGATCAATTTCTGGATCTGTGGGAAATTGTATTACCTCATTATTGCTATTACTTCCATGTCCACTCTCATCCAAAAAGTTAGTACCTGTTATGATCTCAGCTCTGGGTCAAATAGACTAGTTTTACAATAGAGGACTACTTGATACCACATGACTGTTAATAATGCGGCGGATAAGCAAGGATTTACATTTTTGTATTTCATCTTAGACGATTCGGATGTCTCATTTTCACCCGAGGGTGTTGCAAGATAATAAGGGTCGTAAAATTAAGGAACACGAGTAGTAATAAGAAAAGAAACAAGATATATCATTATACTACTGGCGATTTTTCACACCACTTTTTTACGGAACTCTGTGTGTCTTTGCTTGTTTCCAGTTTCCTAATTAACACAAAGTCAAGTATTTTAGACAGGGTCGTGTGATACGGTTGTATATCAAAGTCTCAGAGAATATTATGAGCCTGGTTTTCTAGGACAGATTCTGATTTGTGGATACACCGTTTGTCAGTATGGTCCTATTTTAGCATATAGTACTAGTGGACCATTTTTCCTACACAGTCATGTCTATTATTATTATTATTATTATTATTATTATTATTATTATTATTATTATTATTCATTGGCAATTCAGTCTCGAAAGACTATGATAAAAGTTTTTGTGTGCCCCTGAGGTTGCAGCGCCTCCTGTGACTATGAAGTCCTATGTTTGAGAAACATTCTCGACCACAGATTTTGCATTTGTAGGTTGTCTCTGTAGATGATGATGTTCCGATGCTTTGTTGCCGTTGCTTTCTTATGGACCTCTTAGCTTCATGATGTTGTATCAGGGTGAATTCTGACGTGTACAGGCCTCTATGGAGATTCTGCCGTCACCGAGGGCGGTCTTGAGCCAAATTTTCCCAGCTGGAAGGGACAATGCCAAAGCACCTGAGATCATTTTTGCAGACATCCTTGAATCGCAGTAGGGGGCGACCAATCTGTCTTTTACCAGATGTTAGCTCTCCATACAGGATGTCTTTCGGGATTCGTCCATCATCCATCCGACGTACATGACCCAACCATCGGAGACGACGTTGTCTCAGTAGAGAGTACAGGCTGGGGAGTTGAGCTCTCTCTAGGACTGCTGTGTTAGTGATCCTGTCCCTCCAGGTGATGCCCAGTACACGTCTAAGGCAGCGAAGTTAGAAGGTATTTAGCCGCCGCTCTTGGTGGGAGTATAAGGTCCATGTTTCACTTCCATACATGAGGGTGCTGATGACACATGCCCTATACACTTGTACCTTTGTACGGATAGTGAGCTTGCTGTTGTCCCACACTCTTGTTGTGAGCTTCCCAAAAGTTGAGGCAGCTTTTCCGATCCGGCAACTGAGTTCAGCATCAAGTGATAGGTTGTCAGTGATGGTGGATCCAAGGTAGGTGAAGGTGTTTACAGCTTCCAGGGTGTAGCTGTTGATGGTGATGGATGGAGGATTTCCAGTTCCCTGGCCCATCGTCTTAGTTTTCTTTATACTAATGGTCAGGCTGAAGTCCTGGCAGGCTTGGGTGAACTGGTCCATGAGTGTCTGCAGCTGCTCCTGAGAGTGTGCTACCACTGCTGCATCATCAGCAAATAGCATGTCCCGAATGACAAATTGTTTGACCTTTGTTTTTGCTTTTAGACGGCTGAGATTCAACAGATTTCAATCTGTCCTTGTGTGAAGGTAGACTCCTTCTGTTGATTTACCAAAAGCCTGGCGCAGAAGGAGGGAAAAGAAGATCCCAAACAGAGTGGGAGCCAAACGCATCCCTGCTTGACACCACGACGAATGCTGAAAGGGTCTGAGGTGGACCCATCAAACTGGATGGTGCCTTTTATGTCAGTGTGAAAAGACTGAAGAATGCGGAGAAGTTTTGGGGGGGCAGCCTATTCTTTCTATTAACTGGAAGAGACCACTCCTGCTTACAAGGTCGAAAGCTTTTGTGAGGTCAATAAATGCTATGTAGAGTGGTCTTCTCTGTTCTCTACATTTCTCCTGAAGTTGCCTCAGAGAGAAGATCATGTCAGTAGTGGACCTTCCTACTCTGAAACCGGCCTGTGATTCAGGGTAAGTCTTTTCTGCGAGGATCTGAAGTCTATTTAGTGCAACTCTAGCAAAGAGTTTACCTGTAATGCTGAGTAAAGAAATACCACGGTAATTATTGCAATCGCTCCTGTCTCCCTTGTTCTTATACAGAGTTACGATGGTGGCATCCCTCATGTCTTGTTGGATAGCCCCTTCACTCCAGCATAGGCAGAGGAGCTTGTGGATTTTTTCTAGGAGAACAGGCTTCCCACACTTTAGGATTTCAGCTGTAATTCCGTCGCTTCCAGGTGATTTGCCACAGTTTAGTCTGTCAAGGGCAATGCAAAGTTCTTCAGTTGGAGGTTCCTTATCTAGCTCTTCTGATACTGGTTGTTGCTCTACATGACGTAGAGCTGCATCAGAAACGGTGTTGTCGCTGGCGTAGAGTTCTGAGTAATGTTCTACCCAGCGATCAAGTTGTTTAGATCGATCTTTTATGATTTCTCCTGAGGCTGATTTCAGAGGAGCGATTTTGCGATGTGATGGTCCAAGCGCCTTTTTTATGCCGTCGTACATGCCTTTGATATTACCAGACTCAGCAGCTGATTGAATGCTGCTGCAAAGCTGTAGCCAGTAACTGTTAGCACAGCGACGTGCAGTTCGTTGTAGCTTCTTCCTTGAAGCTCTAAGGGCATGTAAATTCTTGTCATTCGGTCCGAGTGGTCCGAGTCACAGTCTGCGCTGTGAAAGGTACGGGTTTGGAGGACACTTTTGAGGTTGGAGCGCCGTGTTATGATCAGGTCCAACTGGTGCCAGTGGCCAGATCGTGGGTGTCTCCAGGAAACTTTGTGACGCGGTTTGGATTGAAAATATGAGTTGGTGATGCATAGATTGTGGTATGTGCAGAACTCAAGGAGACGTTGTCCATTCTCATTACTTCTACCAATGCCATGATAACCCAAGCAAGATGGCCAGGAGTCATGGTCAGCACCAACTCTTGCATTAAAGTCACCAAGAAGATAAAGTTGATCTTGTTTGGGGATGTTTTTTATAATCAACTCAAGCTCATCATAAAATTTGTCCTTTGTTTCTTGAGGGGCGCTAAGTGTTGGGGCGTATACACTAACCAGGTGAACAGGGCCTATCGAAGAGTTCAGGCGGAGGGTCAAAATTCTTTATGAACCACCTGTAGGTGGTACTATTGCTCCCAGTAAAGTGTTCCTGACTGCAAAGCCAACTCCATGCTCTCTGGTTTCACCAGGAGGTTTCTCTTGCCAGAAAAAGGTGTAGTCTCTTTCTTTCAATGAGCCCCGTACAACCTGCTCCATAGTCGGATCATCGGCGACTAAACCGGTACCCCCACCAGGCTTGCCTGGTGAGGAGGGTGGCTAGACACCCAGCAGGACGAAAAACAAAACCTGTGAAAGGGCGGAGGAAGCTTCCCGCTCAACGGCCATCTAGCACATTAACGCGAGAGCACAGAAATACCTGGCCTGGTATCCAGGCGCGTAATAGTCTAAATAACCCCCACTGCCTTGTGGTTATCCTCTGGATAGGGAAAGGCTAAGGGAGAAAACCCTGACAGAAATCACGGCTTGGACTCCGTTAGGCAGTTCAATGTGTAAAATACTAACTGGCAACTCCTGCAGCCAAACTGACGCCGAATGTAGTGGTTCACCATTCCTTCGGATCACGCCAGCAAGGCAGAGAGGGGCCCTGTCACTTGGGCAACCCAGGGCCTCCATACATCTTGCCCAGGCTCTTTTTTTTGTGCCCTGGAGGGGAAACTCCTTCAACACTGTGCTGTGGCACAGCACGGGAGGTCAGCAGTTACCGGTTATAAGGCCTTTCTCGTTTGGCGTAGAGTTGGGCGCCAGGGGCGACTCCGTCGGTGAGAGAGATGTCTTCATCTCACTGGACAGCTACCGCCCGCCTCAAGCTGGCAGCCCTCAGCCAATTAGGTGCTGTCCGCCACAACCTGCCTGCTTCATTGGGTGCATGTAGCTAAGGGATTTATCCTAACAAGCGGGTTGCAAACATATGCACCAAACAAAACGAACAAAACTAAGACTCTTGCATTACGCCTCGGATGCTGGAATGTTAGGACAATGACACCCGGACAAACTGACAACGATAAAATGGATATAAGAGATGCACGCAAAACTGCAGTCATTAATAAAGAACTCTTGAAGAGACAAGTTGACATCTCTACTCTTCAAGAAACCCAACTTCTCTCGTCAGGCTTATTATTATTATTATTATTATTATTATTATTATTATTATTATTATTATTATTATTATTAGCTGATGGTTCTTCACTGGAGTCTGAGTGACAGAAAGTCTCCTCAGGTATGCAGGACTCTTCTGAGTATTCTAGCAATGCAGTTTTCTGGATGATCTCAATTCTTCCTCTGATTTCCAGTTCCTCCGGTCTTTTTTCTAAGCTTTTTGGGACTGTTCCAAGTGCGCCAACTACAATTGGTATCACTTCGACCCTCATATTCCACAGCTTTTCTTTATTATAAAATATTATTATTATTATTATTATTATTATTGATCGGAATGACAACACATTCAGGGAAACTAACATATTCTGTTGAAATATACATATGGCATACTGGCCTAGATTCTTCCAATTTATTCATAGCATTTTCAATGAAAGCCTTGGCACAAATAAAAAGATAACATGCACGAAGAATGCAAACAATATACATTTCTTTTCAACCAATAAGACTCTTAGAAAATTGTCCTAAAATAAATGACAGAAAATAATATCCATTGCAAGCAGCACGTTTCATATTGATTAATTTGGATAAGTCACGTCGCTCTTGCATGTTCTATTTAAGCTGTCTCTATGAAAAGCCGTGGCTATTGTTTTCTCGATCAACTATATTGCAAATGATTGGAAGTAAATATTTTTTTTTTAATTCAAAAGAAAGATTTTTTTAATAATAATATCTTATATCATAAAGAAAATGAATAACAGATTTAGACGAAACCATACAAACTATATATGTTATTAACTAGAATTTAAACCTGTGTGTAAAATCCTTTTAACATATGTTAAATTAAAATTAATTGATTTACGTTAGTTATGCTGGACACTGCTGAAGAAGCAAGGGAAAATTCATAAGGAATGTTTTCCTGTGGATACCTACGCATGGACACACAGTGTTGGCGAACCAGAAAAACAAAAACCAAAAAAAAGACTCATCAATCAGCTCTGTGCCGATTCTGCATGCTATACGGAGTACTTTCAAGGGGCGAGAGAGAGAGAGAGAGAGAGAGAGAGAGAGAGAGAGAGAGAGAGAGAGAGAGAGAGAGTCATGGATATGCCAGCGGGTCCTGATGATGATGATGATGATGATTATCAATGTTTATGATGTAATACTTACAACTACTGTTATTCACTCGATTGACTTGACTCACTTTTCCGGAAGTAATTGTCATTGCAAGATCCCTGATTTCTTTCTCTCAAGCCTGTTTTCTTTTCTTGTATATCAAGAGCTGTCATCTTCCAAGCATAGACACATATATAAAGTCTTTGCTTTTTCCAATGTTGTTTGTTATCTTGTCTCTAATTCTTTTTCGTTTAGTTTAAAATATACTGGTACCAAATTCACCTAGGTTTTTTCATTCTTAATTTCATATCTTCATATCTTATATGCCAAGAGATAGGTAGAATAAAATGTAGCAGGATAAACTTAGATCGCTAACATATCCTATAAAAATGTGTACGTAAAGAAGTTTACTAACTCTTTACAATTAAAGCTGCAATCCTATTAATTTATAATTACACAAATTATCCCACTAATGCTCATACGACATGGTTTAAACTTTTCTAATTGTGTCCAATTCTAAAATTATCTTTCAGGATGTAAACAGGAGGAGTGTATAGGGAAGACATGGTCTGCAATAAACAGATTATCAGTTATATGGAAATCAGATCTCACTAACAAGTAAAAGCGACAATTCTTCCAAGCCATAGTTGCATCAGTGCTACTGTATGGTTTCACTACTTGAACCTATCCGAAGCATCTAGAGAATAAGCTAGAAGGAAGCTGCGTGCGATCTTAAACAAATCATGGAAATAAGATCCCACAAAGAATCAACTGTACGGCCACTTCCCCCTTATCACATAAACCATCCCAGTGAGACGAACGAAGCATGCTGAGCACTGATGGAGAAGCAAGCATGAACTCATAAACGATGTTCTCCTGTGGAAACCAGCACATGGTCATGCCATTGCGGGCCATCGAGAAAGACATACGTTGACCAGTTCTCGCGGATACAGGATGCTGCGTAGAGGATCAAACAGGAACAATGAATGATAGGACGGTTGGCGAGAGATTGTTATGGATATCCGTGCCACTAGCACGACATGATGATGCTGATAAAGACCGCAATGATATATCTATTCTAAGAGCAGCTTTAGAAATTGTCCATGATCGTCACCTGTCATTTAGATTGAGATTTTTTACGATGATGATCATTACCAAAGCGCCTACATAGTCACCCTTGTAGAAGAACAGTAGTGGGAGTAAGGAGTTTCATACATTTCCCAAGGTTATTAGCCTGAAATGGGACGTATTAGCGCCACTATGGTTCTAATTATTTATTAAGATGTGGCAGTCCAGTCCAGTACGAGAGTCATTGTGCCACAGTGATTCCTCCGTTATCTATTGTTTACTCATGTGTCTACTTAAAAAATCTAGGTTCGACTGGACACTTTAGCTTTGCTACAGCAACAAATATAGGAGAAGTAAAAGTAAAATCTATCAAGTTGTATTAAGCTTAATAATTGACATTGTGTCGCATTCTGTCCGTGGTTGGTGAGGGCGGTAAATAGATCATCATTATCATCATCAGTATTTTCATCACACTGACATCACCGATATCATCAGCATATATTTTTAAAAATATATCTAGTAAAACAGCGTTCATTATAGCTCGACTCTATAAATGTAGTTCTATGATTAGGATTCTGAAATATTATCTCGCAGCAGTCAGTAGAGCGTCGGACAGGAAACCACAAGGTTCCTGGTTCGATACTGTCCCTCGCCAATAAGTAGCACAGGGATCTGTGCCGTAAAGGGAGGAGCTGATGTTAGATGAGACGCTCAGCCACGAGCGCTAAAACCAATCTCCTTGGTCTAGTACAAGTAAAAATGGGATAGACTCCTCGCTGTTTGGCTGATACCGACTTTGGACCATGCCGACGAAAAAAAAATTAACTCAATAGGGTAATATTCAAATTGTGCTCAAATATAGGTAAGACAATAAGTCTGATGGCGCGGAGTGACGCGTAGCAGAGACAACAGCGCAGAAAAACATTATCATCAGATGTTTATCCTTCTCACAACTTGTGATTATTGATGTGAATATGTCTCCGCGTCCAGGGTCGAAGTTTCCGTGTGTTTCCGCCAACCACGTGTCACAATTTATCAAGTTGAAATGTTCAGACAGACCGGAAATACGAGGAAGTAGGAGACAGATGAATAATTAACAACAGAGACTGTGCATCGATTTCATTTATTATTATAGATTGCAACTTCACAAGGGGATTTTACAAAGCATGCAATTAGACAGCTTTCCAAGGAATTGTCGGTTTGACACGGAACCGAATGTTTTATCAATAGATTCGTCTGATCCAAAGACCTTGGCTAGTTGGTCTGGGGATCTACGCCATCATCAGTCGATTTTCTACATCTGTTATCTGAGGGGTTGCAAATTCTTTGTTCTGTTTTGATTTTAGTTTTGGTTCCTCCTCCTCCTCCTTCTCTCTTCTTCTTCCTCTTCTTCTCTTCTTCTTCTTCTTCTTCTTCTTCTTATTATTATTATTATTATTATTATTATTATATTATTATTATTATGAAGTTTTTCATCTCAGAGTGACACCAAATCTCCTCAGTTCTCGAGGAATCCTCTGAGTATCATTATCATTATTATTATTATTATTATTATTATTATTATTATTATTATTATTATTATTATTATTATTACATATTTTCCTTAAAAGCATGACTGTTATCCTTTTGCAACATCCTGTGGTTAAAAATGCGATCGTCCAAAATGAAACGCAAAAATGTAAATCCTGATAATCTAGTGTTGCTTATCTGCCTAGTTTTTTAAAATTCTTATGAGTGTCATTACCTCTGCTAAATAATTGACCATTCTGTTTTATCATAAAGAAAGAAAGGGACAAAAGAAATATTACACAGAAAATATATTATCATAAAGAAAGAGAGTAGGGGAAATATCAAGAGAGGGGGGGTGAGCGCGTGAAAGCAATAATGCTAATCTGTTTCAATCGAACATACTAAAAGGAAGGAAAGAAATAAAAATAGTGAGAGAGAATTAAATTAAGATCACTATACTTTGTATATATATATATATATATATATATATATATATATATATATATATATATATATATATATATATATATATATATATGAAACAATAAATAGACGTATGAATTTTGGTTATGTTGGTTAAATTGTAACGACAGAAATTGCATCGGTGCTTAAAGCGGGCGCACACGTGTCTTGCATGCAAAATGGGTGAAGGGATCAAAAACTAAAGAAAATATGGCTGATTTAGCAACGTAATTTAAGGAAACGCGCTCTCTAAGCCAGGGGAATTGGCGAGAATGTATTTGCACGTATGAACATATATTAGAGATCGATTTGTGCATAAAAAACAGGAGGACTGTTTTTTCAGTTGCGAAACGCTTCGAGGCGTATTATTGAGTTGATGCTGGAAACTGCTGTGTTGTGCTGTAATAGACGTTGTTGTCGGATTTCTTGAGTTGAGAAAACGATTACGAGATCAGTTTGCATAAATCATAAATATAAAGCAATTTATTTAGGAAGCAGAACTTGGACATCTAAGGAATAAAGTTCTGCATTAGCCAGATCGAAATACGTTATTTATCTCTGTTTAGTAATCGTATCTGGTTATTCAAATATATTTCTTTATAAATATAACCGGTAATCGCAGTCACATTCTGATTTGTCTCTTATCAACTTTGCCCTGTAAAACGTATTGATGGTAACCACTTAGCTTAATACATGACCTCGAAATAGAAACAGCCACTTATACATTGGCTGTCTCGCCATATTTTAATATTAAAGCGGGAAGTGATGATTGTGTGACTGTATCAATTCTTTTGTGTTGGGAAAATGTAATCTTCGACAGAGATGAGTGATGAAAAGCCTTGGAGAAATATTAAAAGCTAAGAAGACGTGAAAGTATCGGCTGCAGCACAAGAACGATAACTGTCTCGATTTGATTGCAGTTTGATATCTTTCCAATTTGTTTCTTCGTTTTTCCTATGCTATTTATTCCAAGACTGAATAATATAACTGCTTCTTTGAAACGGAAAATAAAAATCAGCCTGACGTAAAGATGTCTGCCGTGTGTGCATAGTGTTTAGAGAGAGAGCGGGGGGTTATGTGGGTAAGATTATATGCTGGTTGATTTTAACGGCATATCAATCCGTCTAGGGTTATTTTATTCCTATACTACGAAATAACTGCTTCTTTGAAACGGGAAATAAAAATCGGCGTGACGCGAAGATGTCTGTCGTGTGTGCTTTTTTCAGAGAGAGAGAGAGGTGAGTACGTAGAGAGGAGAGAGACAGAGGGCAGTAAGTGAAAGAGAGGGGAATTGAGTGAGTAAATGAGGGGGTTAGTGACACAGAGATAGAGGGTAGTGAGTGAGAGATAAAGAGTGGGTAGTGTGAGAGAGAGAGAGAGACCATATGTTGGTTGTATATGATTTATTGATTGATTTTAACGGCATCTCAATCGGTAAATAAAAATCGGCCTAACGTAAAGATCCATGCCGTGTGCACAATGTTTTTTAGAGAGAGGGGGGGAAGAGATCATATGTCAATTATATATTATGTAATTGTTGATTTCCATGGCATATCAACCCATCTAAGGTTACTTTATACCTAGAGGTTAGGGGAACACTTTCTCTGTACGTTTTTATTTACATTTATTTGTGGAGTCGTTACTCAAAGCTATATGATATCTATATTTTAATACTCGTGTTCCTAAATTTTACGAGCGTTATCTGACATCATCTGATTTAAAAGGAGACCGTTCAAATCGTCCAAGATTAAATGCAAAAATATCTATACAAATTATCTGATGTTACTTATCCGACGAATTCTTATTTTTAATGATTGACGTCACTTCACCTAAATAGTGTACCATTCGATTTTCATTACAAAGAAAGAAAGAGAAGAAAAGTGACTTTCTACACAGTAAGATATAATAACAAAGAAAGAAAAAAAACACTGATCGTAGAGTAAACATGGAGAGAGGGGGTGAACGCGCGGAAGCGATAAATCTAATCTGTTTTCATAGGACATTATAAAAAGATGAAAAGAAGGAAAGAAAGAAAGAAAAAGAAAGAGAGAGAGAGAGAGTTAAATCAGGATTATTATACTTTTTACATACTGAAGTATTTGTTTTAGCTTTTAAATAGACATTTCACACATTGTAATGATTATAAAATCATACTGTGGTATATCCATAAGTCCTGCTAATCAAGTATCACTCTCCATCAAAGCAGTATTTTTATGCAGTGAAATCAATTCGTAGCAGAAGTCCTGTATATGTATTTTTTTTTTAGCTAGATTGATATAATACAGTAACCACTTCCCACCACCAGTTTATCTGGTAACTATGCGTGATTAACAATATGGATTCAATCACAAAAGCAATGTCGGTTTCATATGAGAGATGGTGATTTTTGAAAAAGTGTCATTCAGTTGGTTAGCTACCCGTAGAGTGACAAGTAACAAACTACGATTCGGGGCTAGAGAAACAAACCCCTTATTAGAAGTGTGTGATAATTTGTCAAGCACCAGATCTTTCGCTCATCGACTCAGGAATAACCTCCTCCTTCTCTATCTCCTTCCTCTGCCTCTTCCTCTTAATTGTCTATTTATCATTCTGTTATAAAATTATAAAATCAATTCTGATGAAGCCTTTGAGACGAAATGTTAATTGAATTTAATTGTTTTTGTTCGTTATTCACTTTTCCATACATTACCCCCATTATATATATATATATATATATATATATATATATATATATATAATATATATAATTTGGTTGGGAAATGTGGGGATAAATTCGACGCTACGTAGAAAATAAAGAAACCTTTTCCTGTTTTTGAGACCGGTCCAGAGGGAAGTTACGAAACAGTAATTACCGTATTTGATGGCATATAGGACACACATTTTTCCAAAGTTTTGGCTCAAAATTTGCCCTGCGTCTTATACATCGTAGGTGAAGTTTGAGAAACACTAAACAGGCTAATCTTCTCTCTAACCCAGCTTACGCTCAGTACTTTTACCTACCCTAAACTCCATGTATCCTTTATACAGCTATGTTTCTGCTTGTGTAATGCACAGCTAGACTGTTTTCAACAATATATGCTTAAATATGTTACGTAATCGCCGCCCAGCACCTAAATTTGTGGCCTTGTGCCAGACTTAGAAAAAAAACCTTTAGAAAAATGTACTACCGATTCACTTATATTACTGGGTGGTCTTTGTAGAATCACCGAAAAAGGAGTTAGAATGATTAAATCTTTTAACGAGAGAAAGGAGACGATAAGTCTATGTTTAACGAAAAAATAGGATTAGTGACTACCAAGGAGTCTTTGATCTTAAGGCCGTGAACCTTAGTTGACCGGAGTGATTCGAAGGAATCGAATCTTCGATTCGGTCCAGGACTAGCTCGAACATTCCAGAGAAAGACCTTTCTGGAAAATGACTTTGAAATAGTATTTAAGAGACCCGTCAATTGAGTTAGGTCAGTCGGTGATCGGAGAGAGTCAGGGCCAGTCAGAGAAGTCGGCCGGAGAGGCAGCAATCGTACGAAGTTTGGCAAACTGGTGTCGCTGGAGACAAAAAAGAAAAGCACCGGCCTGTTATTATTAAGAAAAGTTTGTCACCGAGATATTTACGAAGGACTAAAAACTCGAAGTTGAATCCAGTTAGAACCCCTCTTGCTAAGATAGAGAATATCAAAAGTTATAGTGAAGTTTTGAATATAATAAACTTCTGAAAAGTAAACACGGTATTATCATTCTTCTTTTACTACGACGAGAAAATACTAGGGGAATCTTTTTATCAATGAAATTCACCTGACCTCTGGATACCCGTTGAGATAAAGTCAATTGGCCGTAACGAAGGGCATGCGGCGGGCGTAAAGCTATCTTCCCTTGAACAAAAGAAGTGTGTGGAAGGATTTTGGGGCTAAAAGGCTGACTGCTAGATTTTGGATACTGTAAACAAACGATCGTACGGAAATACGATTTGATACCGTGAAACGAACAAAGCCCGTACGTTACATATCGCTAATTTAGTAACGGTGGAAAAGCCGTAACGTTACAAATACACTAAAAACTTTTTTTTCCTGAATCTGACTTGCTGAAATGAGGGTGCGTTTATATGCCCATGCGTCTTATATGCCGTTAAATACGGTAAATGAGTGAGATTTATTTGTGATTAAGTACCGCATTTTCCCTTTCTTGACGAGGACTTGTTGTCATCTCTTCATCTCATTTTTGTCACTCGCAACCGTCTTCCCCGAGACACTTTCACTCCACTTTAAATATATCGCAGTTGCATCTACAAATTCTGTCCCACCTTGCAGCAAGTTTTTGCCATTTCATCTCACAGACTATTGAATGATACATTTTCTGCGAACTCAGTTAGGGCGATAGAATACACTAGCTGCACCTTTGCATAGGGGTAAGACCCCCCTAATGGCGCTACTTGTTGACCGTTAGTGGCGACCCGAGATCCTTAAGGATGGAACTCTGGTGACTGAGCAGTCCATGGCATGCAACACTCCATTTTGGCCCATACTTAAGCTAGACAGTCGGTCGGAGAGGCCCCTTCCGATCAATCGGCTGGGCACGTCAAGCCCTAGCAGGTATATGATTATCCCGATCATATTTCGCTCATAGCAAGTTCCAAATCTTTTTTGTCATATATCTGCTAGAAGGTGCTGGCTGAGGGTCCTATTGTCCTGTGTATGACGTTAAATTCTATCTGATGGTGAAGTTTCAATTCTGCAGTTCTAGGGATTGTGCGGTACCTCTACATTGCCATTACTACTAGCTCTACTCTAACCCGGAGTGGTAGTACCTGTTAGGGCCCCATCTATAGCTATATAGAAAAAAATGAGTTTTTAATTTATTTTTAAATTGAGTTAAAAATTTGATTACCAATCAAGAATGAATAAAACGTCTTCGGTATAAAATGACCCAACATGTGTTGACATGCCATAAAATATAACCAACCAACCGACGAACTTATAATACAGGCAAAGGTTTATTCAGTAAACCTTAAAATGAATGAAAATAAAACCTGATGTTTTGTGTTTGTTTTTGTTTTTGTTTTGTGTGTGTGTGTATGTGTGTGTGTGTGTGTGTGTGTGTTTTAAAGTAAGTTCAGGAGTTTCTTATGTAAACATGTATTTGAACTTCTTAATATGTACAGCCTTGTTCGAAATCTCCTCATTAATGAGAGATTATTATTTATAGAATTAAATTGGCTCTAATGAAATTACACTTGCAATGGCTAATAGAATTAACAACAATTATCAGGAAGCAATAAGCTCGTGTAATTGGTTTATGTTATTTGTGATCTAAACTCGTTGTAATTTTGTCATCAATTAAACATAGAGATATCGTGAAAAGGTATTCTTATTTTCATTCCAGTCAAAAGATAAGATACATAGTATTTTTCTTATATTAACAGATCTTCAAATGTTCTATTAATTATTAAATATTTCAAATTTCCAATAAAGATGTTAGTGTTGATATAATGCTAATGCTCTTGAAGGCGCGTGGTTTAATGGTTAGAGTCGTAGGAAATGGACACGTTGACATAAGTTCCAATCCTGGATGAGGCTGTTTAAATTTCACATAGTCCTAATACCCTTGGGAAAGGTATGAATCCAACTATTCTCCCTCCAGCTATGGATAGATAGTAGGGAAAACTAAGATCTTTAACATCAGTTAGCCATCTAGTCTCTGAATTCTAATTCAAACCCGTTAAACTCTGCTTAATAAATTAACTGGTACGGAAGGGTTGATAAATAAATGTGTATATATAATGCTAACGCTCGTAGAAAAGGCATGAATCTAATTATCCCTACTAGTTGTTCCATTGCCTCATATCTTAAAAAAGTAGTATTTAACAGAGCGTAGAGTAGGTAAATAAATACTTGGACAAACAATTCTCTCTTAACAATGTTTCAGTCAAGCATTAGCAACTATTATGCTGTTATAACAATTGTCAACTTTGACATGGGGCAATTTATACACACACAAGTCAATAGCAAGTTATGGATATTTTGTATCACTTTAATTTTAATTACTTTTCTATTAAAACTACTAAGACAGCCAGTCAACAGCCAATAGTAAACAGTGTGGATTAAATGTAAAGAATAGGTACATGGCAAAACTCGCATGTTTTTCAATTATTTTATCTGTCTTTCTATAACATCTGATTTACCTCCTGAGCTACGAGAGATTTAAAGTTAGCAGAAGAAATCTAAATATATAAACTTACTTTTCATGCCCCCCACCATGAGAATATTTTAAGTGGCAATTGTGTTAAAAAAGCAGGTAATATATAATTGCTTTAAAAAATGCTATGAGTTTACAAATAATTTATTTTATATCCATTTAAATTTTTCTCGAGAACTAAATTAATCTTGATTTTATTGTTTTTTATGAATTAGATGTATGATGTAAAATAAATGGAATATTTTGATTGTACGATAAGATTCGAAAAGGATCTTGAATTTTGAAATTGTTTAATTGTTAAAACAATCAAAAGAATTCAAAAGCTGAAAAATGTACCATATATAATAAAACATACACGTATTGGAGACAGGACGTCCCATCGTGATGTAATGGTTAGCAATCTAGTCTCGCAGATCCATTGCTGCACATGAGCGGGTTTTATCCTGACTGGATGCCCCAGGATTGCGATCTTGTGTCACATTCTACCCGTAGGGAATGAGTTTGAGAAATACATAGAAGTATTGAAGCCATGTTTCTGCTGATCAGCCAAACTTAGTGTGTCCATGTGTAGTAGTCCACAGGAAAATGATGCCAATTTATTAGTCCTTGGTTCTCCACCAGTGCCTAGATATTGGTAAAGATGTTGATTTGAATAATAACGAGATAATTTAACTGAAATATCATTTCCTGTTATCATACTAATTTTCGTCTGTTATACTACAGTATTATGAGCGGGCCAATTTTCCTCGGTGTTTTGTCTCTTTGTGATTTGACAAAAACGCATGAAGAGGAAAGCTGATTAATAAATAACGAATAAGGAAGAATTCCTGCGTTTAAAGCGACGTCGCCTTTTCGTTCATAAACATGTTTATTCAGCTATCAAAATATTTCGTTCGAAATGTGTGCTATTTATTTAAGCTACAGACAAACAAGCTGAACCAAAATGGCAGTATTTCATTGGCCTTTTAAAAAAACGGAATGTTCAAGTGAATAAAACCCTGACAGACTAAGAACTTTCTCCCTAAATCATGTTGATAGTCTCTCTGCCAATTATAGAATTGCGATATCGCGCGGTAATTAATTGCAACGCGACTACATTCAATTGCCTGGGAAATAACCGAAAAGATCAGCAGGCTATCTAGACCATCTTCAGAATCTGAGGAAAATTCAATCTTCCGTAGGTCAACAGAATAAATATAATTTGAGTGGTAAATGTAAAGTGGATATTACATTTTCTTTTGTTTGCTTTTATTGTGAAAAACTTATCGTTACTTTAACGAGTATTACTTTTAAAACCTAGAATCGATCCACAGGGACATTTTTTTCATTTTCTTAACTACAGTATAACGTCCCACGCTGTTGGCTGATAAAGTCGTTACACTAAAGTTCAAGTCACAATCCAATGTAAAGCAGATCATTTGGCATTCATAAGTCTTTCAATCTTGAAATGGGAACAACATGAAAGGAAAAGAAATAATATTTACTATCGTTTATATACCCACTCTTTCGTTCATAATATATTAACACAAAAACCCACATATTATATATGCTAGCAGTCGTAGCCGATCCTTCTTCGGATTAAAACGATTTTGGGAACACCCCGGAGTGAGAGAAAAAAGGGTTAGAGAGGGAGTAAGAGGAAAACTAATTTAGCAAATTCCTTATCAGATTAAAAAGAATTTGCTAAGAATTAACGGATTATAATCTTCATTTATTTTAGGAATTTTCTGTTTACCTTTGAAATATTATTTAAGAAAACGTATTCCAAAGTCGTGAGTGTTTCGAAAATTAATTTTATTTTTCTATAAACTTTTTTGTACATATGACGACAATTAAATTTCAGTTCCTTTTTGCTTTTTGAGTTAACGAGATAAAAATGAATTCGTTTAATTTATTTTCTTATTTACCCCAAAAGTCTACCAATAAATGAATGAAAAACAAATGTCCTTTTTTGTTGTGAAATGTAATTTAAAAATAAATGGAAAATTTTGCGTATAAATACGAATAACAATTATTCGTTTGTTCTATAATATTTTTTTTTTTTATTTGAAAATATGTTTTTGGGTTACACTGATTAAAAAGTTGTATATTTTGTTCTAAAAATAAGTCCTTATATAACACAAATTTAAATTCAATTCTTAATTGCAGGGAAAAAGATGTATTCATTTTTACATAGACGTCAAAAATCAAAAATGTGTTCTTATTTGTAGGTGAAATATACAGCATTCCTTAATTCTAACATTATTATAGGTATGTATATTAAAAAGAAGCTAAGAGATAAAAATGTGACCTTACAATAAATAGAAGCTAAGAATTAGAAATGTAAATCTTCTCATGTTACCATTTCGTTTTTTAGTTTACATTTAAAATTATATCTTTTTTTAAAAAAGCACCCCTTGGTTTGAAAAAAAAAGTTCTTAAAAACATTTAGATTTTTTACATTTAATACTAAATTACAAAACAATTTTCGAAAAACTATTGAATTCAAATTTCCCCAATGGTATCTGAATGATATTCAAACGTGGTGGGTCTTGCATACCTTTGTTCTTACATATGAAGAACTGTAAAGAGTTCCACAAATCGATTAATTTTTAGTTACATCATTTAATCACTAAAATCAAAAACTTGATTTATCCAAACATTCACCTTAGGGAAGGATGTGATACAAGGTAGATTTTTTTAAACCGGAGCAAAATTGATTTAAATTCAGTTTTCCTTCACCTTGACCCATAACTGAAGGGAGGACAGGTGGATTATTGCATTTCCCAAGTGCATTACCTTGAAGGGAAATGCATGATTTGAAATTGAGTCACCGCGTCCATTTCCAACAGCGATAATCATTTTAGAACGAGACCCTCTTAATATTAAGTAATATGAATTATTATTGTTGAATAAAGACATCCAATAGAGAGTAACTTCAGATCAATACAGGGGTCAATGCTAGATGGCTAGAGGTTGGGAGATGTGACGGATATAAGTTTTATAGATTTCAGCCATATGTGATTTTTCTTTTTATTTGGAAAATCTATTTTCAGTTTCGAAACAACTAGTTACTTGAATGACGTGGCTAATGTTGATGAAATCTACTTATATGTCTGGTACATTTACTAGCCTATATCTTTCGTTGATTTTTCTTATTTAAAAAAAAATTACTGAAGGAATATGATATTCAACACTTATACAGATAAAAAGAAAACTTGAAAAAAGAAACTTGAAAAATGTCTGCTAAATATGAAGTCTTTTGTACCAAAAGACAAAACTCAAAAAGATCAGGAAAAAAAACGTAATTTGTCAAAACAAAATCTGGAAAATTAAAACTTGGTTGGGTTTGGTTTGTTGATTTTACTTACCCTTGTTGGGTTATTTTATGCCGAAGAGGTTTTGTTTTATTCATTCTAGATGGGTATTAAACCCAATTTTTAACACATTTCTACAGAAATATTTTTTCTATTTAACCCATAGATGGGAATCTAACAGGTACTACCAATCCTGGTCAGAATGGACTTGGTAGTAATGGCGATAAAAGGCTGTTGCACACTCCTCAAAGCTCCTAAAATGGAACTTCACCTTTAGATGCAGTTTAATGTCTTACCCAGGACTATAAGACCCTCAGTCACAGCCTTTTAGTACATATATGATAAAGAGTTTTGTCGGTTGCCATAATGGCAATAGAGTTAGGACGATCATATAAGTGCTAGGGATTGACCTGACCAGACGATTGATCGGAGGGGGCCTCTCCGGCCGCCTGTCTAGGCTCCTTAAAGACCAAATTGGATGTTGCAATGTCATGGATTCCTCAACCACTAGGGTTCCATCATTAGGCATCACAGGTCACCACCCATGGCCTACAGGTAGCCCCATTTGGGGGGATTTTACCCGTCTGCAGAGGTGCAGTCAGAGTATTTTTCTGTCCCATCCGACAGGGCGGAACATTAGAACTTCTCAATTTTATATATTCTATGAAATAATTTATCATTCAATAAAAAACTGAAAAGCAATTTAATAAATTGGATTCTAATAAATCTATGACATAACCCTTCGGGATTTAAGGAAATTCAAATATGTTCAAAATCCTGGATATACAGTTAGATTTATATTCGGCGTCTCCAATAAGAGAGAGGTGGAGCTAACAAGAGATGCTATCTAACACCACCAACCTCACTATGGTGCTGGTATGTGACACAAGTTCGGTTTAATGTGATGACTCCACAGGAAGTAAGACTCTTGGGGGTGAAGCAAACCAGAGAAGAATGTTTGATACAAAGATATATTACTGAAGAGACTTTCTGTCCCCAATACACTTCGGAATAGCAATTATATGAATCAATTTAATTTAATGCAATTGTAAATTATTGTATATATATTTACCCTTTCACCAAATATACTTGTCTTTTCAATGATTTGTCATTTTTGGAGGTATGGTGAAATCAAACACTGTTGTCTTTCCCTGGATCGCGTTGCTATAAATTCTAAAGAATCTTCACTTGAAATGGACCCCAGGTAAGTTTTATTGAATAAATCTTGAGTAATTATCTTGTTTGTCTTATATTACAGAAGGTTTAAGAAAATGTCAACGAAAAATAATTTATCACGGATTTAATGGCGAGAACCATATTTTAATAGGAGCAAATGAATATAGGATTTGTGGTGAGAAATTATAGAAATTATGTTTAAAAATTGAGTATGTTAATTTATACACATTTATATGGTTTCAAATAACTATTCCTATTTAATAATGTTAATATTTTTGCAAACAGTTAAATGGTTTCCAATAGTCCTATCTAATAATAACATGTACACAGTTATATGGTTCAAAGTATTTCATGCAATTATATACTTGGAAGTAAGCAATAATAATCTTAGATAAAAACTCCCTTTAACTTTCCGACGTTCCCTTGTTTACTGCTAAAATCAGGTTAATTTCCAGAAATAATTATTGGGTGGAATACTATTTTTTTCCTTTACCTTTCTGTGATGCTCCTTTTTTCTATTTAAGTTTTTTTTTTCAAATTGGATTCGAATGCCACCGGTTCTGGCAGCAGCTGAGAGGAGGACGGGGTTAAAGAGGTGAAATCTTCATCCGAGATGATATTGCTTTTATTCTATATTGAAAACGCTAAATGTTATCGATTGTTAGTTCCATTATGGTGTTCTCCATAATCTCTAAATCCTGATTTGTTTTAAATCTCCAAATCCCATATTAAAGTACAGATTTATTACTTCTTTCCCCTTTTCGTGGGGTTTATAATACACTGAATGTATTGCAGAGTTGTATTCCCCAAAACAGGGTTTCTTGGGTATGATACTAAACTGCGACTGGTGACGGGGCTCCAATTCTTCATCTCCTGATACTATGAAGTCACCACTCCCTTGCCATTACTCTCAGCACTAAATAGATTAGTAGTACCTGTTAGGGTCCTATCTAAGAATCACAAAGATATGATTAAACATTATTTGTATTAGTTATGGATATCTGATATCACATAAACATGTGCAAAAATTAAGAAAATTCACCAAAATGTATGCACTTTGTATAACTTTTTGCCTAAAATGACACCAGACGGATTGACATGCATTAAAATCAATTAATTAATCGTAGGTTATTTCCCGACCGACATGTTTTCTTAAATCAAATTAACACATCACTCAATAAGTTCGGGCCTGATATATAGATGGCGCCACTAATAAAAATCCATATGATTTTTATAAAGAACTAACCTTCAAATGGCATGTGTCAACATTTGAGCCCAATCGGATTATTAGTTTACAAATTACAGATATTTAAGTGAGGCTACTGTTGCAAAATTTCAAAGCAATGGAAAAATCTGAGGAGTTTTTGCGTAAATATGTTACAATGGATGAAACAATCATCCACCACTTCATTCCAGAGTCAAATCGGTAGTCAGCTGAGTGGACAGCAGCAGGTGAAAGCCGCCCAAAGCGACCAAAGACGAAAACATAGCAGACAATGTTTTAGGCTCTGTATTTTGGGATGCACTAGGTTCATCGATTACCTTGAGAATGGTCGAACCATCAATAGCGAATATTATATAAGCATTATTGGTGCGTTTAAAGGAAGAAATCGTTAATAAAGCAACCACCTTGGAAGAAGAAAAAGTGCTCTTTCCCCAAGACAATGCACCGTGTCACAGGTCGATCGCAAAGATGGCAAAACTACCTACATTGACTTCGAATAACTTCATCGCCCATCATATTCTCCAGATCTGCCCCCAGCGACTTCTGTCTGTTTGCAGACCTCAAAAGAATGCCACAGGGAAAGAGATTTGGCTCCAATGAAGAAGTGATATCGAAATCTGAGGCGTATTTTGAGTCCAAAGAGAAATCGTTCGACAAAAAGCATCGAATTGTTAGAGAAGCGTTGGAATCACTGTATCACCCTAGAAGGAGACTATGTTGATGAATAAAGTCGAATTTTGCCTAAACGTTGTATTTTATGAGTTAGGCCCGGGACTAAAACTTCAATTGAATTTCCTGATTCAGGTATGTTTGTATGCCGGGGCTACTAGACTCCTCCTTGAATTATATATATATATATATATATATATATATATATATATATATATATATATATATACCCATCTTCACGAGCATGTTGCGACACAAAGTCAGTTTCTTAAGCGAAGTTCAACAGTCTTGAATTCAGAATTTCTCTTCTCCTAGACTGGTACCTAGCCATAGGTAGAGTACAGTCTGCCCGACTATTTACCCATAGCTGGAGGGAGTGTAGTTGGATGCATACCTTTCCCGATGCTATTAGCGCTATGTGAAATGCAGACAATCTCGTCCAGGATTTAAACTCGTGTCGACGAATCCATTTCCAACGACGCTAACCATTACACCGGGTGGATCCTTGCATTTATGTTCGGATTGTTGATAGGTTTATGTTTCTATAATTACCACAAGCAGGAACTGTTATTATAGATTTAGGGTAGAAAAATGTTTATGTCGTGTAAGGACTCAAAATAGCTTCCTTAATTAGCATTCGTTCTTTCTGGCTTCATAAAATATTAACCACGCTGACATTTTCCCCTTCATATTAACCATTTGTGTTCCACGTATTGCAGTTAGTTCTTGAAGCTGAATAAAGGAAACAGGATGCTATGTCTCCTGCAAAGATCTCTATTTTACTGCATTGCATGAAAGTAATTATGCTCTCATGCGACATTTCATTTAAATAATTCCCTCCGGCAAGAAAGGTTTTCTTTTAGAAGAAATATGAAATCTGCTTAAAAAGGAAGTAAGTATAAATTCAAAAAGGTCAGTATTAAGGAAACTATATAATATTATGCATTATAAATGAAACCATAATCTTTTACATTGGAACTTGCCCGAGAGTACATTTTCATTTCTAGTAGACATACACGACATTTGTGTTCATATTTCTTGTAATGACAGATGTCGTGTATATGTCTGCTTATGTATTGTCGTGATCACTTTAGCACACGTACTTTTCTTTATAAAATAAATAAATAATTATTAAATGATTGAATATATTTGCACGATAGACATGTAAAAGTGTGCCATAGACGGTAACAAGTTCACGGTGAATTTTTGATGAATTTTTGTCCCATGTCACAAAAATATTCATTGTATCGAAATTCTCTGTCCCTGTCTGTCTGTCTGTCTGTCTGTCTGTATCTCTCTCTCTCTCTCTCTCTCTATATATATATATATATATATATATATATATATATATATATATATATATATATATATCGTTCCCAAATAAATGAATAAAAGCTAAAACTTTTATTTGTCACTTCATTCAACTATATATATATATGTATATATATATATATATATATATATATATATAAACCCCATAATAGAATACACAAATTATGTGATATGAAATATATATGTGTATGAATGAATGAATGTATGTATGTATGCATATATATATATGTGTGTGGGGTGTGCAAAATATGTATTTGCAAACTATGTAATGTAAAATATACATAATTTTATTTTTTATGTATATAGAAACACATACACCCAACACAACTATGATCATAGACACATATATTTAAACATGCACACACACACACACAATCATGCACAAACACACAAAAAAAGTTAACTGCAAAACACACACACAAATTCTTCATAACAATAAGTAAATTACAAACACACACACACACGACCTATCAAATATCAGATATTTTACAAACAACATTAGAGGAACGGGTTTGACTACTAATATAAACAAATAGAAAACCATAAAACATCAAGACCGTAAACTTTAAATTATGATCTATCACTCAGGAATAAAAACGCCTGCTAAAACCACATGTTAAAAATGAAATTCCTCTACACTCCTACCAAACAGGAGTAGAGGGGTTAGATACTTGTATATATATATATATATACATGCATGTACATATTCATATTCTGACAGAATATGGTTAATTAATGCCTGTAAAAGATATCAGAAGATCTGAAATACGTGTCGCAAATATAGAATAATAACAAAATTTATAAAAACAATCCTTTTTGTGGACCTTCCTTTATATAAAATATTCCATTTTCTCCCGTTGGACCCATAGCAACACTTATATATATATATATAATAAACTAGATGGGAGCTGCACAAGAATGCTGCTGGTGATCATGAACAAGCACCCTATATATAATACACATTTATATATATATATATATATATATACATATATAATACACATTTATATATGTATATATATACATATATAATACACATTTATATATATATATATATATATATATAATATATATATATATATATATATAATACACATTTATATATATACATATATATATACATATATAATACACATTTATATGTGTATATATATACATATATAATACACATTTATATATGTATATATATATACATATATAATACACATCTATATATGTATATATATACATATATAATACACATCTATATATATATATAATATACATACATACATATATATATATATATATATATATATATATATGATAGACATCTATATATGTATATATATATACATATATGATACAAATCTATATATGTATATATATATACATATATGATACACATCTATATATGTATATATATACATATATGATACACATCTATATATGTATATATATATACATATATGATACACATCTACATATGTATATATATACATATATGATATCTATATATGTATATATATACATATATGATACACATCTATATATGTATATATATATATATATACACATATATATGTATATATATATATATACATATATAATACACATTACATATGTATACATATATATACATATATAATACACATCTATATATTATATATATACATATATATACATATATAATACACATCTATATATGTATATATATATACATATATAATACACATCTATATATGTATATATATACATATATAATACACATCTATATATGTATATATATACATATATAATACACATCTATATATGTATATATATACATACATAATACACATCTATATATGTATGTATATATATATAGAACACATCTATATATGTATATATATACATATATAATACACATCTATATATGTATATGTATGTATATATGTATATATATATATATATATATATATATATATATATTACACATATATGCATGCATACATATATATGCATATATAATACATATATATGTACATACATATATATATGCATACATACACACACACATATATATATATATATATACACACATATATACACACACACATATATATATATATATATATATATATATATATATATATATATATATATTATATAAAAGTATCTTAACTACTATAAACATTTCATGAGAAATTGCCATGTTTCCTTTTTAAATGCGAAATTCTTACCATTTAAAAAGTTAATATGTCTATTTGCTTAAAACGCGAAGATAACACAACATTTACTCATGTTTCATAATAAACTTCATTTAAATTCAATACTGTTATTTTTCTCTGCAGACACATTAGTAAACTTCCTCTCGCTAAAGAATTGTTTCTATCCAGAATAGCAGTTTGCGTGAAACCAGAACAGATGATAAGAGGAATCCGCCCTCATAGCACTGAGTGATTTATCATTCTTCAATCGTAAATAATTTGTCCTTCTTGCCTTCCATTTGTGTTGAATGTCAGAGACAGAGAGATAAGTAAATTAGATGAAACACAATGACAATGAATCTGTCATTGGACGAATTAAATTGTCACTGTGCGTGCAGTATAACGGACGCTGTTAACAAATTGAAATTAAGTCGATATTGCTTGAGTGAAGATACAAGAATACATTTCGAACGGTTTAGTTTATTTTTGTTGGTTAGGGAAAATAATTCAATGCGTCAGTCTGTTTTTGCTACATTCTTCTTCTAAGAAAATTTCAATTTTCAATTTAACCATATTCAAATGTTGTTGTTTTTTTAATTCTTCTCCGGCTTTGTATTCTAAATGGTTTTCTGCTTAACTAATACATTTACAAACACCGACATGCGATATATGTCAATATTTTTGTACACATTACTTTAGATCGTTATTTGGTTTGAAACCCTACAAGATTTCTTTCATAGGCCGGCAAGTATATATTTTGTAACTTTATATCAATTAAAAAATTATTTTAACAAAATTATAAAAATAAACCTTATTTTGCTCCGTCCTGTTCAAAATCATAACCAGTGCGCTCTTCAAAACCAAATCAGATTCTAATGGTTTACAGTGGATTAAACAGCCAGGTGGGGTGGGCATTTAAAGAAAAAGAGAGGGGCAGAGAGAGAGACTGAGAGAGAGAGAGAGAGAGAGAGAGAGAGAGAGAGAGAGAGAGAGAGAGGGGGGGGAATGAAAGAGAACGGCAGACCAGTGGAATTTTGGGAGGGACAAGCTACCGAAATTTACGACAAACATTCTATTTTTGAACTTAAGCTGACATGATAAAGAAATGGACAAAGTATAACTGATTTAAGAACATTTAAAAAAAAAACGAATAGCAATGGTCGGTCACAAACAAATTGTCAGGCAAATGGAGGTTCGATCTCCCTGACAAGCTGAAGCGACAGTTCTTCCAGGCTGTGGTTGTATCGGTGCTGCTATATGGCTGCACCACTTGGACCCTAACGAGGCGTCTTGAAAATAAGCTAAATGGAAGCTGCACAAGAGTGCTGTGTGCAGTCTTGAACAAATCCTGGAAGCAGCGCCCCACGAAGAGACAGCTGCACGGTCACTTGCCTCCCATCTCTCAAACTATCCGAGTAAGACGGACAAGGCATGCAGGACACTGCTGGAGAAGCAAGGACGAGCTCATAAGCGACGTTCTCCTGTGGAAGCCAACACATGGACATGCAAGTGTGGGGCACCCAGCAAGGACCTACATTGACCAGCTATGCGAGGATGTTATTTGCTCAGCAGAGGACCTCCCAGATTCAATGAATGATAAGGAGGGTTGGCGAAAGATTGTCATGGATATCCGTGCTGCAAGCGCGACATGATGATGATGATGATGATATCAATTAAATATTTTGTAAAAGCATGTATCAATTGACTATTTTTGCTAAGCGTTTACCTTTTTTTAAGACGGAATAATATATCTTATTTTTCGAAAAGAAAATCATCTCGAATAAGAAAATATAATCAAATAGTACATCATTTTTTTAAGTGATTTCTTATTAGACAAAACTGGAAATAAAGGATTAGAAATATATGACCATTAAAAATCAACTTTTAATTCATGAAGATGCAACGTATTGTAAAATACACAGTGCAGTAGGCCCATTTTGAGATATGGGTGAACAATTAATAGACCGAAAATCATATTATTTTCCGGTAAAAACGTATTGGAACCCAAACTGAAATGATTAATTTAAGATATGGTTTATTGATTGATTTTAAAAGCACGTTACTGTTCCTCGGGTAATTGTATGCCTACTTAACCGCATTTATTGTATGTTTATATTTAGATCTTTGTGCTGTTTTTTCTTAAGGAGTATTTCTTTTTATTGCCGGGTTGTTTTATTCACAGTCTTATCCAATACAAATAATTTTAAACATATCTATTTGACACATAGATGGGTCCCTAAAAGGTTATGTCACTTCTGGTCAGAGAGGACCTGTGAGTAATGAAAAAGGGAATTTTCGTACTTCACAGATTGCCAGAACTGGAGCCTTACCATAAAATGTAGTCTACGCATATATCCATCTAATTCAGTGTAGTTATTAGCTTCATAAGTACTTTGTTTAAAACATGTTTCTGCACCCTGACAACAAAAGAGTTCAAAACATGTATTTATCATTCTAAAATCTGATTTATCTCAGAAAATTCGGTCTGTTTTGTAGTAACCTTTCGGCGTATGCGTGGTGGTAAAATATATTTAATGGTTAGAATCGTAGGAAATTGATTCGTCGACTCAAGTTCAAATCCTGGTCGAGGCTGTTTGCATTTCCCATACCCTGGGAAAATGCTATGAACTACCCTCCATTTTATAGGTAAATAGTAGGGCAGATTGAACCTGTTTAACCTTGGCTATGTAACCAGTCTAAGAGAAGGAAAACCCTGAATTCAAACTCCGCTTAAGGAATTGATCTTGTGTTGCATCCAGCTCGTGCGGAGGGGTTGGTAAATATATATAATGCATGATGAGTCTAGAAGCTCAGGCATACAAACGTCAGTCAAGAAAGAATTGAAGTTTTATACACAAATATCTAACTGAATGATATCGTAATTAGATTTAAGAAAACATGTCGATCGAGAAATAACCTACGATTGTTTAATTGTAACTTACGATTGTTTGATTACAAAAATGTTTTATACCAATACTTTTTTCTAACACTAGATGATTGCTCCTCAACTTCTGTTTCTTGGCTGAAAATGCAGAATTTATACCAAATCAAATTATACTATAGCATACTAGATGGAAGGGTACATTCTTGTGTACCTTATAGTATATTTTGGAGCAATTGGAATGGCTTTCTTGTTTCACATCTATTCGAGTTACAAGCGACAATCTTTAGTGGCTTTCATCTTTTTAGCTACACGAATTCTCACGACCCTCGCCTATTCGAAAGACGTTCATTTCTTCCTCTCCCAAGGACATTAGAGCAAATTTAACAGAAAATAGCTCAGCGCGTTTTGGAACCTCATTTCTCTCACTCAATTTTCTGCGCTGTTAACCTTATCGCCTTTTCTGAACCAAAGTAGTTCCTCTTATAAATAAGATTAAAAAATATATATATGGGAATTGATTGAAATCAAATGAAAATGCCCCCTGGGGTTCACAAAAATATATCGAAACATGCATATGTTTTACAAAAGAAATTCTACAAGATGCATGTAAAATTTGATTATTTTAGATCTAGATTGCGAATCATCAGTTCATATATATATAATCATTATTATTATAATGGAGATTGTGTGTCTGTATTTAATCAGAGCTACGTCACCACTAACGTCACAATTCCCTTAGTTATATTCTCAATGGTTTTTATATAATCATTAATTAATCTTAATTATAATTTTAGTTTTTAATAATTTCTCTATGAAAGTCTAGCTGATGTAAATTTGCCTCAGAAAACCTTAATAATTAATTTGTATAAATCCTGCGATGTGTGTTATATATCATTAAGAAATAAATGTTTACATAGTATATGGCGTGAATAATTTGCATACCAGTTTTAATAAAAAACCTGTTAAATAAATAACTACTTGGTGTTTTTGATCCCTAGCGTTGTTTTATTCTCAAACGTATTAAAAGCAATCCTACGTATAAGTCTATTTTAAAATCAATGAGAATAAAGTTAAAAAGTATTTAATCTTCTTTGTGTTAGTATTTGATTCCATTTGTCTTTCTAATTCAGTATAATACTTAATTATATTCGAATTTAAATACTTGTGTCAGGAGGGCGAATTTTTCCTAGTATATATAATATGGGTGCCATATTCCTAAGCAGATAGTGTTTAGTATCATTGGTCTGAAGATCGCGTCGCCGAGAAACTATTAGTAACCAGCTGTTGAACAGGCTACCTTACACACACACACACACACACACACACACACACACACATATATATATATATATATATATATATATATATATATATATATACCAACCCCTTCATACGAGTAGGATGTGACACAAGGTCAATTTCTAGACTGGTTACCTAGCCAATGTTAAAGAGTCCTACTATTCAGCCATAGCTTGAGGGAGAGTAGTTGGATGCATACTTTTCCCAAGAGTATTAGTGATATGTGAAATGCAATCAGTCTTGCCCAGTATTTGAACTCTGGTCAACGAGTCCATTTCCTATGACTCTAACCATTATATCTCTCGCCTCACGTTCATATATAGTCCACTAAATCTCTAAAAGGTACAATAATCAATACTAAAATAGTACGATTTTCTTGTGACTATTCATTAAAATCTATATATTATTACTCATGTTCGTCATTAGTATGACCGTTATCATCTTGCAACACCCTGTAGTTAAAAATGAGAACGTCCACATAATCGAAGATGAAATGCAAAAATGTAAAGCCTCGTTATCTAGTGTTGCTGATCTGCCTAATTCTTATTTCTTATGAGTGTTGTCACCTCAGCTAAATAGTCGACCATACCGTGTTCATTATAAAGAAAGAAATAGAAGAAAAAAGACATGCTTCACAGAAAAAATATAATAAGAAAGAAAGAAAGAGAGTAGTGGAAAGATAGGGAGCGGAGAGATCGCACGGAAGCGATAACGCTATTCTGTTTCAATCAAACCTAACGAAAAGATGAAAGAAGGAAAGAAAGAAAAATAGGAGTGAGAGAGTGTTATATCAAGATTATTATACTTTTTACATATTGAATTATATATAGCTCTTAAGTAAACATATCAAATGTTGTAATAACTGAATTATGATGCTGTTGTATATACACAGGTCCTGCTAGCTTGAAATATAAGGCACAAAATATTAGTGACTCTTATTCAAACTTGCTTTTAATTCTAGGTACCTTACTTCTAAGCAAAAGCCCTCACCATTTTAGGTATTTCTCTTTACTTAAAGTCTAATTTCTCATGTTGGATGGCAAGCCTCTCAAATTAGTAAACTAGTTTACATACCTTGGTAGCAATATCTCATCTACGGCAAACGATGTTAATATACGCATAGAAAAGGCGTGGACTGCTAAAGACAGATTATCAATCATATTGGAATCTGATCTCTCTGATAAGATAAAGAGATAATTTTTCAAAGTTGTTATCGTATCAGTGCTACTAGATGGCTGCACTACTTGCACTCTAACGAAAGGCTATGAGAAAATGATTGATGGAAACAAAACAAAGCTGCGAGCTATCCTGAACAAATCCTGGAAGCAGTATCCTACAAAATGTAGTTGTACAGCTACCTGCCTCCATATTACCAAAAAAACACACGAGAAA
Organism: Doryteuthis pealeii; assembly: GCA_023376005.1. Taxonomy (NCBI): domain Eukaryota; kingdom Metazoa; phylum Mollusca; class Cephalopoda; order Myopsida; family Loliginidae; genus Doryteuthis; species Doryteuthis pealeii. The sequence goes on from CM042139.1 coordinate 49,556,943, forward strand.
GACGAACAAGACATGCTGGACACGGTTGGAGAAGTAAGGGCGAACACTTAAAAGACTCTCTCCAGAGGACATCTAGTCATGGACACACCAGTGTAGACCGAGCAGCAAAAATCTCCACCGGTATGCCGTGAGGAAAACCTGTCAGATACCATGACTGGTGGCGAAAGTTAGTCATGGGTAGCTGTGCGACAGCGTGACCTGATGATAATGACAAAAACAGTTACTTCTACAATATGTTATACTCCTGAGTAATTAAGTACTGATGTAATTTCTCGGATGATCGGGAACTAGCTCAGTCGATAGAGCATGCACCTAGGAACCACAAGGTTCCGAGTTCGCTACAGGCCCTCGATAGAATGTAAATGAGAGCAAGATAAACTATACAAACCATTTTCTGTGAGTCTGTATCTTTATGGGTGCCTCACACATCCGGCCTTGTGCCATATCCAAGAAATCTGAGTAAACAACTACTTTACCCTGATGTTTTTTGTTCTTTTTCTTCTTCGTTTATCAAGAAAAAAAAGCATGTGATATATCTTGTATCAGACACCTCTGACCAAGAACAGAATTTTCATTTGGGGAATTGTTAAAACTTAGAATGTTTTAAAATTAACTGACCGTCTTTAAAATTAATGTTTTGTTTTTTCTACATCGTTTTTTTTTTAACAGGAAACACTGGAATTTCATTCTCTGGATATTCTCGCTAAAAACTTTGGTTCCCTATAGATCACCGATTGTAACAGCCTGCCAACACATCGCCGGCTATATTATGTCTTGAGTTTAAGGAATTGAATACTACTACTACTACTACTACTACTACTAATAATAATAATAATAATAATAATAATAATAATAATACTCAATTATATACTTAGAAAATTCACTAAATCACAAGAAAAAGAAACCACCTTATGTACATAGATGATATCAAGATTTTTGCAAAAAACGAAACTGGAAACCCTTGTAAAAACCATAATACTGTTTCTTTGGGGTAAGTGGTGCAGTCATACTGCAGTACTGGCTCGGCTATATCTTGGAAGAATTCCTATTTTATTGGTTAAAACTACTCTAGTTTGCCTGCTCACTTACGTGATCATTTCATAGTTTCAATCTAACTTGTAAAATATGACTATTTTTCTAATGAATTCATTTTGTAAGCTGTTAAATCAAATAGTATAGCATTATATTTGTAAATACATCGACTCATGTTAGCTCTAGAAAAGTCACTGAGTTATCTTTTAACAAATGCAATATCTAAAATATTTTACTTTGTTTCTTTCTTTTCACTTTGTTATATAATCAGTTATAGAACGATGATAACATTTTAGATTATAAATTTGTGAACCGAATGTCGCTTTAAATCACGAACAATTTATTTTAGAATAAAATATTCATATGATAAATTCATAAGATGAATTTTAAAACCTCGGCTCATTTTAAAACGCGAAAATTCTGAAATTAGAATCACTCCTTCGAGTTATCTAAATTTATGCGTAACATTGGAATACAATAATTTGATATTTCGCAAACAGGGAAAATATATTTTCGTTGTATGTACTTATATTAAATTAGTCTATTAGACTTATTTTTAGTGAGCCATGTATGTGTCTATTTACCTATATCTGGAGAGAAAACAGATATATGCATGCCTTTTACATGGTTATTAGTGCAAAGTGAAACATAAACAGCCTTGTTCAGGATTTGAACTTAGATCGCTGAGTTCATTTCCAACAAGGATAAACATTACATCAAGAGGTTTTTCTCATGTAAATTAAAATTTGAGAACAACGCATTATTTTCATCCGTAACTTTTCCTTGCTGCAAGTGATAAGAACGAACTACCAATAACAAATGGGGGTCAGAATTTGAATATTTGAAAATTAAAGTATTTTAATTCCGCTGTGAAATCATATTTATCGTTGAATAAAAGAAAGGAATAATCTAAATTTGAATATATAGTCCAAAAACGAATATCATTAATATTTTGTTCTTTCATTGCTTTAATAAATATATGGTAAATTATTCCATGCCCTAAACATATCTTAATACCTAAACACGTCCATACGTTCCACGGACTTATTTGAACATTAACCCTATAATGAATATCCCTATGAATTCCTTTTCATAATTAAGCTGTTAAAGTTTATATTAAAATGTATTTATAGTACATAAGAATAGTTTGCTCATATATGAAGGGAGGCGCCTAATAAAGCCGTAGGAAATGGACTAGTTGATCCGAGTTCAAATCGTGGACGAGGTTGTTTATATTTCACATAGCGCTAATAACCATGGGAAAGTATGCACCCAACTACTTTCCCTCTACTTAGGAGTAAATAGTAGAGCAGACTAGGTTCTTTAAACCTGGGAAGGCAACCATCTAGGAGAAGGAAAACTGAATATACATCTGTGAAAGCCAGCTTAAGAAATCGACTTTGTGTCACATCCTGCTCGTGCGGTGGAGTTGGTAAATACATATATATGAAGATGCATTAAAAATATTTAGCATCTAAATTGACGAGATATATAATGTAAACACGACCACGCTTATCACTGTAAATAAAAGGAATTCTAATCAATTTTATATAAACGCAGCCCAGTGTAATTTGCATTACTGTTTTGTGATAAATTCAAAAGATGCAAAGCGATGTAATACTAAGTCTCCCGAAAATCTATTTCTGTTGAATTAAAACCACCCTAATATCTTCTTATAACAACCAAGCCTGTGCTATTAGTAAATATGTAAATATAATTATGGAAAAATTAATTATAGGTGGAAAAATGGAATATAATTATTAAATTGGCAAAATTTGTTCAATCTCTTTTGTTTTTATTCAGATCAATTCAGAATATCATTATTCAGTGATTATTTTCCTTGGTTTTCCACGAACCAACACCATCATGAAAGTAAATTATGCATTCCATATTATTAAAAAAAAACAACAATAATTTCGATTTGATGTGAAGTTCCTCAATATTTTGAAATTATTTGAAAAATAATAATAAAGAGAGAGTTGACACAAAACAATTATTTGTATATGAATAATCTTTAAAAAAAACATAGTATGGTATATTTTATAATTTCAGACGTGTCTATTTAGCTAAAATGGATTTTTCTGATTCCTTATGAAAAGAAGACCTAATCTCTACCAATATATTATATTGTGGTTAAGTAAAGGTTTTTCAATTATTTATATAGAGATTACTTTCAAAGGAAAAAAGAACAAATAAGTTCAAAAGGTTTCTAACAACCTATAGTGCCATTGAGGGCTTACATTCATTATAATATCATTAAGTCTGAACACATAATGGAGTAAAACCCTCAAATATACTTTCACGAATTCTAGCATTTTAAAAGAAATCTTTTATGTCAGCATTAGACTAATTCACACATTTATGTATGTTTATACACACACACACACACACACACACACACACACACACACACACACACACACACGTTTGTTTTTATAGAAGCAATGTTGAATAAATTATTATTTATATTTTTGCTTGAAGGCAATTATAATGCATGTATCGTATAAAATTCGATAATTATAGAAAATTTTCTATAATTATCGAATTTTTATACGATACATGAACATATATATATATATATATATATATATATATATATATATATATATATATATATATATATAATCAATGGTAATATTATGGTTTTACACTCATAACTTGCAGTTTCATGGTAATCCAATCATCAGATGAGATCAATGGTTGAGATGTTAAAAACCAGTTGTGAAATGGCTGAGATGTTAAAAACCAAATTTTTAGCGTTTATATGAAGCGTTTTCACGCGATGGGAGATATAAAGCTAAACATTGTTTTTTTGTTAAACTGTGGCTTGTTTAACGTTTATGTGACGTGGATCGTGTTCACGTGATGTAATGTCATGACGTTAAATTTGTATTTAAAAAACATTATAATCAAACAAACTTCCATTGGTGTTAATGCAGGCGGTGTTCAGATGATTTTTTCAAATATTTTGCATATAAAGGATGCAGAGTCAACGACACTAGGTGTCTAGCAATTACTCACCTATGCGATCATATGAGTTGGTATATATATATATATATATATATATATATATATATATATATGTATGTATATTGCATGTATTTATACGTGTGAGTACGTGACTATTGAATTAGAATTCATGGCTAAAGGATTTTAGATCAGTAAAATACACTGTTCACATAAATGCAAAACTCTAAAACAATATTTGGGGTATAAAATACATTAAAATGCAGGGAAAATATGACTCTGTGTTTCACGTTGGTGATACTCAGGGGACCTTGTGTCGTTATATCCTCTGGGTGTTTTTTCACATGGAATTATATATATATATATATATATATATATATATATATATATATATATATAGAGAGAGAGAGAGAGAGAGAGAGAGAGAGAGAGCGGGGGTATGTATACACATGAAGATACGTATATTTTGCATTTAAAACATTAAAATCGTATTCATTACATTGAAATATTAACGATAGCTTTCAAATGTTGAATGAATTTCCCAGAGTATTAACGTTAGATATGTTATTACACGTAAAACTATTCAATTGAACTCTCTCTCTCTCTCTCTCTCTCTCTCTCTCTCTCTCTCTCTCTCTCTCTCTCTCTCTCTCTCTCTCTCTCTCTCTCTCTCTCTCTCTCTCTCTCTCTCTCTCTCTCTCTACTTTGAATCGGTTATATGGCTTGGGATTTTTAAGAAGATATTAAGATGGTTTAGTTTTAAATCAACAAAAATATATTTTCAAAGGGCACAGGTTTACCAAGTAATATAGGATCCTCATTTTATGCCGAATTCAAAAATACCATTCGTTGTGTTTTTTCATGCCTGTTTTATTTTTTAAATATATTGTTGCACATCGTGCGGGCGGAAGTAGGATTTTCCGTTTAAACAGAAACAAAGAAAAGACGACAAAAATAACAAAGGATTTTTCCGGTTAACGCGAACAAAGAAATCAGAAGTAGATTTTTCCGCTGATAAGTATAACAAAAGAAAATGCGTGGGCGGTTTATATACATAAAAGAAAATCAGAGATCCCAGCAGTCAGTTAGACAGAAGACTCGGAACAGAGAACACACGGTCCGTCACGGCCGATAGGCTGTGCGGCCCACTAGCCACCTCTTCTGCCCCACCAACCCATTTCAGCAGTCATTGTCAACGCTCGCCACCCACATACAGCCGAGAAAGTAGAAATAAAGTCAAAACTTCCTACTATACACATGTGTTGTGATTTCCTTAAGTCCGACCACTACTACATTTAAGCCAAGTAGATAATATACACCAGCGATATCAATTTGATGCCACTATACTACATATACGATTTAGTGCCGTGAAAAAGGCACTATACGTAACAATATGCTTGAATACTTTATAACAAGTTGTACATAATAACAATACTTATTCAAAGCCTGTGGACTCTAGTTGTTACAAATAAATAGTTATAATATTGTTCTATATATATACTTGTATCTTAAAAATTTGATCTGATAAAAAAATGGGTTTAAGTTTTGGATTCAGCGTTAAAAACTGCCTAAAAATCAGCCTTTATATATTCGATCTTGAAACGATTCTCAGGCCACTGTTATTGCACGTCTCAAATTTATTTGTGATGTATTGTAGTGGAAATACTTTGATGAAAGATATGTCCAAGTAGATGTGACAGGATTAAAATCAAGACTTTATTTCAGAATAAGTTCTTACGTCGTGGGAAAGTGCCGCATATTAGAAATCGTGTTTGAAAAATATGTGAAACTTCATACTTACAAAATTTGCTTTAATGTGAGACTTCAGCTTTAATTAAGGGTAAATACACAACGATCGTACATATTTGTCTTCTTCAAAAATAAATTATTACGTACGATTAAAAAGATAAAATAAAACATAGTGCAAGTGAGCGTGAAGCAATAATGCATTAAGGGCATATAATAAACCAGGTATTCATTCATAGAATATGATTCTGTGCGAATACATGAACCCATCTGCTATAATACTTTATAGTGAAGCGAGTGAAAAGTACAGGTCTCATCACGACCTACTAATATATTCGGGCCCACATGGCAAAAGCATATCAAGCCTCAAAAGTCACCTAGAACTCCGAATTGAGCACTTTCTTCACCATCAGTAAATTCAAGGCACTAGATTCCATGAGAAAAAACAATAAAATCAATAACGTATATTTTCATCAAAATACGTAGACTTATGATGGCTGAAAAATGGCATTTTGGGGGCACCTTTGAAGCCCCATATCTCCCCCAATTCTCAAGCGAACTCAACCATCTTTTACTATATGATACTTCTTATCGAACTCTATGAGAAAATTATATTGGTTTGGCACTTTATTTGTACACGAAATTGGCCATTTTTGCCCAGTCTCAGGGGGATTATCACGCCTCAAAAGTCACCTAGAACTCCGAATTGAGCACTTTCTTCACCATCAGTAAATTCAAGGCACTAGATTCCATGAGAAAAAACAATAAAATCAATAACGTACATTTTCATCAAAATACGTAGACTTATGTTGGCTGAAAAATGGCATTTTGGGGGCACCTTTGAAGCCCCATATCTCCCCCAATTCTCAAGTGAACTCAACCATCTTTTACTATGTGATACTCCTTATCGAACTCTATGAGAAAATTATATTGGTTTGGCACTTTATTTGTACACGAAATTGGTCATTTTTGCCCAGTCTCAGGGGGATTATCACGCCTCAAAAGTCACCTAAAACTCCGAATTGAGCACTTTCTTCACCATCAGTAAATTCAAGGCATTAGATTCCATGAGAAGAAACAATAAAATGAATAACGTACATTTTCATCAAAATACGTAGACTTATGATGGCTGAAAAATGGCATTTTGGGGGCACCTTTGAAGCCCCATATCTCCCCCAATTCTCAAGCGAACTCAACCATCTCTTACTATGTGATACTCCTTATCGAACTCTATCAGAAAATTATATTGGTTTGGCACTTTATTTGTACACGAAATTGGCCATTTTTGCCCAGTCTCAGGGGGATTATCAAGCCTCAGAAGTCACCTAAAACTCCGAATTGAGCACATTTTTCACCATCAGTAAATTCAAGGCATTAGATTCCATGAGAAAAAAACAATAAAATCAATAACATACATTTTCATCAAAATACGTAGACTTATGATGGCTGAAAAATGGCATTTTGGGGGCACCTTTGAAGCCCCATATCTCCCCCAATTCTCAAGCGAACTCAACCATCTTTTACTATGTGATACTCCTTATCAAACTCTATCAGAAAATTATATTGGTTTGGCACTTTATTTGTACACGAAATTGGCCATTTTTGCCCAGTCTCAGGGGGATTATCAAGCCTCAAAAGTCACCTAAAACTCCGAATTGAGCACATTTTTCACCATCAGTAAATTCAAGGCATTAGAATCCATGAGAAAAAACAATAAAATCGTCACATATAGAGGTTTACCTACAACTTTATTCCTTTTAATCGAGCCCGCTACATAACAGATGTGTTGTCTCCTTGGACGATTCTTGCCTAGGACCCTCTACATAAGTAGCACCCCCAAGACCAAACCTGTCTACGGAAGCAGTGAGTGAACATAAAATTAAGATATTGGAGGGGTTCCTTGAATTAAACTTTTAATATGTTCTCTATTAATGTTATGCTGGAAACGCGTTTACATTTAATCAATCGAACAACCTTTTTAAAGTTACATATTCTATACGTACAAATACATCCCCATATATCATACATTTGCATGAATAATACTTATAGGTTTGAACATCTACAATGGTGACACGGATTCTAGCAATCCATCTTTTCACATTTTCTCTCGTGTTTTTCAATTGGTTGACCTTGACACTCAGCACCGAAATAATGCGTTTCTGAATATTTATAAAAAGATTATGTGTTCCATTATATTATGGTTGACAAGGAAACCTAAATTTATATGTTCCATCTCTCTTAAATTCTCTCAGTTACTCTTACACACAGACACACACAGACACACGCACACACACTCGCACATATATATATATATATATATATATATATATATATATATATATATATATCCATACGCATAAAAATAAACGCGTATCGTAACGATTATCGTTGAAAGAAATGGAATTGATGACTTGAATTCAAATCCTGTTGGGAACTGTGTGTTTCACTTTGCTCTCATGCCTATGGAAAAAGCATGCATTCATCTGTTCTCCCCCGAGTGATAGGAAATAATAGGAACGACTGTGTTCGTTAGCCTTGTTGGGGAAAAGGTACACTCTTAATTCAAACCAATTTTACTCCACTTGAAAATTGATCTCATGTCACATCTTCTTTGTAACGAAGGGGTTGGATAAACTCGCACGCACACACGCACCCGCATAATTGTCTCTTCACATTTACAAGTTTTATCTCGTACATTAAGATGTAAATATTTTTAATGTATTTTCATTTATATAAAATATATTTATATATATATATATATATATATATATATATATATATATATATATATATATATACACACTATGAATATTACACAACATCAAAGACAACCAAAGAATTATCAGGTCAGGGAGAACACCACGTGATCCCAACAGTACAGAAAGGGAAAAGAAACAGTCAGTCTATCTTAAATCTTTAAGAAAGGGAGATGACCCTCGAAGTATTGAAAATAAATAATATACACAATATTCATCATTGTGTTTCTCATCTCCCTTTTTTCATGCTTCTAAAACAACCAAAACTTTTCTTATATATATATATATATATATATATATATATATATATATATATATATATATATATGCTCATCAGATATATCAATATAGAAGCATACATGAACCCCATAACAACGTAATTTTGATATAAATATTAACACGTTAGGTATTAAATAGGATTCTTAGTAATATTTATTATAAACCTGGCGTTGAAATAATTCCTGGAATCGTATGAGTGTGTTTAGATACTGGAGATGTTTAGGGTATTGCATAATTTACCGCATACTTATCAAAGTGACTTAAGAAAAAAGTTGTTTTTTTTAGCTCGGGGCTGTTGGCCTATTTATTTCAATTTTGATTTTTCTTTTTATTATTCAAAATAGATAAGGATGATTTCACTCTGAATTTAAAATGCTTTAGTATTCAAATATTCTGGTTTTGAGCAATGATTTTTATTAGGCGATATGTGAAGTCGTTCTTATCATTTGCAGGACGGAAAATGTACGCATCGAGATAAGGCAATGTTTTCGATGTATATCCTAAGAATTTCAACTGTATTTTACATAAGGTGCGCTTGTGAAATTGGTATTGTTGTTGAATAATTCAAATAGCGGACAAGAATGTTTGTTTCCCTTAGATATATATATATATATGTATGTATTTATATATATATATATGTATATGTATTTATATATATATATATGTATTTATATATATATATATATACACACACATATATATATATATATATATATATATATATATATTATATATATATAAAGATTTTTTTTGTCATTATTTTCATAGTGAGTTCGAAGCATTAATTAAAATGTAATAATAAATTTTTTTGAAGGCGTAATAATGCACATTTATGTTTAAAAAACATATTTATTTCTTTTTTTTCTTTTCATATTAAGGGTCCAAATATTTTCGAGCGAAGCTCATCATCAGGGAATGAATTATTTTTTTCATAATTTTCATCTGTATTTAATAAATTTAATCGTGATGTTGTTCATTGAATGTTTGGTGGTAACTGTGAAAAAATTTCCGCGGAACACGATCACTGCACCGATTTATTACGGAATTTACCGAGCGTAACTATATCTTCGCCGGAAAAAAAAAAAGAAAGAAATTTTTTCACAGTTACCACCAAACAATGAACAACATCACGATTGAATTTATTAAATACAGATGAAAATTATGAAAAAAATAATTCATTCCCTGATGATGAGCTTCGCTCGAAAATATTTGGACCCTTAATATGAAAAGAAAAAAAAGAAATAAATATGTTTTTTAAACATAAATGTGCATTATTACGCCTTCAAAAAAATTTATTATTACATTTTAATTAATGCTTCGAACTCACTATGAAAATAATGACAAAAAAAATCTTTATTCCAGTGTCCCTGAGCAGGACTTCATTATTTTATAGTATTATAAAAAAAAAGAAAAAAGAATTTATATATGAAATAATTTTCAAAAAATCCCGCGGAACACGATCACTGCACCGATTTATTACGGAATTTACCGAGCGTAACTATATCTTCGCCGGAAAAAAAAAGAAAGAAATTTTTTCACAGTTACCACCAAACATTCAATGAACAACATCACGATTGAATTTATTAAATACAGATGAAAATTATGAAAAAAATAATTCATTCCCTGATGATGAGCTTCGCTCGAAAATATTTGGACCCTTAATATGAAAAGAAAAAAAAGAAATAAATATGTTTTTTAAACATAAATGTGCATTATTACGCCTTCAAAAAAATTTATTATATATATATATATATATCCCACCCCCTGCATGAGCAGGATTAGACACATGGTCAATTTCTTAAGGAGTTTAACAGTTTTGTTAGATACACTTTCTTGTTATATATATATATATATATATATATATATATATATATATATATATAACATGGCGTGAGTTCGTTTGTATACTTCTTATTAGGAGATGAGAGGCATCCGTGGTTACATCCCCTGCATATGTGAATCCTTACACTTACTTGAGTAGCTGACTGGTACCTTACGTTCTTGTGTTTTGTAATCTGTAGCTATCTTGATTTCTTCTTCTTGCTCTACAGTATGCTGGTCTGATTTCGCCAAGGATGTCATTAGTTCACTCAGAGTTAAAACAATGCATATATTTCTTTGTGATCTCATCTTTTAATTAAGTCAGAATCAGAATCTAAATTGAATATCCTCAACCGCATGCGTGGAGTGAAAACGGTACATGCTTACATTACGATGTCATGTCACTGACTAAACTAACTAAACGTTCCGTTCCCACAGTCTTCGTAACCAGAAGGAGTCGGGTCTGCTCGAGATTACAGGGGATTAGTAACCTAACCCCACGGATTATGAATTTCAACAACAGCTTCATTAAAAATACTAGCAAATATATGCACCCTCCGGGTGCAAGTATTTAAGTTTTAATATGATAAAATATCATATTAAATTAGAAAGGCTAATGAAACTGACTAAGAATGCAGATAAAAAGATCTGCAACAGAGGGGGTATAATCGAAAAATAGAACAACTTTGAAACTAACTATTCCATCATTTTCCCTTACTCCCCTGTTTCATTGGTAAATTTTCCTAATTTAACTATTTAGTTAAAATAGGAAGTAAAGGATAATATTACAGTTATTTCTTCTTGTAAATAAATTTCTTTTAAGATTTATCTACGAGATTTTTGTTTATATTTCTTAAGATAAAACCAAACAATTAGAAATCAATAATACCAAGCACATATTTATTAAAATAAAATTTTAAATATCAATATGCAAATTAGCCTTCTCGTTCAAACTGTAAATCGCTATTTTGTTGTATATATAAATACAATTGCATGTTATTAGTACGTAGATATGATCAACAGTATTAATAATGTAAAACAATTTTTATTAATAACTGAAGGTTTAAAAGAATGAAATCATGGAGAATTTGACGTAAATAATTAAGGGAATTGTGACTTGAGTAGTAATATAGTTTCGGCTTCAGACAAAAATGCAGTCTATCTCCATTATATATAGATATCTCTACACTAACCGTCTAAAAAAACGACAGAATTTATCAATATACAACAGTTTGAATTCAGAGGTTTGCTTCTCCTAGACTGTTTACCTAATCATGGTTAAAGGGCACAGTCTGCCCTATTATTTAGTCATAGCTGGAGAGAGAATAGTTGGTATTAAGACTATTGGCCCCTCGTCTAGGATTTGAACTCGTCTTGTCCATTTCCTACGGCGGTAACCATCTGTCCCTTATAATCGTAGTAAGACAGGGATTCATGTGTTCTCATTCCAGCTATCAGGAAATTGACACACGCGTGTACACACACACACACACACACACACACAAAGATATATATATATATATATATATATATATATATATATATATATTCAAATGTTACTCTTATTCGCAAACCGTCACCAAATATAACTGTAAGCGTCTGAAAAAAAATTTTTTAAATAATTTTTTCGAACACCTCAGAATTCTATGTATTTTGACCGTTTTGACTTCAAATATCAAACATTTGACCCTGAAGAAGGCCGTTTTTTTTGTAAACTTAAATATTTTAGATTTTCCTATTATCATTTAATTTCAAATTCAAAATAATAATAAATAGAATACAATGTGTTCATAGACAAAATCTTGACCGAAACACATGTTGGGATTTTTATTAATTCAACATTTATTTATCCTTTCAACACACACACACACACACACACACACACACATACACACACACACACATACACACACACATATGTACATATATATGTATACCATTTTTTTATGTTTGTTTTTTAGAAGCATTGTTGGATAAAGTATATATTATTATTTATATTTTGATGCGTATATCACTTGTCATGATTATTTTCTGTAATTATCGAATTTTATGCAATATTACGCATTGTAATTGCCTTCAAGCAAAATATAAATAATAATAATATTATGATGATATACTTTATTCAACAATGCTTCTGAAAATCAAACATTCAAAAAATGTTATTTCCTTCGCCGTAAAGCATAGGCGTGGTTTGTTATTATTCACTCAACGTCCCCGTACCTCATATGGTAGAGGTGTATCATTATCATTGACAGGTTAATTTCACATGGATTGTCCGCTGTGTATCAGTTGCCGAAGCAGTAAAGTCTCTGACTCTCCTGCTGACGTCCCGGTTTCGATTTCTGTCGGAGGGAAGTCGTTAGTGTACATCGCTGATGAGACTTAATAAAGTCGAAACAGTCTGTACGATGTTCTACACCCCGTACAATTCTTTGCTGAGGTTCACTTGTCATGATCATTTTCTATAATTATCGAATTTTATGCGATATGCGCATTGGAATTGCCTCCAAGCAAAATATAAGTAATAATAATAATAATAATAATAATAATAATATATATATATATATATATATATATATATATATATATTTGTATATGTATAAGTATTAACTTACCGGTGGGTATAAGAACGATCGTTGGAAGCGCACAATATCCAGAGGTTAAGGTTGAGAAAAAACAAATACAAAGTGCTCAATACAATGTAGAGCATAAATTTATTTAAGAATGGAAATGAGTAACCTACTCGAGTTTCATCGATAGATTCTTCAGGGTTACTTTTAAATTAATCGAGTTTACGATTCATCTTTGGTGTTATAAACATGCCCGTTGGAATGGGACTTAAATTCAGTAGAGGAACGCTTGTTTACATTTTCATAGATCAGGAACGGTTTTTGATTATTGAATTAAAAATTTGAATTAATTTATGGGAATTATTTTTTCAATTATTATTTAATAAAAGATATGTTATGGGTCGTATTAATAGTTAAAAGTTGAAAATTTAAAATTATTTAATAACTAGTTTAATTTGGTTTGAGAGTATTTAAAAAATACAGGTTGTGTATGTTACGATAATAAAATAAAAATAAAAATAAAATAAAAGTGGAAAATAAAAAATAAAAATAAAAATAATAATAATAAATAATAAAGTGAAAATAAAGGTGAAAAAATATGTTAAAATTTAAAATTTAAAAAAAAAAAAAAAATTTCAGGGAACGGTGTTTATATAAAACACGGATTTAATTTTTTATTTTAACTGGGATTAAAATTAGAATTATGTAAAGCAAAGAGATAGTTGGATAATTGAAATATTATTTTTGGTTTTATTATTTTGGGTTATTTATTGAAATTTAAAATTTTAAAATCTTAAAATTTAACATTTAATATTTTAGCTAAATTAATACTTGAGTCTTAAGGTATATATATTTTTTTCCTAAATTTTTAAGTTTACGGTTTGCTGCCGCATGATTTCGTTTATAACTGGTGTTTACTGTTTTAAATGTTGAAGTAAATTAGTGTAATTTATTTAAATTGCAAAAAATAATAAAAAAAAAAGATTTAAAATTAATAATAAACACTAAAACTGATTGAGTAAATTAAAAAATAGAGTTAAAATAATAATATTAAATTTAAATTTAAACAAAAAATTGTAAGCGGTGTTTATTGTTATTTAAAGTAAAGTAGTATGATTTATTTAAATTGTAAATCAATAAGTAAACAAATATATAAATGAAAAATAAATATACTTGTAACGGGTATACGCATATATATACATATACATATATAAAGGCAAATGTATATACATTAAAAAAAAAAAAAAAAAAAAAACCTTACACGTATACGTACAGATACTCACACAAACTTATACGTTAGAGCCTATATAATAAATAAATCAAAATAATAATAATAATAATAATAATAATAATAATAATAATAATGGTGGTAAAGAAATTTATAGTTAATAATTAATAAAATTGATTTAATAATTAATCGATTATAACAAAACATTTAATTATAGTTATATGCGGTGATGTATCAAATATTCCCTTATACATATATTTCCGGTAAAAAATGATAGACATAGGGTTCTGTACTACGTTATATGCTATATAATTAGAATTAAATAAAGATAATTATTTATATAGGGGGTATTGATTAACAGTGTGTAGAGTATATATTAGAGTGTTATATAAGGTGTATATAAAATAAATAAATATATATATATATATATATATATATAATAAAAATAAAATAAAAAAAATAATAATAAAAAAAAAAAATAAAAAATAAAAATTTATATATATATATATATATATAAATAAAAAAATATATATTATAAACCTAAAAAATTATAAAATTTCAAAGAAATAAATAAAATAATTTTTATCATTAATACTAAGAGCTTATAGAATGATTGTTACTATGAATTGAAGTACGAGTTATTAAATTGTTAATTATATAGGTTTGGTGGTTTTTGTTGCTATGGTTAATGGTATAGTAGGGTTGTATTATTATTGTAAAGGTAAAGAGTGTATAAGAGGGGGTTAGGTTAGGTGGTATTTATTATTGGTTTAGGGTTTGTTGTTATAATTAATGGTATAGTAAAATCGTATAATTATTGTAGAGGTAAAGGGTGTATATAAGGGGGTTAGGTTATGTGGTATTTATTATTGGTTTAGGGGAGTGTGTTATTATTATTAATGGTTAATGGTGTGTATATTATAGTTTGTTATTAATTACTAATGTTTTAAATACGGATTATTAATTATTAATTTGATGATGGGTATATGTTATTGTTATCATAGGTTTAGGGGTACATATGAAGAGGTTGGGATTCTTAATTATGGTTGATGGTTTAGGTGGTTTGGGTGTGGTAAGTGTAGTTAGAAGATAGTATGCGTGTAGTTGTGTATATGTAGGTTGTGGGTCTGGGTTGAAAAAATTGCTAGGTTTAAATAGAGAATAGTTGAGACGTGGTGGAGTACAACGCTGTAAAGTAGAAATATAGGAGACGAAATGTTTATAATTCCCATTTGCGGCGGTGAGAACACTTGGCAAATATTTCAGATCGGTTGTTGAGCAATTCTGGTGGGTTATGGTAACATGCGATTGATAGTTTCTCCTCAGTGCAAAGATGGCAAAATTTATCTCCCGGGCTGTAAGGTCTAGATCTTTTTATTATTTCCCATTTGATTATTGGATCTGTTTTGTGTTTATTTTTGAAGTCCCATACATATCTAGAAAGGGTTGTACTGTTCTTATACTTAATGTTGTTAAAACTGGATGTGTGATTGTAATATCGATTTTTGAAAGGATTTTCCGTGGAACCCAGATATGCAATTTTTCTGTTATTTTTGTCTGTGATTGTAGCTTTGTATACTAGGTTTTTGCTGCGGCATTTAAGGTTGAGTGGGCATGTTGGTTTGGTATTATTATTGTTACTATTACTATCATTACTGCTGTCATTGATATTGGTATTGTTGTGTCTACAGTTGCATGGAAGAGTGTTGTCATTATTTTGGTTTTGGTTTAATTTTTTTATGTTGGATTTATTTATGTGTTTTTCAACGTTTGGCATACAGCTATAAGATAATTTGACAGTGTTCTTGTTGAATATTTTATGGAGTTTACTTTGAGGTGGAAAGTGGTAGTTTAAAATCTTGAAAAATATTTTTCCTAGGTTAATGCTTAAACTTAAATTGAATGGTGGTGTAAACCAAATTATATTCCTGCTTCTATTTCTTTTTTTATTTTCGTTTTGGGAATGTGGAAGGTTATCCTCCTTGTATTTAAGGGTGGTTTTGTAGCCGCTGGATTTAAGGGCTTTTTCATAAATATTTTTAGTTTTGTTGAAAATGGTTTTGCTAGAAGAGTTTAATGAGAGTCTAGTTGCTATACCAGTGGGTATATGCTTAAATACTTGCTTAGGGTGGTTAGATCCAGTGTTGATGTAAGAAGGTGTATGTGTGGGTTTCATGTATGGGGATATGGATCCATCATTGAGGTTTAGAGTGATGTCTAGGTAGTCTGTGTATGTAAGGTTGGTTTGTATGTCGATTTTGAAACCGAACTTATGAAATAGAGCGTGTAGTTTTTTGCGTAAAATATCCCCTTTTCTGGGTGTGCTATTTTCTAAAATGGCCAATCCGTCATCGCGATACAGGCCGTGGTTACTCGGGTCAATAATTTTGTTTAGATTGTATAACAATAGGCATCCAATTAGCTCACAAATTTCGGCCCCGTCGTGAGAACCCATAGAAACGTCGAAGTTGCTTGAGCCCTTTTTTATCCATATCTCTTTTTTTATGGTATAAAATTGACCTACGGCAGTGGTGTATGACTTGGATATTTTCATCTGGAATGGTCATAAACTCTCTAGCCAAATCTATTGCTTTGTTTATTGTGTCTTCCGTGATTGAAGGGTAGAAGTCCTTAATATCGTACTTGATAATAGAGCAGTTATTATATGTTTCCCTATTCTTGAACCATTGTATACAGTCGCCAGTACTCCGCCATTGGTTGATATTCAGTGCAGTTCTTAAAGTGGCGGTAATCTCCTGGCATATTTTTTTGCTGACCTTGCCCATTTCTGATTTAGTTGGGTTAATGAGCCTGCATTTAGGGTCGTTGATGAAATTGCTCTTGTGGTCCTTTAGTGTAATAAAGCATTGTTTTTTGTTTAACTTGTCCGCACGGTCAGCGATATTAAATTTGGAAGCAATAGATTTGGCTTCTTGGTTAATGTCCTCTTCTAAGCTGGGGTTTGCTTTTTGGTAGAACTTGGTGACTTCATTTTGGAGTAGTCTGTTGTATTTCTCTGTATTAAGTTTGTAGAGTTTGGCTGTTTTGTCTGATTTGATTATTAAGTCTGGGAATTATTAAAGGACTTTAAATCATTGTTGATTTGTTGCTGAATAGGGTTTCTTATATTTTTGAATTTGATCTTTTTCATTAATCCAATAAGATCTGACTCAAAACCCTTTAGTTCTTTGACGGCTGGAGGATGGAATCTGGTCTTAAATCCGTATTTTTCCTGTCTTTGTTGGTCTTCGTGTTTAGAGTTGAGAAAGAAGTGGGCCTTCCATCTCATGCGTGAAGCGAACGACTCTATCTTGTTCATCAAATGAAGTTGGTAGATATGTTTGTTTGGTATAGGAATGTTTTTGTGGGAGTATTTGAGCTCCGCCTGTTCCATAGTAAATGTTTAAATTCAAAAAAGTGCTCAATAGTTTAGAGAACCAGAGCGGTAATATATATACCTTAAGACTCAAGTATTAATTTAGCTAAAATATTAAATGTTAAATTTTAAGATTTTAAAATTTTAAATTTCAATAAATAAGCCAAAATAATAAAACCAAAAATAATATTTCAATTATCCAACTATCTCTTTGCTTTACATAATTCTAATTTTAATCCCAGTTAAAATAAAAAATCAAATCCGTGTTTTATATAAACACTGTTCCCTGAAATTTTTTTTTTTTTTTAATTTTAAATTTTAACATATTTTTTCACCTTTATTTTCACTTTATTATTTATTATTATTATTTATTATTTTTTTTTTTATTTTCCACTTTTATTTTTATTTTTATTTTTATTTTTATTATCGTAACATACACAACCTGTATTTTTTAAATACTCTCAAACCAAATTAAACTAGTTATTAAATAATTTTAAATTTTCAACTTTTAACTATTAATACGACCCATAACATATCTTTTATTAAATAATAATTGAAAAAATAATTCCCATAAATTAATTCAAATTTTTAATTCAATAATCAAAACCGTTCCTGATCTATGAAAATGTAAACAAGCGTTCCTCTACTGAATTTAAGTCCCATTCCAACGGGCATGTTTATAACACCAAAGATGAATCGTAAACTCGATTAATTTAAAAGTAACCCTGAAGAATCTATCGATGAAACTCGAGTAGGTTACTCATTTCCATTCTTAAATAAATATATATATATATATATATATATATATATATATATAAATCTTATTTTGATATTTTTTTGTCTTGTCAGTCCGGTCACTTGTGTGATTTTCCCGTTTGCCTTGTTTTTTGTCTTTTTTTTTTAATTCAAATTCCACGTTTGTTAAACTCGCTAGTTCAGGGGCACGTCTGCACTCGCGATTTCTATAAACCTCATGGTCTGCGCGAGCTATCTATGCCTGTGAAGTCGCAGTTTTGAAATTTAACTTTTTCCGGTGAATATGTGTTTAAATTTTTTGTACTTTATGTTTCGATTCTCACGGTTTTGTATGTGTATATATGGGCACGAAAATGTTTTTTAAAAGTATTTTTATGTAAGTTTAAATTTATTGGCATGTTTACACAAATACAGAGGCACGCACACACACACACACATATATATATGTATATATATATATATAAATATATATATGTATATATATATATATAAATATATATATATATATATATATATATATATATATATATATATATATAAATATATAAATATGTATTTATAACTGCAACAAGATGTAATGGAAAATTACGTCTGTATTCATTTTGTATTTTCCAGGTAAGTCTTATTATAGCTGTAAACATTGCTGTAAATTTATACATTTAAAATCAAATCAAGATATGGGTCCAATTGATTAAATTCTATAATAAAGTGATCGTTTCTTGATGTCTATACTTAGTTAAGATTGTCAATGACATTTGAAAAACAAATAAGTAACCAGTATTAATGCTTTTTCGAAAAGCAATACTTGAATAATGAAAATGTATAATACTCGTGTTCTTAAAAGTACGACCGTTATCATCTTGCAACACTCTCTCGTTGAAATCGTACAAGATGAAATGTAAATCTTGTTTATCTGGTGTTGCTTATTCACCGAATTCTTATTTCTTATGAGTGTCGTCAACTCAGCTAAATAATGGACCATCCCGTTTTTTTATAAAGAAAGAAAGGGAAGAAAAAAGACATACTACACAGAAAAAATATAATAAGGAAGAAAGAAAGAAAGAAAGAGAGCAGGGTAAAGATAGTGAGGGGGTGAGCTCGCAAAAGCGATGACCCTATTCTGTTTCAATCGAACATAATGAACAGATAAAGAAAAGAAAGAAAGAAAAAAGGTTGACAGAGTTGAATCAAGATTAGTACATATTAAACAATTTGAAATAGCTCTAAGATAACAGATATAAAACGTTGTAATAACTAAATTATCATACTGCGGTATATCCCTAGGCCCTGCCAGTAAAACGCCGTGTGTAATACGCTCTTATAGTGACAGGATAAGGCTCCGTCTGACTTTTTCTTTGTTCCTAGACTGAAAATTCATCTGAAGGCAAAGGTTCCAGGGCATGGTAGACATTAATAGAAATCCGATGGCACACTTCACACCAAGCAGGAAAGCTTCTAGCACTTTCAGATTATCTTTTAGACTAGTCTCCGGCGGTAAAATTGCAAAAAGAAAAATGCATTATATATTGAATATTAGTAAAAGAAAAAAAAATATGATTATAACAGGAGTTCAGTAAAAAGTAATACATATGACAGCCATATATTTTTTTTATCTAAAATAAATAATAAAGTAATTTCTTATCCAATTTGTAACTGAATCATACTTTTGAGGGTTTTGATTACGTGGTAAACGTTATCAAAATCAGTGAAATCATTTGAATTCTCGTTATAGAGAAAGCAACTCTGCAATGCTCATTAGAATATTTTACCTCTTCCTAAGTAAATGCTTCGGTATATTCTTGGAACAACTTACAATTTGAACGTACAGGATTCACAAATTTTGCTCGGTAGTGTGTCCGCCTGGGAACTATAAGTTTCTTGATTCGATACCGGCTCTCGCCAACTCCGCCTAAGATGCTAAAAATCAATCTCCTTGGTCTAGCGCAAGGGAAACGGGGATACTGCCCTCGCTGTCTGGCTCATACTCGTTTCAGGCCACACCGACTTATATATATATATATATATATATATATATATATATTATATATATATATGTGTGTGTGTGTGTGTGTGTGTGTGTGTGTGTGTGTGTGTGTGTAGAATCAATTGTGATTAGAATTCATTGCTAAATGCATTTTCAATTTGCAAAATCTTTTCCGTGCTCATTGCATGAAAATTCACAGTAATATCACAATATATTTGAAGTATAAAATAAATAACTAAATACTGATAATAATAATGATGATAATAATGATGATAAAGATAAAAATAACAACACGCGATTCAGAATTCCCCGTTGTCGATCATCGGGTAAGCTTAGTTTTCAACACGTCTGTTTTTATTTGATTCAACTGAATGTTCCCCTTTTGAGACACATGAATGTGTATGTCAACTACATAATAGTCACGTGATTAAAAAGAGTACACATGTGTTCAGTGGAATCTGGAAATTTCAGACGAGATGAACACAAGCTCATTCGAGGATTGAAAACGTGAAACTGTGCATCATGAATTTGTATCCTGTTTTCCTATTGTTATCTATTTTCAAACATAAAATATGGCAGCCCTGTCGGCTAGAGTTTTAGAATACACCAACTCCTCCTCTAGATAACGGTAAGACCACCCTCAGTGGGGCCACATGTTGAAGCTGGGTGGCGACACGTGCTGCTTAAGAATGGAACCGTGGTGCCTGGGCAGTCCATGACATGTAACAAACCACTTACTTGAGCTAGACGGGCGATCAGAGACGCCCCTTCGATTAATTGGCTGATCGCGTTAAGCCCTAGCACCTATGTGATTGTTCCAACCCTTTTGCCCTTATGGCAAGCTCCGTGTTCTGGGTATGACGTTAGACTCTATGCGATGGTGAAGTTCAAATTATGGAGCTCTGGGGAACGTGGAGTATCCCTTTATCACCCTAAATCCCAGATCCACATGGACCCGGTGTGGTAGTAATGTTAGGGTCCCATCTATGGGTTTTTTTAAAAAGAAAAATTAGTTTTAAAAAATTGAATTTGAATTAAAAAATGGAATACCCATCAAGAAAGAATAAAAGAAAATATCTTTGGCATGAAATAACTCACAACGGGTTGACATGCTGTAAAAATCCAAGCAACCAACAAACCATACAATATATCGTTATATTGCTTTGCATTTTCCAGCATTGTAAAGTCTAGATGACTCACTGGTAAGATTCAAATATTTCTTTTAGTATTACTTTATTTTCCACCTGATATACAGTGAGTCCCAAAATAATGTATACACTCTTTAAATATTAATAGTTAATGCCATTGTCCCAATATTCAAAGAGTGTATTCATTAATATTTAGTGTTTATTTTGGGACACCATATATATATATATATATATATATATATATATATATATATTTACAGGGTGTCCCAAAATAATATATACACTCTTTGAATCGTTATAAATTATTCAATTGATGTATCTTAACTTGTAGATAAGATTGATACAAGAGAAAGAATACAGAAAAAAAGTGTATACATTATTTTGGGACACTATATATATATATATATATATATATATATATATATATATATATATATATATATATTCACAAAGAGATGCTCCTGCCATTATTTCCAGTAAATTCGATATCAAATCTTTTAAAGAATTTCCTTTTTGTCATCTCCTTGTTTTTGACAAATATCTTTTGCATATCACGTACAACACCCTAATTCACTGCAAATATACCATCGAAATGACCGCTGAACGTGATCTTTAAGAACGTTCTCGCATTGTCAATATAAACCAACAAACCGCGAGAGTTTATTTAAATAGAACGGACCGTATTGAAAAAGAAGGGAACACTACAACGAAACTAGCGGCGAAAGGAGGGAGAGAGAGAGAGAAAGATGAGAGAGAGAGAGAGAGAGAGAGAGAGAGAGAGAGAGAGAGAGAGAGAGAGAGAGGGCATAGGCACTTAGACAGACGGTCGGTTGACTCTCGCCAAATGATTTTTATCAGACTGACTGACAAGTTTATTCACTTATGAACGGACAAAACGCCGGCAATGTCGGCCGAAATTTGAGATGTGTATCGTTTCGTTTTCATCGGAAAGTGCTGCCATGTTGGAAGCGAGTTTTGGGGCTAAGGGTTTCAGGGGTGTTTGGGCTGGAGATTTAATCCGGTAGAAAACGATGATAGGAATTGCCGGTCGAGTCGAGATGTCTGTCAAGATAGGCCGACTCGCTGATCTAAGTAACTCTGCATCGTATCAACTGAACAACATTCACTGTGATCAGCGCAATGCCGATGTATTTCTTCGACTGTTAAACGGCCGGGCGTTTCGTGATAGTTTTCTTATTTTATCTCTACATCACACATTCAATATCAAATATCTCTACTCTCTTCGATTGATTCGCTTAAAGAATTTCATCCAATGGGTCCACCTGCTGACCGTGGATGGCGAACCGTGATTCTTAAGGATGGAACCAAGGTGGCTGAGCAGTCCATGACATGCAATACTCCACTTAAGCTAGGTGGGTGCTCAATCGGCTTATCACGCGCAGCCCTATCATGTATATGATTGTTCCAACCCTATTGTCCTTATAGCAAGACACAACCCTTTTTATCATATATGTGCTGGAAGGTGGTCGCCGAGGGTCTTAATGTCCTGGGTATTTCGTTAAACTCTATCTGATGGTTACGTTCCAATTCTGAAGCTCTAGGAGTACCACTTCTTCAGTATTACTCAAAGATCCACTCTGACCCTGACTTGTAGCAACATTTAGGGTCCTATCTATGGGCAAACGGGAAAAAAAGATGAGTTTATAAAAATGTTTGGTATACTTGCTGCTTGAAGGCATTTATTCAATTAACGAGACAATCTGAACCTATGCATACTATCATATCATAATGTTTTCCAATTTGCTACTTTCCTGAGATTTGCTCTTTGTGGGTCCTGGTGTGTCTCGGCCTCAAAGTCTTCTTTAAGCTCTTGCAATTCTTTTTCAAATTATTTATCAATTTGGCTTCTCTGTTATGTTCTCCCATATCTTGCCCCCTCTCCAATATCTCCTTTGCATTCAGATATTCGTGTGTCTTCCTTCTTTCTCCAAGGTTTTGCTGGTAGAAGTTTATTACGTTATTTCCGATGATCTTTTGCTTGTACCGATTGGTTCTGTCCAAGTACATTTTGGTCTTTCTTCGCCAATATCTTTTGGTTTATTTCTTCCAGTTGTCTTAATTGCATTTGTATATTTTTGTTTTTCATTACATTCTGTGCTAATGTATATGTCATTCCTTAGTGTTTTCATTTGCTATTGTAGTTTCTTTATTTGTCCTTTTAGTATCATTTCGCACACAGCTTTTGTGTTTCTGTTTGGTTTCCGTTGAGATTTATTGATTTTGTCACTGACTTGTTTTGCTACTGCATAAATTCTGTTGTTTAGTTCGGTGATGCTGGCTGTTAGCATGCTATGTCATAGTTTATTAACCTTTTTGTTTTCCAACTAGACATTTTTTCATGTCCAATTTCCTTAGAGATGCTAATATATTCTTTTTTCGGTCATGATTTATTTATTTATTTACTGTACTTTTTTCTTTAATCTTATGTTAATTGTGATATTATGATAGTGGGTTCTGTGATGTTTTGGTTCCGGCTTGTTTAGGGCGCTCTTCTTAACCATATTCTTATTAACTAATCTTTCCACATATTTTCATTGTCTTAGGATTAGAAACTCAGCCTTCAATTTCACCAACTACCTTTGGAACAATCATCACTCTTATTAATTTTCCGTGCAAGGTCCAGTTATATGTATATCTTTTTGATTTATTTCATCTACACTCTGTTGTCCACCAGGATGGAAAAATCCATTAGATGACAAATTATCTGTTCTTTTTAATTATCACATGATCTTATTATTATTATTATTATTATTATTATTATTATTATTATTATTATTATTATTTTACTCCTTTTGAGTTTTCACATCAGCATTAGCTGATGGTCTTTCACTGGGGTCTGAGTGACAGCAAGTCTCCTCAGGTCTCCAGGACTCTTCTGAGTATTCTGGCAGATTGCAGCTGTGCAGTGTTCTGAATGGTTTAAATCCTTCTTCGGGTTTCCAAACTTTCCAAACCCTTTTCTAATCCTTTTGGGACTGTTCCAA
Organism: Doryteuthis pealeii; assembly: GCA_023376005.1. NCBI lineage: Eukaryota > Metazoa > Mollusca > Cephalopoda > Myopsida > Loliginidae > Doryteuthis > Doryteuthis pealeii. The sequence continues at coordinate 49,581,611 of CM042139.1, forward strand.
GTGCACCAACTACAATTGGTATCACTTTCACTTTCATGTTCCATAACTTTTTCAGTCCTCTGGCAAGATCCATATATTTGTCCATTTTTTTAATTTTCCTTTAGCTTCACCCTGTGATCTGCTGGCACTGCAAAATCCACCAGTTGAAAAGTTCTTTCTTTTTTGTTTATCAACACTAGATCTGGTCTTCTTGCTGGGATAAGGGGATCCGTTTTTATTTCAAAGTCCCAGATAATTTTATGCATTTCGTTCTCACGAACAGATTCTGGTTTATGCATATACCATTTTGTTGTATGGTCAAAATGTAATCTTTTGCATAACTCCCAGTGGATCACCTTCCCAACCCAGTCGTGTCTAGTTTTGTATTCTCGTTGTGCTAGTTTGCTACATTCGCAATATTATTATCATTGTCGTCGTCGTCGTAAATAATATATCAACTATGATATCTACAACTGACAAATGATATTCCAAGTCTACCGATCTTCAAGAAAGAGTTGTATTGTTTCATCACTCTCCAAATGATAAAAAGTTAAACATGAGAGGATAAAAGAGAAAAAAAGAAAATTAAAAATCAAATGCACCAAAAGATCTAATCAAGTCACATGCATAATAATTAGAAACAAATGTCGAAGATAAACAGAAATTCACAGCGTTAAAATTGAACGAACCAAATACATTGCTTAAAGGAACATTTTTTTTTCTTTTTCAAAAAAACTACATGTAACAAATTAAAACAATGTCACTAGTATCGACAGTGAAGAGAGGAATATTTGAATTCTGGGAACAAAAATAATAATGATACAAGAAGCATATTTCTTTGTAATATTAGTGCTGAATGGAATAAATTATCTCGGGCAGATTGAATTATGAATATGCAATATTTCGATTCCGTGACTGTGCAATTGTCTGAAATGACGAACAGCAACAAATAAAATAAACAACAAAAATAAGCTTCACTTTTCCTTTCGATAAATAAAGTAAAAAAAGAAAAAGTGGAAATAGCCAAACAGCAAACAGAATGATCGGCTTTCTCGTCGTCTCAAATTTAAAAGAGTGAATATTCAATTATTGGTGCTGTAAAATAACTCAAACACGGGTCAATATTAGTTCAAAAATTAGGAAAGTTAAATGAAAGATTTTAAGCAATAATCATTTATAAAACACAGAATTACACGGGATAATGAAGCATAATCAGATATGACACGTGTGTTAAGAAGACACAAAGAAATATATTCACCTAGCAGCGTATTTTCATCATTTGGCAATTTCAGCTAGAAGCGAAATCAGTAACAAGAAACTAAATGATCAATACGAAAGAAAGTTAAACAAATGTATCTTCGTTATTTAGTCATTACGTTTTCTTTCTTTTATCTGTCATATATCCATTACCTACAAGTGTATATCTTGATGTTTCTTATTTCTATTTTAAAAGAAGACCGATAACGTTTCATGCATATATAAATACCTTCGAGCCTATGTTTCATATTACATGGATACATTGGTATCTTATATATTTTATAAATGTACTGTTCGTTATATAGTACCAGATAATTATTTGAATGCTGAACTACATAACTTTGAAAACGTCTTCATGCAGTTATATAAGGAAATCTTATGGAGGCACGTTGTGTAATGGTTAGAGTCGTAGCTACTGTACTCGTCGACTCGAGTGCACATTGTGGATGAGACTGCATTTCACATAACGCTAATAGCCTTGAAAAAGGTATGCATACAACTACTCTCCTTCCAGGTATGGGTAAATATTAGGACATACTGGGTTCTTTAACACTGGGTAGGTAACCAGTCTAGGAGAAGAAAAAAATCTGAATTCAAACCTATTAAACTCCGCGTAAGTAATTGACCTTGTATGACATTCTACTCATACGGAGGGATTTATTATATATATATATATATATATATATATATATATATATATATATATATATATATATATATATATGAGAGAGAGAGAGAGAAAGAGAGAGAGATGTTAATGTACGAGTGTGGGCTGAAACGTTCATATGATGAAGTCATACTGCTCTTGATGACTTTTTATTTTACTTTAATAAAAGCATTCCTCACTTGACTGGTAAGTTGTGGATGATTCTATTTGGTATTATCTAGATCCTTTGTATATCCACAATGCATGCTCCTGCTAGATTTATGTCGGAATTATTTCAATCCCCAAGAGAGAGCCTAAGTCGTCATCGGGGTGGCCTAAAGTCGCTATCAGCCAGCAAGGGAGTCTATATAGTTTTCGCTTGCGCTAGACCAAGGATATTGTCTTTAGCGTCAGCCTCTTACTTTACCACACATATACCTGTGCTACTCATACGCTGACTTCGCGGAGGCTGGATTCGAACCAGGAACCTTGATGTTCCCAGCTGAATACTCTACCGTCCGAGAGAGCCTAATATAAGACAATTAATAAAGTGATTATATACATATATATATTTACACTTTATATAAGAATGAAAAACTCAACAACCATTCATTTGGCTATTATAAATTTATTTCGACCGGTAACTATAAACACAACGTTTCGGCTGTTGTATCCTTCGGCCTTCCTCAGCTGTCCCTGTGTATGCGAGCATAGTAATGACCCAACCTGGGAAAGAATTTTGAATAGCTTGACTGTTGATAAAACAGGCGTCAAAGAAATTTTGAAGATCTTATTCAAATAATGACTTCATTGTTTTTGCACGCCTATCATTCCGGCATGTGTCACGAGAAGAATCATATCATTTTTAAAAAAAATTATTGGCGTGTCCTGTAAAACTCGAGGTGTAAAATCCATCAAGCCTCATCTAAAAAATACAGACAAATATCATGCAATTTATTCTATCTCAGACAAAAAGGTTCTGAGAAAAGAATCCATAAGGCTGTAGATGTGGGGCCAATTGGTGTGTGTAGAACTCGTCATAGAAGTTCTCCATTATGCTATTTATAGAACGGATTCTAAATTTCGCAATGAAATCCTAATAATAAAAGATAGTTATAACTCCGTAATTAAGCGCATTGGGTTAGTAATGATACATACATTGAACTGAAATTAGTAAAGATAAATGAACTAAGATCGGTTTAGCGAATGAAACGTTAATGATTAACAAATTAAATAAAATTCATTGAGATCACCGCAAAGGATTAGATGCTAATGAAATCCATCTGTGGGTTAAACAAATTCGTTGAACTAAATGATTTACGAAATCTACCGGGAAATAATTTATACTAACAGGACCTGTGGCTATACCACAGTATGATCATTTAATGATTACAGCGTTTGATATGTATAATAAAGAGCTATTGCTATAGTTCAATATGTAAAAAGTATAATAATCTTGATTTAACACTCTCTCACACTTTTTTCTTTCTCTCTTTTTTTTTTCATCTTTTAATTATGTTCGATTGAAATAGATTAGCGTTATCGCTTGCGTGCACTCTTCCATGTTTTTTTATTCCTCTGGGCATTCAACATATTTGTTCTCGCACTCTCTCTCACTCTCCCCCTCTCCACCTCTCTCTCTCTCTCTCTCTCTCTCTCCCTCTTCCCCTTCTACCTTTCTTTCTTTCTTATTATATTTTTCTGTGTAGCATTTCCTTTCCTACCTTTCTTTATTTATAATAAAAATGGAATGGTTCATTATTTAGCTGAGATGACAATACTGATAAGAGATAAGTATTCAGTAGAAATTCAACACCAGATAATCAGGACACACATTTTTGAATTTCGTCTTTGACGATTTGGCAGGTATCATTTTTAACCAGAAGGTGATGCAAAATGGTAACGGTCGTACAATTAAGGAGCACGAGTATTATTGTATAGATTCACCGGTTTACAGACTTCAAAACAAGAGGGATTACTTATTTGAAAGAGTTTCTAATTCTAATACATTGTTTTGTAAAAAAAGAAATCAGTATGATTTACATTTTTTTTTAAATTTCGGTACGAGAAAACAAAGCCCAAGGTGTCCATACCACAATTACAATGAGATTTTAATAAATGGTTTAATTAATATGATAAAAAGCAAATATGAATAAAAAACGAGTTTTAAAATGGACACCAAAAAAACAATTACAAAATAGCCAAGTCCTTACATAGCTGAAAAAAGGATTAACCTGATTAGAAAAATACTTCTAAAATACAGTGTTCAATTATATAGGAGTGAAATAACTAATACAAATAAATAATACCTATAAGCAAGTTGGTCCTTGTGGTATACTAAGAAACGGAAGCACCGTTTCGGCCATCTTTTTGAGTTGTGAATAAAAGGCGGAAGTGATTACTTCTCGTGGTTAACGTCAGCTGGACTACCTGTGTTATTATTTCGCTAAGCAGTTTACAACAGCCCTCTGAACATGTTCTGAAGAACAACTCGCCATGAAAGGTTTGCTCAATGTTCCGAAAAGTGACTGCGTGTTTGTATAGCCAGTTTATATATATATATATATATATATATATATATATATATATATATATATATATATATATACATATATAATCAATTAATAGTTCGCCTCTGACTGACAGTTTCCGTGGCCATGAGAGTTAGGAGCTTGACAGACAAAAATTATGTCGGGTTTAGCTCCAGGCTAGAAGTATTTGTTAAAAAGTCGAGCGGCACTGATGAGACGTAACTCTGTGTCTGTGGATGACTAATATATATATATATATATATATATATATATATATATATATATATATAATGTTGTTCTGGTTACAACGGGAAAAAATTCAATATTTTATAAAAAAGAAGGTTCGCAAAATGTATTTTGTTCTCAGAAATTTTATATATATATATATATATATATATATATATATATATATATATATATATATAGGTGTTAGTACATAGGAAATGTGTTAAATAAGTATCATGATGGAAACCATCGTAAAAAAATAAGATGTCATGTTTCTTATTCCCCTTGGCACTCAACAAACTTATTCGAGCGTGGATTTCCGTTAGTTGTATCAGAAATTCTTCTTTTGATTTGGTGTAAAGCCACGGCAACTTACTTATCCTAATGACCTCTTGTCAAATCATACGCGTGATATGTATTAACTTCAGCTTAAGAAATAAGACAAAGTATCACAGGATTATGTCTGGTGTTAAAGGAGTATGGACTGTCTTATATATATATATATATATATATATATATATATATATATCATCATCATCATGTCGCGCTATTAGCACGGATATCCATGACAATCTCTCGCCAACCTTTCCTATCATTCATTTTCCCAGGGAGGTCCTCTGCGCAGCAACCTGCATCTTTGCTTAGGTGGTCAGTGTAGGTCTTTGCTGGGCGGCCCACACTAGCATGTCCGTGTGTTGGCTTCCACAGGAGAACGTCACTTATGAGCTCATCCTTGCTTCTCCAGCAGTGCCCGGCATGTCTTGTCCGTCTCACTCGAATGGTTTGTGAGATGGGGGGCAGGTGGCCATATAGCTGTTTCCTCGTGGGGTGCTGCTTCCACGATTTATTCAGGACTGCACGCAGCATTCTTGTGCAGCTCCCATCCAGCTTATTCTCAAGGCGCCTCGTTAGGGTCCATGTGGTGCATCCGTACAGCAACACTGATACAACCACCGCCTGGAAGAATTGTCGCTTTAGCTTGTCAGTGAGATCGGATTTCCATATTACTGATAATTTGTTTGTGGCCGACCACGCTTTTCCTATTCGTGTATTTACATCGCTTTCTGTGGATAGGATATTACCACCTAGGTATGTGAATTGTTCTACTGGCTTAAGGGGCTTACCGTTGAGTGTAGTTATGTCTCCTTTCCTTTTGAAACATATATATATATATATATATGTATGAGAAATATTATGGAGTTAATATATTTTTATATATATAACATAAAACGGCTTTGGTCTTAATGCACCCGGTGGCCAGATATAAAAAATAAAATAAATTAATAGAGGTCTAACATATGGGATTAATTAGGGTCAGGTGGTTAATTACATAATACAAATGTGTTTAAATGTCTACATTTGGAAACTAGTTCACTTTTTTAGTTCAGTATATTTACATTCATATTTTGGAGAATACATAATTTTTCTTCTATGCATCATCTACAGTTGTATTGGCCCCGTTTTGTAAGCTAGAGCTTTTTGTAATAATTTCCCATTTTATTAAAGGTGTTTTACCCGTTGATTTTTTTTAATGTCATACGTGTTTGGATGAGATGGTACAGTTACTATCGCTGAAGAAATACCAGGAAGATCTAGTCTCCACCACACAGGTTTGGCGAGATGGGAATTTCTCTTGCAATATGTATGACTGCATCTGCAAGTCCAGAATTGGACTAACTATCCACCAGAGGGTTCACAACTGTTGAAGACATGGAGTGACGTCATCATCATCTGCGACGGACTTCTAAAAGGACAGGAAATAGCTCTTGGGTAAACATATCAAACGTTGTATTATTCAAATTTTCATGCTGTGGTATATTCACATGTCCTTATATTATATTATTCAATATCTTAAGTTGCATGCAACTTTACACATACACACACACATGCGCGCACGCATACACAAGGAAATTTTCATGCCTCCTGTAATTCGACAACACTTACCTCATATACCCCCTCTACACACACACACACACGCGCACATATCTCATGACTATACACATCTTTCTGACATTTGTATATTATTCTATGTACTATCTATGCATCTTTGATGAGGTGTAGTGCTCCTGGAGCACTGTACGCTTCATAATCTCATTATTATACATATTCAATATTATTTTTCATGTTCTGGTCAAGAGTGTTATTAAAAAATATAAATAAAAAAAAACAACAGTTTTCCCATGCTGTTGCATCAGGAATTAATATTCACTGATATATCACTGAATAAAGCTAACATAATCTATCTATCTTCTATACATGTATAAAGGGCAGTTGTGTGTATATGTCCGGAGGAAACTTCTAAAATAAAACAATTAACGACAAAGTAAATATATATACAAATTTAATATCACCAGGACTTGATTTTTGAGCAAAAATGATAGAGATTCGATTTACATTCGTGAAGATGATTTTTTAAAAATTGAATGATAACAGCATGGATTTTCTTTTTCATTTGATATTTTAAATAGTAGACATTAACATTTATTTTCATTTTTTACATAGGGATTTAAATGGGGCATCCCTCGAGGATTCAACTCACGATTCAATAATAATGGATCTGCGGGATTATCTTTAAAAAATCCCCCTCTACACAGGCGACGCCGGGTAGCCGCTGCTAGTACATATATTAAGGACAGATGGTATGTGTGTATGTTCGAAGGAAAGTATGAAAATAAAATGATTAATGACAAAGTAACTATATACATATATACATTCACTATCACCAGGGCTTGCTTTTTGTGGCAAAATAATGAAGACTTTATTTATATCTAGAAAGATATCTATTATATCTAGAAGGCGGCGGTTGAGGGTTTTCATGTCCTGGGAATGACGTTAAACTGCATCTAATGGTGAAGTTTTAATTTTGGAGGTCTGGGGAGTGTGTAGTACCTCTTCATCGACATTACTCCAAGTTTCACTCTGACCCGGAGTGGTAGTACCTGTTAGAGTTTCATCTATGTATTAAATAGAAAAAATGGATTTGAAAAAACGTGTTTAAAAAATTGAGTTTAAAAAAATATTTGATTTCCCATCAGGAATGAACAAAATAATTATGATTTGCATAGTAAGAAAAGAGAAATACGTTGGTTGCGTTCGGGAGTTCGGGATTAAAATATGAATCAATTATTTAATACCAAAACAATCATTGGATATGCGAGACATTTTGATATCCTCTCTTTCTACCCAGGCAATGCCAGGTAGCCGCTTCTAGTAACATATAAAGAAAAGTTGGATAACTGACCATAAAAAAATAATCTAATCTGACTAAGGAATTATATCCTTCATACGTGTTAACGTGTGCATGATAATAATTAACACATCAGTGTGAAAGAAATGTTTAATTAGACATTTGAAACTATTCAATTACCAGCAGAGCTGTATAAAAAATTATAAGAATTATATCTCACGTTACATATACATATTTACCAACCTCTCCACACGTGCAGGATATGGCACAAGGTCAATATCTTAAAAGAAGTTTAACAGCCAACATATAGTTTATGTGGAAGATTATGTCTCTCCAAGGCTGGTCTGGTGAGTCATCTGATAAATTACCAAGATACGGTGCCAAATGCTACTGGCCCTCATGTATGTTTACTCTGTAGTAGATTCTTCAGAAGTTCCAGTGACCTGAAGAGTCATCTTCGTGCTCGCACCCTGTCGGGGGCTTCCAAATAAAAAAAATAGGAAATGATCTTGTTTGTGCTCGAGTTGAAAGCCGACTTATATAGTGATTGCCACCTCACGTTGTGTAATGGATAGCAAGCCAGATTTGCAAGACCATTATTAGTTAGTTCAATTCTCGCTGAGCGCCCCATACTTCTGGCCTTGTGCCGCAACTAAGCTAAGCTAAATTTAGTAAATAACTATATAGTAATTGCTACTCCGGGTGAGTGAGGAATTGAGAGTAATGGCAATGAAGGGTTACTCGACATCCATCAGTTACCCAGAACCGGAGCCTCGCAATAAAATGCAGTTTAGTGTCATGCCCATTAATGTCTTCCTTTTCTGGAGAAGATACAATAAGGATATTTTAAGCCCCATCGGCAGGACGTAAGAATGCGTTTCCGACCTTTGCCGCCTTATGTCAGATTCAAATAACAAATGCAAATAATGGGATAACTCTACATACAGTAAATAAAAATATATCAGTAACAACTGTTATTCGTCTTTGATACACTGACACGTCTACAAAGAAGTTGCCAACAAATCCTCGACCCACGGCGAAATTTATTATTACCAGAGAAAAAAGAAACGAAAAAGATCAGAACCAAACGTGGACATACATATATATATATACATTAGTGTATATGTGTGGGTTTATATATATATATATATATATATATATATATATATATATATATGTGTGTGTGTGTATGTATGTAACGTTTTATGTTATCGTTTGAAAATCACCCAGGGTGTCGAACTGTTAACACCTTTCAAAAATGGAGTCACTTTCATATTTTGCCGGTTTTGCACATGGCACAGAAAGTAGCGGGAGTTGCCAGGCGTCAGATTATTCAAGACACGAAAGAAATTTTCCGACATTTGAATTATAAGCTTCGTCTGATTCTTGTTTTAGTTGCCAACGAATGTCAGTGAAAGGTGCCCAATCTCCGACTTGCTATGTCAGGTACATATGAGCAATCTCTACAAACGTATTGCCGTTTCTGATTTTGCTCCAAGTCCACTAAAAAGAAATCGATCAGCTATGATATTTTACGGAATACGGAATAGGGGAATGATCCGACCTGCTTAAACATAAGCTCAGCTTCTGAAAAGCCTTGAAGTAAAATAGTTTCAGTGTGAAAAAACTGAGTTAGTTGAACGCGTTATATTCTCCCAGAACTTAAAAAAATAGACAATTTTGTTGCCAACATCTGTATTTTATACTCAAGTGAAGTGGTATTTAGTCAACCATTCCCTCTCGAATAGTGTGTAACACAAGGTCAATTTTTCTGTGAAATAAAGTAGAATTTTCATTTTGCTAGACTTGTCCTATTAAAGACTAAAACACAGACTACCCTATAATACTATATATAGTGTGACTATATATATATATATATATATATATATATATATATCGTTTAAAATGAAAATACTTGGGAAGGAGGTGAAGTTTGAATAACTGTAAGTGTCAGTGTTCAAACTAGACTAATGTTTAAAAAATATACAAATACTTACCAGTTGTGTTTTTTAAACATTAGTCTAATTTGAACAACAAGACTTACAGTTATTCATACTAAAAAAAAACAGAATTTCTATTCTAAACTTTATTTGTATAAAAAACAAGTTAAACAAAAAAAAATATCTATATATATATATATGTGTGTGTGTGTGTGTGTGTGTGTGTGTGTGCGTGTGGATGGCAACACCCAATTTAGAAAAGTTCCAACATATAGTTTGTGTGGAAGAGGTATGCCTGTTCATGGGCTAGTCTGATGAGTCATCTGATAAATCAGAAGGATAGAGTGTCAAATGCTACCGGAACTCAAGTATGTTTACGATGTCATTAATTCCTTAGAGGTTATAGTGGACTGAAGAGTCATCTTCGTGCTTGCAAATGAAAAAAAAAGGAAATTGTCTTGCTCATGCGTGAGCTGAAAGTCATCAACCACACACACAGACACACACACACATATGTATATATATATATATATATATGTATATATATATATATATGTATATATAAATATGTATATATATATGTATATATATATATATATATGTATGTATATGTATATGTATGTGTGTATGTATATGCATATATATATGTATGTGTGTATGTATATGATAGATATCTATGACATCGAAACAATCCAAAATCCCTATGAGAGAACACAATATCGAAAAGACACACGGGATTGCCATCCCTGTTGATACAACAAAATGTGCGCGTTCTGTTGAGGCTCGAGCTCTGGCCCAATGTTCGAAAAATAAGCTACAGAGCCCCAAAAGCAACACACCCGCAAAACACATCTCTCACAGCACTAAAACACAACTCGCACACACCACGAAAATCTGAAAATACAGACACAGAAACGAAAAACAATACAAACCTACTTAGATGCAAAAAAAACTCTTAACCTAGCAACATTTAACGTTCGAACGCTAAGAACGATAAGCCAACTACCCAAGATAATTGCATCTGTGACCGAAAAAAATATAGACATCATATGCGTACAAGAACACCGATTTGAACATAGTGATCTAGAAGTAAAATACCATGAATCTAGTAATGGCTGGACATTTGACTCGGCGTCAGCATGGAAAAACTCTGTTAATGCCACCATAGGGGGCTTAGGAATACTTCTCAGCCCTCGAGCACTAAAATCTGTGAACAGCATAGAAAAAATCCAACCGTGAATCATGAGTACTACGTTTAATGGCAATCCTAGACTGACTGTAGTCTCATGTTACAGCCCCACAAACATAAGCACTGAAAATGACATAGAAACGTTTTACAATGAGCTATCATCCCTGTGTTGGTACACTCCCAAACATAACGTACTTATCATAGGAGGAGACATGAATGCACAGATAGGCAGAAACGAAAACAATAAATTCTGCTTACACGACACCCCAAACAGGAATGGAGAACTCCTAGCTGAGTTCTCTCTTGAGAACCGTCTTGTATGTCTAAACACAAAATTTCAAAAGCGAAGAGGCAAATTATGGACATATACCTACCCAAATAACACAAAAGCGCAACTAGACTACATCCTAATAAATAGAAAATGGTCAAACAGTGCTATGAACTGCGAGGCATACTCATCTTTTGAAGGAGTATCCTCCGACCACAGAATAGTCACAGCCAAAATACGCCTAAGTTTACGCAAAAACAAAAGGCAAACCAGTGTTACGTAATCGCCGCCCAGCACCTATATTTGTGGCCTTGTGCCAGACTTAGAAAAAAACCTTTAGAAAAATGTACTACCGATTATTTTGTGTTGCTGGGTGGTCTTTGTGGAATCACCGAAAAGGTAGTTAGGAAAGATAACATCTTTTAACGAGAGATTAAAGACAAAAAGTCTATGATTAAGAAAAACCCAGTCTTTTGGGCTACAGAGAACCTTTTGATCTTAGGCTAGTGAACTCTGGTTGACCAGTGAGAATAGATGAAAACGAACATTCGATTCGTTCGAGAGCTAGCTCGAACTTTCTAGAGAAAGAATCTTCTGGAAGATTATTTAGAAATACTATTTAAGAAACCCGTCAATAGAATCAGAATCAGTTAGAATCGGTGACAGGAGAGAGTCAGTCAGTCAGCGGTCGGGTCCAGTCAGAGAAGATATCAGAGCCAGGAGGCCGCACGTGGCAGTTGATGAACTGATGTCGCTAAGTACTAAACCTGAGATGTAATATTTTACACTGGACGAAGTTGAAAACATATTTTAAGTGTGAAGCCTGATAATTGGAACGAAGTTAAGAGCATCACTAAAAACATATTCAAGGAAGCCGACTATCTCTCTCTCCCTCAATAACTTTCATTGAGAAAATAAATTCATGAAAAGCAAGAGGTACTGTTCTCATCTTTATTTACTACACGCAAGGGAACTCATGAATGAAAGCCATTAAAGTGTATACTTGTCAACAAGTCAAATTGGCCGTAACGAAGAAGCACACGGCCGTGAAACGTGATACCTTTCGCTTGACCATAAACAAAAGGAGTGTGGAAGAATTTTGGGTCCAGAGGACTGACTGCTACAGCTAGATCTGCGTTTGTAAACAAACTCCGTACGGTACGAAGATACGAATTGTAGTGCCGAGAAAGAAAAGGCACTACGTAACGCATTACGAATTGGTACCGCTACGTTACATATTTATAATCGGTACCGTGACTACGAACAACCCACAACGTAACACCAGTAAATCGATACGATAAGACTGGTCCTCACTTGCCAACAGCGACATATGCAATCGCTACTCGGTAACAGTTAGAAACAAATTTGACATCCTCCAGGAGACCTCAGAAACACACACTCCAAACGAGGAATACGAAAATTTTGTCAATGCCCACCTAGAAGCTGCAGCAGAATGCATACCAACCAAACAAAAAAACAAACATCCTGCCCCCTGGGAAACAGAAGCAATTAGATTAAAAAGGAAAGATATTAAAAAAGCATCCCAACACATGAAAAATAATCCAACTAACACCAACAAAGAAAATCTTAAGAAAGAACAGGTAGAACTAACAGAAATATACAAAAAAGAACAGATACAATACTTACAAGAACAAATAAATAAAATCAGACAGACAGTAGAAGATAGACAGTCGCGTTTAGCATGGCAAACTGTAAACGAAATTAGTGGCAAGAAAAGTAGCACTAGATCAAAGCTAAAGCCAAACAGCCAAAAAGATCGACTCCAAAAATGGAAAGACCACTTCCAGAAATTGCTGGGAACCGCCCCCCCCTAAACCCATAGAAAATGACATACAAAAAATAACAAATAACGAACTAGACATTAAGC
>CM042139.1:49599720-49602220 GCA_023376005.1 Doryteuthis pealeii
ATAGGAGAAATAGAAACTGATTTACAAAATATTATTTTCGGAAAGATCATGCAAGGAAAATCTAAATGAATCATTTAAAACTTTTGTTTCCATTTTCTTTATTTACCGTAAGATCTACTTAAAAGTACGAACGTTATCATCTTGTAACACCCTATTGTTAAAAATGAAAGCGTCCTAATCGTCAAAGATGAAATGCAAAAATGTACATCCTGATTATCTGGTGTTGCTTATCAACAGAATTCTTATTTCTTAGGAATGTCATCAAATCAGTTAAATAATGGAAAATTCCCTTTTTATTATGAATAAAGAATGTGAAGAAAAAGTACATGTCACATAGAAAAATATAATAAGAAACGAACAAACAAAAAAAAATTCAAGAAAGAAAGAGATTCGGGGAAAGAGAGATTGCCAGCGTTTAATAGATTTGAATATAAAGACAAATTCTGCTACAGTGAAGTAAGGAAAAATTTTAATTAAAAAAATATATATATCTTAGTACATGAAGTGTGAAATTTTGAAATAAAAAGCGATATAAAGGCGATATATATATATATATATATATATATATATATATATATATATATATATATATATATATATGCGTGTGTGTGTGTGTGTGTGTGTGTATGTGTGCGTAATCATATGTTTGTGTACATATGATCTTACTTTACTCCGTATATCTCATTAGGTAAAATATTGTCCTTTATTTACATCTCTCGGCATGCATCCCATATATATATATATATATATATATATATATATATATATATATATATATATATATATATACTAGAAGCTTTATACATAAAACAATATAAACCATCCTTAAACAAAATTAATTTCCAATGCAGTACTCACATTTTAAAATGCCTATAACACTTTTCCTATCAATTCTCTTCCTTCAAGCCTCCACATCCATTAATATAATTTGAAGAACTGGAACATGGCACTCCAAAGTGCCGAAAGTACTCGGGACATGAACTTTGGTGGACTAATCCACGAATTCCACCCAAATATTTTTAAAAGTTGGCCAGAAAACTTGAAAAATTCGCAGAAAACATTTTTAAACAGGAGATGTGTGTTGTTTAATTTAACATGCATAAACGAAAAAATGCTACCTAAACACACACACACACACACACACAAATATACATATATATATATATATATATATATATTATATATATATATATATATATATATATGCAGTATTTACTCATAATGTAATATATATATATATATATATATATTATATATATATATATATATATATACTCTGATATTGATTTTGAAATTATAATACATTGTGAAATTATCATTTAAATGCAATTTTGATTTGCCTTATAAAAGACCTATCGACAGACAAAAAATCAGATGCGAATATTAGGAGATATAGAAACTGAATTACAAAATATCATTTTATCTTGGAGAAAGTTATGCAATGAAAATTTTTAAATAAAGATTTAAAACCATTGTTTGCATTTTGTTTATTTACTGTAAAATCTATATATTGACATTCGTGTTCTTTAAAAGTACGACTGTGATCATGTCACAAAACTCTCTGGTTAAAAATGAGTTCGTTCAAATGATCCAAGATGGAACGCACAAATGTAAATCATTATTATCTTGTGTTGTTTATCCACCGAATTCTTATTTCTTATGAGTGACGTCACCTCAGCTAAATAATGGACCATTCCATTTTTATTAGAAAGAAAGAAACAGAAGAAAAAGGACATACTACACAGAAGAAAATAAGAAGAAAAATGTAAGATATTGCCACTAAAATGTTGTCACCTACCTTTCCAGATTGCAATCCCCTTGATTATATGTCACACACGATTTAGCAAGACCAACAAAGAGTGAAATCTAGTCCGAATTATCCTTATGATGATCCGTTAGGAGAAACCTAGGTAGATATTCTCTGACTCATTAGGCTTACTTTATTATTTATCAGCTCTACTTTAGTGTATTTAACTTATATTTTACTTTTTATATAGGCAACTTTTACGGTATGTTTTTCTTTTGGCCTTTTTAACAGTGCCGACTAATTATTTTCAGAAGGTGCATATGATTTGGTCTTTTTTCTGATTTCTTTTCTTCAGGCGAAAGTTTGTAGTGTATAATAACAGAATATAAAGCCGGAATTTTTTTTTACTGTCAGAGTTTAGAAATAATATATATATATATATATATATATATATATATATATATATATATATATAAAACAGAGATTTTGGTATGTACGTGTCGACGTATAACAAAAAAACGGGAGGTCATTCAGATTCAAAATCTTGCATACACATTGATATCGTTCTAACTAAGAAAAACTCCAAATTTGGTTATTGATTTTTACTGATTAAGGGATTTAATCGATTAATTAATCCAAAATCACCCAATTTGCGGAACTGTCCGTATATCAGCCCCTCCTGATAATAAAATTGTGTCTCTGCCTGCTTATTGTTAAAGAGATAACAGCAGCGAAGTTTTGATTTTAATTAAT
>CM042139.1:49607220-49617220 GCA_023376005.1 Doryteuthis pealeii
ACCTTTAAAAAGAACCTTTCAGGCAGTTGGACAATGAAATTTGTGTCACTATATCAACATGTTTTTTTTATAACGCCTGGATTTATTTAGTATTAGATCCTACACGATATAAGTTTAACAAATATTCCAGTCCTGGCATATTTTATAGAATTAGTATACTTAGAGGAGGTTCAGCATTGTTTTTTCTAGTTTGAAGTAAATAAACCAACAACATTTTTATTTGATATGTAAACATCCTGGATTCATAAAATTTACCTTAAATAAACTAGATTAAATTATTCATATTAATCGTCTATTAAGTCAGCAACAATTTATGGACCAAGTTAAAAAAAATATTTTGAAGAAACTGTTCATAATTGTATACGGGTAGAATAAGAGGGAGAGGGAGAGATAGAGAGAGAGAGGGTGTATAACCGGAAGATATGAGAAATAACGGCTACGATGACGATAGCTCTATAGAAAAGGAATAATGGTGGCTGTAAAGTCAACCTGGTTGTTATACGAAGAGGAGATAAACTACCTCTGAGAACGGATATCCTGTTAGTGGTGATGCTATAGAATCGCTGGATCTAAATGATCAGAGACGTGATATCTTGAATAAAGTTCATGAATTTATTCGTTTCACTCAGCTAAATAAAGCTTTGAATCTGAGATATGCTGACTGGGCAAAAGTCTGTATCGAAATAGAGAAAGTCGAATGTGTACTGAATAATGTAGAATTTCCAACATCAGTGAATTAAGTAATTGTATTGTAGTGCTTGTTTTTGAGGGTTGGAATGAAGTCAAGAGATCACCCTCCCAAAAAATAGAACACAAAGGGGATTTTAAAATCTATTTACACAGATATAGCAAAATCGAATCAGTCTGAGATAGACGGTGCCAAACGATTATACAAACTCCAAGAGAAAGAATTTCGTGTAATTATTTCATTCCCGCTTTAACTGGAGTCTGAGTGACTAATCTCATCAGGTTCCCACAACTTTTCTGGGCATTCTAACCGATCTTAACAATGCAGTGATATGTAAGGCCTCGTTCCTTACTCTGATTTCTACTTCCTTCAGTCTTCTTTACAAGCCTTGGGGGTGGGTTGGGGGTGGTGCTTTCCACGAGCACCAATTACAATTGGTATTATTGTCACCTCCATATCGCTCACCTTTTCAGCTCACTGGCAAGATTCAAGTATTTGTCATTGTTGGGAGAGATAGCTCTCCCCTAACTAACGTTTGACTATTAACTGCAAGAATTGATGCTTGATGAGACCATACCTTATAGTAAGATAATTGTATATCCAATCCATCCTGGTTGATGAGAAAATAAAAATGAATAATGTATTTTAAAAACATATTTAACTGTTTTGGTATATTTTATCCCTAACATCTAGCGATATAAGGGTCATAATTGTTCGCTTTCCCTATTTTCACTTTGCTCCGATCTGCTAAGGGATTTCCGGTAAATATATGGGGTTTGATTCTCTGGGAAATATCCGCACTTTTCCATCCCAACCATACAGTATAAAATACATAATATGAGATTTCTTTCAGCTGCACATCTGGCTGTATCAGCGCAAAATACTTCAGATTATTATAGATATTCAATGAAAAATATCTTGTTCATTTTCATGAATGAATCCTTCCATTTCTATTTCATTATCTTATACAATTTTCCCACCTCCATTGTTTTACTGTAGTCGAAAGGTTATCTATATATTAATTCTCGTTTTCCTTAAAAGTACAACCGTTATCATCTTGCAACAACAACCTTCGGTTAAAAATGACACTGTCCAAATCGTCTACGATGAAATACAAAAATGTAAATCCTGATTATGTGTCATTTATCCACTGAATAACTAATTCTTATGAGTGCGGTCACCTCAGCTAAATAATGGACCATTTCGTTTTTATTACAAAGAAAGAAAGAAGAAAAAGGACATGCTACACAGAAAAATATAAGAAAGACAGAAAAAAAGAGTGTAGGGAAAGATAGAAAAAAGCGGGGTGAGCGGACGGAAATGATAATGTTAATCTGTTTCAATAGAACATAGGGAACAGATAAAAAGACAGAAATAAAGAGTGAGAGAGTGATTAATCTAAATTATTATACTTCTTATATATTGGAATATTTTGCTCTTAAATAGACAAACGTTGTAATAATTAAATTATCATACTGTGATATATCCACAGGTCCTTATAGTTTAAAGTATTAGTCTTAAAGTTAAATGATAACATTGAGCATTTAAAAAATGAGCAGATTCCCCATATATTAGCAGCTAACTTGCTGGATTGTAACATCGTAGTAATTGCTATTCAGTTCACTGTCGTAATAATACCCTTGGGGAATGAATAAACATCCTCATCCCATAGGTATACTTAAAAAGTACAACTACAATTCTTTTAAAATGATGGCGTTGGCATTAAATAACCCAAGATGATTGATAGGCCATTAAGCAAAGTAACTGAGACCGAATCAAATCATCAGAAATGACAATTGTTTAACTATATTTTGCGTTATATATATATATATATATATATATATATATATATATATATATATATATATATATCACCAGGTTAGTTAGTGTTAGGAATGGTTCTAAGTTGTTGTTTTTTTTAATCAAGGATTGTTAAATTTGGTTTGGTTCATCTAGAGAGCTCAATGTACCGTAATTTAGAAATTATAAACATATTTTCTTTTCTTTACTAATATACATATATATATATATGTGTGTGTGTGTGTGTGTGTGTGTGTGTGCGTTGCGAATGAGTGAATGAGTTCCTTGATAAGAAATCAAGAGTACGACTTGTACCTCATTGTAATATAAGTTAAATGTAATTTTCAAAAATAGTTCACACAAATTACTTTTAGCCTTCTGTCTAGTTAAAAAAAAAAACCTTTGTTGAGAATATTGTTTTAACTATTTGCTTAAACAATTAATGATAGAGTTATACCCCTCAAAAAGGGAACACATTCAGCCTATTCTGATTCCTTCCGACCGGGCGAAAAGTATATATTAAATAATTGCAAAAAGAATTATAGAAATACAAATTGCTCTCCTATAACAGCATAATAAATTATGTGTTTTGATGGTTTTTTATAGATGATATTTTTCTTTGGCGTTATAAATTTGGAATATTAAATGTTTTTAGAGAAACGTATTAACAGATGTTCACTTGTACCTCAAACTTTAGTTCTCAACTCAAAGCAAAATAATCAACCAAGTGACAGCTTATAACTCGGAAAACTCGTACGTTAAAGTACCACTATATAGCACTTTTTAGTAATATTTTATGAATGGAATGGTGGCCACTATTGTGGTGACCTATAGTCTATTCTATCACTTGAACTTACCTTATTTCCTGACTATTGATAATCTAGTAATTTACCATATACTTCCTTAAATTTACTAAATATCCAAAGGCAAATGTACAACAATTTAAATAATCAAGTGTAGAAAAATATTAACAAAGATTTATAGCCAATAAACCAGGAAGCAAGTAATGAGACATATTGGCCTATTTGCGTTTCATTTTCATATAAAATATATCCAATTTGAAAAAAAATCTTTTTAAATACGCTAATGGATAAGATTTTTGCCACGGCTATTTAGATACTTTTGCTATCCTCTTATCTTGTCGCGACTGATTGTCTTGTATCGATGAATAACAACCAATAACTGGTGAGATCAATCTAAAAATTAATTCAATGGCCGACATTCTATCGTCGATCTGTTTTTCCGGGCTCACCAAATCGATTGGATGACGTTTAATCAGCTTTTAGATTAAACCTGTGAGTATTCCTTTTTGTTTTCTAATACGGTGGTAATAACTTTATATATCTCTATACATCATAATTTTTAAATGAAAACCTGTTGATTTTCAGTCTAGAATAATCATTTCAGGAGACTCACGAAGAGGAGACATACTCGAATAGTATAAATTAACTTTATAAAAGTGTTCTAAATATAAGCAGCAGCAATTAATTCTTCCCCTGATCTCCAAATCCCCCAGTATCATAATTATTATTTCACTCTTTCTTAGTATTTCAACACCAGCGTTACCTTATGGTCTTTATTATTCCTTTTGAGTTTTCACATCAGTGTTAGCTGATGGTCTTTCACTGGAGTCTGAGTGACAGCAAGTCTCCTCAGGTCTCCAGGACTCTTCTGAGTATTCTGGCAGATTGCAGCAGTGCAGTGTTCTGAATGGTTTCAATCCTTCCTCTGATATCCAAACTTTCCAAACCTTTTTCTAATCCTTTTGGGACTGTTCCAAGTGCACCAACTACAATTGGTATAACTTTCACTTTCATATTCCATAACTTTTTCAGTTCTCTGGCAAGGTCCAGATATTTGTCAATTTTTTCATTTTCCTTTAACTTCACCCTGTGATCCGCTGGCACTGCAAAATCCACCAGTTGACAAGTTCTTTCTTTTTTGTTAATCAACACTAGGTCTGGTCTTCTTGCTGGGATAAGGTGATCCGTTTTAATTTCAAAGTCCCAGAGAATTTTGTGCGTTTCGTTCTCAAGAACATATTCTGGTTTATGCATATACCATTTTGTTGTGTGGTCAAAATTTAATTTCTTGCATAATTCCCAGTGGATCACCTTCCCAACCCAGTCGTGTCTAGTTTTGTATTCTCGTTGTGCTAGTTTGCTACATTCGCAGAGTATATGGTTAACAGTCTCATCTCTATTACCGCAAAGTCTACATTTACTACTTTGTTGGGTCTTATCAATTTTCGCTTTGATGTAGTTTGTCCTTATGGCATTATTTTGTGCAGCAATTATAAATGATTCTGTTTCTCTTTTGAGGTTTCCCTTTCTTAACCATGTCCAAGTCTTTCCATGTGCAACCTCATCTATTTGTCGTTTGAAGCGTCCATATAATTGTTTTTCTTCCCATTTTTGTTTTCTAGTCTTTGTCGTTTTTCTGTTTGTCCATCTGCCGTTTCTACTATTGTTGGCCGCCATAAGTAATTTGTCTTTGCTCTTCCTTGTGTAATCTTCAAGTTGCTGGATTGTGGTTTCTACGTATTCCTCTATGTTGGCAAGACCTCTTCCCCCTTCCTTTCTTGACACATACAATCTATCTCTATCATCTCTAGGGTGGAGAGCCTTGTGCATGGTCATTAATTTTCTCGTCCTTTGGTCTATCTGTCTGAGTTCTTCTTTTGTCCATTTTAAGAATGGTCCTGAGTATCTTATAATGGGGACAGCCCAGGTATTAATTCCTTTGATCAGATTTCTGCTGTTAAGTTTCGTTTCTAGAAGTTTTCTAGTTCTCCTGAGATATTCTTTTTTAACTTTTCCTTTCATTTCTGCTTGCATGATATTGTCCGCTTCTAAAATTCCTAAGTATTTGTAGCTTTCATTTTCTTCAAGAGATTTTATAGTTTCCTGATTTGGTAGTTGTATTCCATTCATTCGTTTTCTTTCACCTCTTTTTATTACAAGCATAGCACATTTTTCGATTCCAAATTCCATCCCTATATCCTGGCTATATATTCTAATAGTTTGTACTAGGCTCTCCAATTCTTTTTCATTTTTTGCAAAAATTTTAATGTCATCCATGTACATAAGGTGGTTGATCTTTTCTTGTGAATTACTAAATTTGTATCCCCCGGTACATTTTTTAAGTATATGGTTTAGCGGCATCATTGCAATAATAAAGAGTAGTGGTGATAATGAGTCTCCTTGGAAGAAACCTCTTTGGATTTTTACTTCTGCCAGGGATTGTTTTCCAGCTTTTAATTGAACTCGCCAGTTTTCCATGGCTTTTTTAATGAAGTTTATAATGTTGTTGGAAATTTTATACATTTGTAGGCATTCTAAAATCCAGGTATGTGGGACCATGTCATAGGCTTTTCTGTAATCGATCCAGGCCATTGCAATATTTTTCCGTTTATTTTTGACTTCTTTAAGAATGTATTGGTCTATATAGAGTAAGTCGTGGGTTCCTCTTTTTCCCTTGCGACATCCTTTCTGTTCTTCTGGGAGAAGTTTCCGCCAATTGAGTGAAAAGTATACTTCTTCTCTTATAACAGCAGTTAGAATTTTCCACATCATGGGTAGACAAGTTATTGGTCTATAATTGCTAGGGACATTTCCTTTTTGTGGGTCTTTCTGGATTAGTGTAGTTATTCCTTTTGTCATCCATTCAGGTACTTCCGTTTCTTGTAGGCATCTGTTCAGTTGCTGGGCCATTCTTTTGTGGATAGTCGTAAATTTTTGAACCAGAATCCATGTATGCCATCATGGCCTGGTGTTTTCCAATTTGCTACTTTCTTGAGTACTGATTTAAGCGTAATTACATGAACACTGGCAACAGGTCCTTCCTCAATTTCCATCAGTTCATTCTTAATATCACTTATCCACTTTGACTGCTTATTATGTTCTTTCCTCATCCATATATCACTCCAGAACTTTTCTGCTTCTGTTGCATTTGGGTGTTCACTAATGTTTGTTTTTGCTCCATTAATTTGTTCATAAAATCTCTTTTCATTGTTTTGGAAGGTCCTATTTGTTTGTACTGTTTAGTTCTCTCTCGATATCTTTTGAGTCTTCCTTCTATAGCCGATATCTTTTGTTTTACTTCTTCCAACTTAATTTGCTGTTGTCTTTTAACCTTTTTAGCTACATGTGTATTTGTGTTTTTGTTTAACGTATTTGTTTGTTGTCGTAGTTTTTTTATTTGTTCTTCCAATCTGAACTCCCATCCAGCTTTTGTGTTTCTGTTTGGTTCTCTGTTTGTGTTATTATTTCGAAGGGGTGCGTCAATTCTATCACAGACTAGTTTTGCTCCTGCATAAATAAGGTTGTTGAGTTCAGTGATATTGTTTGTTGGGATGTTCGCTAATATTTTGTTTATTTTTTCCGTTTCTTTCTTGACTTTTTTCCACTCTATGTTTCTTAGGGATGGTAATGTACTTTTGTTCTCAATCATGATTTGTTGTATAAGTTCTATATCCATTTTCTGTTCTGGTGTTAGCTCCTGTGTTGTAAGGGTAGGTTGTATACGGTTTTGGTTGCTAGCATGTTCACTTTGTTTGGTTGATTCTTGTTCGGTTTGTATTTCTTGATTTTCCTGTCCACATATTTCTATTATCTCGAGATCAGAGAATAATTTTTTATTCAGGATCATTCTTGCCTGGTCTGCCAGTCTTTGGCTGGTTGTGCTGAAATTCTTGTTGTCATTCCAAATCTGAAGCATTCTTTTTCTATAACCTCTCTGTGTTGGGTTGCTTTTAAAATAACAATGGAGTACTTGTGTGTTATTTTCTCTAGTCCACACTTTTTCTTGTCTCTCGGCTACCACCTCACTGGGTCGTCTCTCGGCTACCACCTCACGGCTACCACCTCACTGGGTCGTCTATCGGCTACCACCTCACTGGGTCGTCTATCGGTTGAGCTACCATTTCCCCATGAATATCTGGAAGAACAAGAAAAACAACAGCAGCCTACATGCATATAAGGTTGATCATCTACCCCCTGATTGATATCATGGGTATACTGATTATTTATTCTTTTTCTTGGGGATGAATCTTCTTGTGTTGAGTATCTGAAATGAAAGTTTGAATCAACATTCGCAGGATGCGGACCGGATCCCCCATGTTGGCCATCAAGGGAGAACCTGCCCATGGCGTCCCACAGACCCGAAGTCTGCGTTCCACGGCTGATATAATTGATTTTAGACATTTTTCATGAGGTGGTATAGTGTGGTTATACCTGACCCAGGAGGTTGTTTAAGTTCTGAGCCCCTGACCCAGAGAAAAAAAAAATAAATAAAAATTGCGTATAGTTAACGCAGACAAAATATGCTCCTCACACACGACCAGACCTCCCACTTCCCAAAGCGCTCCATCATCCACAATGTCACCCATCAAGTCCTCTAGTACCTATACTATGAATATTGATGAGCAACACTGCAGATGGCAAAGCGCTCCAACGCGGAAAATCCCGTAGCATATGGGGAACCCATTTTATGTCAATCAGTCAATTCATTATGATCGTAAAAGATCATTGATCAAGTTCACTACCTGCAAATGTTGGTAAGCAGGATACTAAACTTAATCTTTTGTTGTATGGTGTGCAGCCACTATTATTGGGACCTACTTAAGAGAGGGTCAAACATTATAGAATGCGAGTAGCATCAAATATCCCAGTATACCTTTACTGTTAAGTATCATGCAGTGTTACTAGTAAGGATGCCAGACAACTTATATGAGTAGCAAATATTGTAGATACTTTGATGGTTAAGCTATTTGATGAGGGAGTTCATCCTAATTAGTATTAGTTACAATTAGATGGTAATTGTATCTATGTACTTGACATCCATGCATACTTAAACCACTTATGCACAGGAGATAGTAGCACCTTATAAATTATAAGTTTTTAACTTAGTTTAAGTCCACATGACCCCTTTTATTATTGAATAGGAAACCATAATTATAAGTATTTATGCCACTTTGTCTACTATATATATATATATATATATATATATATATATATATCTTATCAGCATATACATTGAGAGTTAAAAGCAAAATATATATATATATATTGAAAGTTTAGAAGAGAGTTATGAAAATCACTCAGTATAATAGTTATTAGCTTAAATATATATTTTAGAGAAAAATATCAACAGGTTAAATGTTAGTTAATTTTAACAACTTGACAATAGAAGTAAACATACCTTCTTCCACCGGTGCAAATAGAAACAAGATAAGCATTTAATAATACTATTTTCTTATTTAATAAACTTTAAATATTGTGGTTTATCCCAATATTTATTTTGAAAAGGGCGGGACTTTATTTGAATCTCCCGCGATTTCCCCCCTTCTTTTTCTTTTCTTTCTTCCTTCCTTCCTTCCTTCAAGTTTATCTGTATGTCTATCTATCCATCCATTTAAATTTTGAGTTTTGTTTTTTTTTTTAAATTACATTTATCCCCCTTTTAAATATTCATTCCAACGTTGGTGTTATTAATATTTATCATACAAAATATATATTAATACATTGACAGTTTAGAAGCGAGTTATGAAAATCACTCAATATAATAGTTATTAGCTTAAATATATATTTTAGAGAAAAATATCAACAGGTTAAATGTTAGTTAATTTTAACAACTTGACAATAGAAGTAAACATACCTTCTTCCACCGGTGCAAATAGAAACAAGATAAGCATTTAATAATACTATTTTCTTATTTAATAAACTTTAAATATTGTGGTTTATCCCAATATTTATTTTGAAAAGGGCGGGACTTTATTTGAATCTCCCGCGATTTCCCCCCCCTTCTTTTTCTTTTCTTTCTTCCTTCCTTCCTTCCTTCAAGTTTATCTGTATGTCTATCTATCCATCCATTTAAATTTTGATTTTTTTTTTTTTTTTTTAAATTACATTTATCCCCCTTTTAAATATTCATTCCAACGTTGGTGTTATTAATATTTATCATACAAAATATATATTAATACATTGACAGTTTAGAAGCGAGTTATGAAAATCACTCAATATAATAGTTATTAGCTTAAATATATATTTTAGAGAAAAATATCAACAGGTTAAATGTTAGTTAATTTTAACAACTTGACAATAGAAGTAAACATACCTTCTTCCACCGGTGCAAATAGAAACAAGATAAGCATTTAATAATACTATTTTCTTATTTAATAAACTTTAAATATTGTGGTTTATCCCAATATTTATTTTGAAAAGGGCGGGACTTTATTTGAATCTCCCGCGATTTCCCCCCTTCTTTTTCTTTTCTTTCTTCCTTCCTTCCTTCCTTCAAGTTTATCTGTATGTCTATCTATCCATCCATTTAAATTTTGAGTTTTGTTTTTTTTTTTTTAAATTACATTTATCCCCCTTTTAAATATTCATTCCAACGTTGGTGTTATTAATATTTATCATACAAAATATATATTAATACATTGACAGTTTAGAAGCGAGTTATGAAAATCACTCAATATAATAGTTATTAGCTTAAATATATATTTTAATT
>CM042139.1:49622220-49669720 GCA_023376005.1 Doryteuthis pealeii
ATAGCATTATTCCTCAGTCTTCCTCTTGGGTGACGCTATTTATCAAGAAGGAAATCTTGATCGATACAGTATTTTCTTCTTTTCTTATCCTCTTTTCGATCTCTCCCTCCTTTCCTCTCCTCCTGCTACGTCACTTTCTCTTTCCTTTTTTTTCTCGCTTCCTCACTCACTGACGCCTGTTTACTGAATGACTCGATGCATGGCAGTGTAAACGGGTGTCTTTTATGTCCACTCATTCACCCACAATGCATCTGTACTATCCCACCACTGGCTTCATTTGTCATTATGCCAGTGAACACTCCATGACTACAGGCCCAGTTTCCGAGACGTTGGTAAGTACTTTATACCACACTAACCCTAACACTAACTCTAACTCTAATCCTCACCTTAACTCTAACCCTAACTCTAGCGTCTTCAACGTTTCGGGTATTTCCAAGAAATGTATAGAAATGAAATGTTTTTTATACGTAATTTAATGACATTATCTCTTGCGTGCTATTCTGCATTAGTACCTAAATACTTTCTGTTAAAATATGTCTTTCATCTATGACCTCGCTTTTAAAATATAGGTTTACAAATATCTTTATCATGACAGGACCTATGAATAGACGCCATTGTTTGTGATCTATTTACTCTCTTCCTTGTTTGTCATTTTGGCGAATATTCGCAGCCTCTCGTGATTTCCAACTTGGCGCATGGACACGTCAAGCTGACTATGTGAGAAGAAACCACATCTTTTTTTCTTTACCTAGATGCCAAACTGGGCCAGAGTTTCTCATCTTGATTTGTTTGCAGTCATTCCAAAACAGACACGAAATGGATTCTGTCCCCTTTCCATCCCAATGGGAAACGCTTTGTCACTGGTAACAATGGGCATATGTGGCCTCATTAATTACTTTCCTGCATGTGGTCCACTGACCAGTTTGGCAAAAGTACAGGTGAATTTCCTAAGTAACGATTTTCATTGCAGTGGTCATAGAAACTATAAAAAGGTGTCTCGTAGCACGATGGGAGAGAGAGCAGGTTCATTGCAGCGTAGTTTTAAAATGAGGCAAACGGTGTTAATTAAAGAAATTAAAAGGAACATGATTAGATTAGTTGATGACGTGCAACGAGAAATAGTAGAGAGAAAGAGATTAAAATATTTTAGGGTGTTCATCGCCGTTAAATAGAGTGCTTAATGATTGCAAACACGGTTTATATACATTTTTATCTGGTTGAGTTTTAAAGGAGTTTTATTAAATAACAGAGCTACCTGGCATTGCCCGCGGTTTAAAGTTAAAAATAAATCTTTAATCTATGATTATATACAGATGAATAAAATTAGTTTTCTATATATTTGTAAATTATCTTTTATTCTTAGTTTTAAGTTGTCTATTTTTATTATTCTCCTTATTTGTATTTTTCATTTGTGTTTCATTTGCTTTTTGGTGTAATGAATATGCAAATACCTAGGTAGCCCCTCACTGTAATCTGATTGTTTAGTGTCCACCATAAATACTTAACACTATAGTGGTACATACGCCTACTACAAAGACTACCACTATTACTACGCCGACTACTCCTATTATTACTTCTACTAGACGCACCCACTTTATACTTGCCTGCGAGAATACCTGACTACAACTTAATAATATATCCCTTACCCGGATATATCACTTTTTATTGTATTATCCTTTATTCATTTGTTTTAATTTTTCATATTATTTTAAATCTTCTTTTGATATATTATGGGTTATACCCTTGTTATTTTTATTTAACTTTTCTGGGGAAGAATGAGGATTAAAATGTTTTAACCCTCTATCGACCAAAATTAGAGAGTGGATTATATTTTAACTATTTTTTTTTACTATCCTGGTTTCGAACAATTCTATCTATAATAGAACGAACGCTCGGTCGTTGTCGATGGGATGCATTTATCTACTAGAGACAATGGTGTATTATCAAAAAAAACGTGGAACCACGTAGTTTGAACGAGTTGATATGGAGGATTAGCGGTCGCCCAAGCTGCAGGTCCCACTCTCCACACTTCCATTGTATTCTAAAAGAAAGGGAAAGCAATGCAGTTTGGCAACGATAGTATCGCAGAAGTTGCTAGATAGCGTTAAAGTTCAGCATCACAATATCTTAGGGAATCAAGCTTTGGGTTTGCTTTCGGCGTTTAGTCCCCTAGACTTTCCTTGAAATGAGATTTACCCGCTAGGAAGCGGATGTTTTATAACAGACTTTTCCTTGTCGAGATAGATTGCTGTTCACGGCTAAGGAGTCTCAACTTACCCATTTGAGGATTTAAGTTAGTAAGTACCTCAATCCTACTACTATCGATGTAGAGGGCCGTTGGCTTGTCTGGAGCTTATCCGCCCTTTGATAGCTGTTGTTTATAGTCATGCTAGGTGTCCACATACCCACCTCACCAGACAAACCAAAGCGTGCCGGATGGGAATGCCAGTTTAATCGCCGACAGCTTGACCATGTAACAGGTTGCACTAGTTACGTGGTACTAGTAGCAGAGAAGAAAGAAGGCATGTCTTGTTCTGACCTGACACACGGTTGCTGTACATACATTTTTCTGTGTAGTATGTCCTCTTTCTTCTCTTTAATAAAAACTGAATGGTCCATTACTTAGCTGAGTTGACAAACTCATAAGAAATAAGAATTCGTTGAATAAGCAACACAAGATAATCAAGATTTACATTTTTGCATCTAATCATGGAATATTTGGACGGTATCCTTTTTAACCGAGTGGTGTAGCAAGATGATAATGGTGGGAGGTTTTAAGAAGAAGAATATTAATAATAGTAATATATGCATTTTATCTGTATCGTGATTACACAGGTTTACTGCATTGTTTACGCTAAGTATAAGGGAAAAATATTATTCCGGAGTCATTCGGAGATATCCGAAAGGATCTCAATTACACCCGGAAAACCCAAATGATTTTATATAATATTCATAAGGAATCCTTATTATGATACCCACTTGGAGGTGTAGTATTACCCAATATCTAAAGCAAACAAACGTGGGTTTATAAGGATTTTCAGTGCAGTATGATCGCTGAATATATATTTAATATATTTAATTTCCCCTAGCAGTTAAACACTTCTATATGAGAGATAACATCTTATCTCCGACAAGGACAGGGAGAACGGTTTCTATCTCATGAATAAATGAGAAAGCGGATGAACATCATGAACAATATTGACACTCTTTTACAGCTAGTAAAACCTCAAAATTAAAATATATATATATTAATACTCTTGTTCCTTAATCTTCCGACAGTTATAATCCTGCATCACCCTTAGGTAAAAAATGAGACCGTCCCAATCATCAAAGATGAAATGCAAAAATGTAAATCCTGATTATCTTAGAAAGAAATGGAAGATAAAGGACATGCTACACTGGAAAAATATAATAAGAAAGAAAGAAAAAAACGAGAGTAGAGGAAGGATAGAGAGAGCAGATGACCATAATGAATAGATTAAAAGAAGGAAAGAAAGAAAAATATTGAGAGTTAAATCAAGGTTATTATACCTTTTACATATTGAATAATTTGCAAACGGTGCAATAATTAAATTATCATACGGTTGTATATCCACAGGTCCCGCTAGTTAAGACATAAAGAGACAGTATGAAACAGATCGCAGCTAAGAATGAGTTTCTGTCGGATCTGCTAATATATTTTGATTTTTTCAGGCATTGCCCTAACAGTTGTTGAATGATTGAAATCAAGTCGAAAAGAACGAAGCCTTATTTGTACGGACGGATGCATATTTGGTTATTTGGAATAAGACATACAGGTTTAAAATTGTTATTGTTGTTTGGAGGTGTGTGGTGTAATTGTTAGAGTCGTAAAAGATGGACATGTCCAGAGAAGTTCAAATTCTAGACGAGACTATTTGCATTTCACATAGCACTAATACCCTTAAAAAAGATATGTATACAAATACTCTCCCTCCACCAATAGATGAATAGATTAAAGAGCAGACGGGGCTCTTTAACCTTGGCTAGGTAAACAGTCTAAGAGATGGAAAACTTTGAATTCAGACCTGTTAAACTCTATTTAAGAAATTGACTATATGTCACATTCTGCTCGTGCGGAGGGGTTGGTAAATATATAAAAAAAAATTTTTGTTTGTTTCTTTATTGTCTTTATAAATGGCAAATAAGTAAAAAGTAATGTAAGCGGAGTTTTGCATTTCATCTTGGACGATTTGGACGGTCTCATTTTTAATCAGTGGGTATTGCAGGATGATAACGGTCGTACATTTAAAGAACACTAGTATTAATATATAGATATGAATGAAACGTCTAAATTAATATTCCATCGTGTGTCTAACTAAAATTAAATGTTTTCACTAGTATGAAAACCCATTAACGTAAAATTAGTAGACTTTAGCAGAATGATTGGATCATGTTGCATACAATTTTCTATTAGTTAAGTCTCAATACGTAATCTGATGTTTATGGTAAATGTTTAATACTTAACATCAATCATGATTACTGAATACATATTTTCAATTACTTATATTTCATTTGAATTCTATACATTTCAAATTTCGTACAGCGTCTTAGCTAATATAAAATGTTTCAATCCCATAGGTTTTTTTTCAAACAGGAAGGCTTCGTTGAAAAAATGCTTTAAGAAGAAATTTAAAGGAAATAACAGATTGGTAAGAATCCAGCAAAGTGTAATTAAAAGATGAGGAATAAAAGCAGATAAAACACAAACCGCTTCATTCAATTAATATTTCGGCTCGGTGTATTAACGAGGCTTCATCAGAAAATTCTTTAAAAGCCGCGTTAATAAGCCGAGGTAAAATATTATTTGAATAAGTTGTTTGTGTTTTATCTGCTTTTATTTCACAACATTTAATTATATATATATATACTAGCAAATATATGCACCCTCCAGGTGCAAGTATTTAAGTTTTAATATAATAAAATATTGTATTAAATTAGAAAGGCTAATGAAACTAAATAAGAATGCAGATAAAAAGTTTTGAAACAGAGGGAGTATAATCGAAAAATAGAACAACTGAAATTTACTCTTCCATCACTCTCGTCTTTCATTGTTATTTTTTCTAATTTAAGTATTTAGTTAAAAGAGGAAGTAAAGAATAAATTGACAGTTATTTTATCTTGTTAATGGATTTCATTTAAGATTTATTGAAGAGATTTTTGCTTATATTCATTAAGATTAAAACCAAACAGTTAGAAATCAATAATACTAAGCACATATTTATTAAATTCGATTTTTTAATATTAATATGCAAATTAGCCTTCCTGTTCACACTCTAAACCGCTATTTTGTTGTATATATAAATATAATCGCATGTTGTCAGTATGTAGACATAGTTAACAGTATTAATAATGTAAGGCAATTTTATCAATAATTGAGGTTTAGATAAAAATAAAATGATGGAGAATGTGATGTCAATAACTAAGGGAATTGTGACTTGTATAGTAATATAGTTTCGGTTACAGACAGAAAAACACACAATCTCCATTATAATAAGATATATATATATATAGTGTGTGTGTGTGTGTGTGTGTATTTAGAGAGAGAGACAGACAGACAGACAGATCTATCAACGGAAAATCTTAAAGTGCTGTTCAATAAATAAATAGATAATTATGTGACCACGAAAAGTGCGCAAGCGTTGTACCCCGGAAGAAAACGTAGGCATTCTGTCTGAAGGAGGCGTGGCCACTTAAATTTAGGTGAATGCCCAGAATGCGATATAAGCAGTTCGAGTTTGTTGTTGTTAGTCAGTTTGTCAGTTGGGCTAGAGTTCAGTTGAAAAGGACTTTAGTTGAAGCAAGAGGATCATTCGGATAGTTGGGATTTCTGTCACTATTTCGTGGGAGAGAATCCCACAAAATCGTGGGTCAGATGTTATCGGGAAATCAAACACATACCGGTAAAAATATCTGTTTTGGTACTAAAAGTAGCCAAACAAGATGGAATCCAGCATGAGGTACCCTAACCAGCAGAGAAGCAGAAACTTTGATTCGATGCAATACCCAGATATATAACATACTCCTGATTTGGTGCAATGCCTATGTAACACAAATCCTTCTCAATATCTCTCTCTCTCTCTATATATATATATATATATTTATATCTTGTATTAAACTGTACAGACAATTCTTGTCGGATGAGTTTTTGTTCGATTCTTTCTAATTTTCTGGCCATCTTTTTGGTGTCAGGGTGGAACTGGTGTAGCAGTCCACCAAAGGTTTCATTACGAGCGCTTTCGGCAATACGATTTGCCATCATCAGGTAGGAAACTGATGGTATGTTCCGTGTCTCGATTTTAAGGAGAACGAGTAGTAGCGTAGGAATTGGAAGTGGGAGGTAGTAAAAATTGGTAGGGAGGCGTGTAGGAATTGGTAGTAGTTCGAACGAACGATGCAGTAGTGATTTTTGTGGGAGGGGGCACAAGTTGTGAGAAGGGGAGGGGAATAGTGGAAGGAGGATGGACAGGAAATTATAAGCATTTGAGAACATGTTGATCTAATTCAAAGTTTATTTTGTTTAAGGTAGGTTTTTCTTGTTTGATATATAAAGCTTCGATTATTTGAAGTTTTTGTTTGGTTTTTTTTCTTTATGTAGTGTGCGTGTATTTTCTGTTAGAATTTTGTAGTAGGTAGATCGGGGCATGAATGTGTTTTAAGGTGTTGATTAATGGAACTGGAATCGGATAAGTGTAGTGTTAAACTGCGTGATAATGTGGTCGTTGTGTGGCCAATATATGTGTTATTAATTTTGGTGAGACAGTCTCCTACGGCACATTTGAATTCATACACAATATTGGTATCATTAAGACGAGTAGTTTTGGGGAAGGAGTTGTTGCATGTGACAAGATAGTTTGACTTTTCTGTTAGTGTTGGTGGAAGAAACATTGTTACGTATTAATTTTTTTAACGCATTTTTGACCAGTTTATAATTTTGGTGCATCTGATTACAATAATATATGTTTTGTTAGGGCTGTTGAGTGGGCTATTGTTTTCATTGTGGTAAATATTATGGATGGGTTTTCGGATTTGTTCATCAACAAAATAGTTGGGGAATTCATTATTGATGAGAGTTTGCTTAATATTTTTTAGTTCAGAAAAGAATATTATTTTAGAAGAAGTAAACTTTGCACGGTTTATCAAGTTTTCTGTAATGGCTATTTTGTATAGTGCAGAGCATTCACTCTTGTACTTGATAATACAAGAATTGATGGAGGTAGGTTTTTTTTATATGGGTAGGTAGTGAATTTGTTGTTGTTAGAGTCTATCATGACGTCAAGGAATGGAAGTTTATTGTTTGTGTTAAGTTCGTATGTGAAGTTTAGTACGGAGTGTTGTTGAAATGTTCTTTGTAGTTCGTGGTGTTCATTTACATTATTAACGAGAAGGAGAATATCGTCAACGTAGCAAATATAGATTCTGGTTTGTTTTATAATATTAAATACTTTGTTTTCAAGGTGGGCCATATAGAAATTGCAAAATTTCGGACCAAGAACTGACCCCATCGAGATACCGTCTTTTTCGGTGTATAAACTGCCTTGGTGGTTGTAAAAACAACTTCAGTTGTAAAGCAGAGGAGGAGCATTTTAAGGGTTGATTTTAAGAGGTAGATATTCCAGATTGTTGTAGATGTTAATTTTATGATGATGTCAATAGTTTCTTTTACTGGGACGTTTGTAAAGAGATTTTCGACGTCAAGTGAAGCGATCAGTTGGTTGTTTGGTGTTGGAGCGTGTAGAGTTTCAATTAGTTCGTTTGTAGATTTCAGACTGTATTTGGTGGGCATATATGGCGTAATGAGTTGGTTAATAAGTTTTGTTAAATCGTATACGGGGGTAGTGACTTGAGAAATGATAAGTCGGAGGGGAAAGTTCTGTTTATGAATTTTTACAGTCCCGTAAATTTAATCGGGTTTATAATCACCAATAATCTTTGGAAGTTTCCGACTGTCAACATGGGCGTTATTGGCTGTGATAAGTTTGTTTATTTTTGTTTTCAATTGGTTTATGGGATTTTTGTTGATTTTTTAAAACTTTGAATGATCATCAAGTATTTTTTGTAACTTAAAGTCGTAGTCAGTTTTGTTAAGCACGATAAAAATGTTGGTTTTATCGGCTTTTTTAATATACATTTCAGGGTGATTTCGTAATTGTTTTGCGGCAATTTTTAACTTGTTGTTGAGTAAGGTAGAGGAATTGCAGTTCTTATTAAATCGGTTCTTGATAGCCTCTGCTTTTAAAGGGACATTCAGTTCAGGGTGGGTGGTAATTTTCCCTTGTGTTTGGAGTTTCTGGATGTTCTGGTTCAATTTCGTTTTTTTTATGCAGTTGTCTAAAAGAAAAAATGCTGCCAAAATACATTTATATATATGTGTGTGTGTGTGTGGATGTGTGTGTGTGTGTGTGTCTTTGTAAGTGAGAAAAATTGGAAATGAATCTGACAGATATGTTGAAAAGATAATTCGAAGAAAGATATATATATATATATATTGGTAAGGGTTAACTTTTTAAGAATAAAAACCCTCTGCCTCGATGACGACCTTCTGCTTACATTTTAATTTTATTTTTTATAAATATTATACTTTTTAATTTTAATGTGTAGTATGATTTTAAATACTGTGTGTGTATGCGAATTATGGTCGAAACACGTGTCCACAGTAAAAATGATAAATTTCACCATACCAAAGTATACATATTTTTCTTCTAATTATCTTTTGAAAACACACACACACACACACACACACACACACACACACACACACACACACATATATATATATATATATATATATATATATATATATATATATATATATCAGTGTCTGTGTAGCCATGTCTTGTAAATAATAAAAGGAATATTTATCTGTTTCTTTCAAATGGATGCTTCCATTTATCCTGTTTATCATTGAACGCTTATATTTCCTATGATTCAACAACGAAATACTATTTTTTTTCATATTTTCCACTGTGATGCTATGAAAATATTTTAGATTGCTGAAGCCAAATAGATAGAAAATCATGTTAGCGTTTGTTTGTTTTTTTTTTGTTTTCTTTTTTGTTTTTTTTTATTTTAGGTGGGTAGCCCAGGATTTAATACTTGTATTTCTTTGCTTGATTCTGGAATCTATAACGACGCTTTATATAAAGAAATGCCTTAAATGCCGTCGGCGATGCCTTCTATGTGATTATTCATGTTCGACTAAAATATCTACTAGTTGCAATAAAATCTTCCGTTTTGTGGATAATATGGGGAAATGGTTGCCATATGTGTTTGCAGTTCGTCTATGCTGTCAGAAACAGTCAGTGGCAATCATTGTTGATTACCAAATTTATTTAACAATCGTAGTACTATCGAGCACTATGTAGCAATATGACCCTTGTGAGCTAGAACTGCTAATGGAAGGAGGAGGAATAAATAACAAAGGCTTAAAAAATAGTGATGACCCAAAAGAGGAGAGCGATGGTTTTGACCGTAGCGTGACCCCGAACGAAGAATTGAGGGGCAAGCGGAAGTCGGGTGTTGACCGGAAGTCGGGTTTTGACCGGAAGTCACGTGGTGACGTGGGGGAAGAAAGAAAGGGTTCAGCCTCTTTTTGCCTGCGGATGTCGTAGGGTACTGACCTGACATTGGGTCCCCCATGAGAGCCCAGTAATCTAGTAGTGTTCTCTCTCTCTCGTTCTCTCTGCCTCCCTTCCTCCCTGGTAGAAGCCACTAGACGAGCACGTTAATAAAGGCTGGGAGTTGTGACGACATGTTTCTCGTGTTATTATTTTTTATCGGAGTTTTAGTACCGTGAGTATTGCAACGTAACATATATCGTTTTGGTGCCCGTTGACCTCGGAGTTCAGACACGGACTCATAAGGAACCAGTTTACCACGTCACAACGAAGGGATACGAAAAAAAAAAGACATCGGCCGTAATTGTAACAGAAACTAACGTAAACGAAAGGAAGAGCGAGTCAAACAAACAAAGAAAAAGGACCCACGTGTGACGAAAAAAAGGGAGTGACCTGTTGAGAAACGAGAGAGAAAGAAAAGAGAAAAAAAAACAGAAGTAAAAAAAAAAAAAGAAAGAAAAACAACAGCGTGCATTTGAAGAGAAAAAAGGGCTTAAAAAGAAAAAGACCCACCTTGAAAAAAAAAAGAAAAGGGAGCAACCTTTTAAAATCTTATTAAAGGAGATGAATGACAACAACGGGTCAACAGACAATTGAGAACTTAAAAAAAAAAACGGACCCACGTGTGAAGAAAACAAAAAGAATTAAAAAAAAAAAGGAGCCACGTGTGAAGAAAAAAAAAGATTTAAAGAAGAAGAAAAGGACTTATAAAAGAAGGAGGAGAAACCCACGTGGAGAAAAAAATATACGTCCACGTGTGAATTAAAAAAAAAAAAAAAGAAAAGACGGAATTAATGAACATTAAAGAAAAAAAGAAAGAACTTTTTTTAAAAAAAGGAAAAATATACGTAGAAGTGACAAGGTAGGTGATATTTTTTTTCCTCTTGTTCTGCAAATTGTGTATTTTTGTTTTGTTATTACTGTTATTGGTATCATTCGTATTGGTGCAAGTTTTTCTCTTATCTGGTGACTGAAATTGTTTATGCGAAATGGAGTCTCAGACCATTAAAGAGTTCTTACAGAATCTCACCGCAGGCTTGGTTGATGCATTAAATTCTGTAACGAGTGCCTTAAAAAGTGTTGAAAAGGGGTTGGATAGGGCCTATCAAAGAACTCTTTTAGAGGATAGATTAAGAATGAGTAAAAATAGGAAAAAATTTAACAAGCAGAGTAGAAACGTACCTACAGTGAGGAATTGCAATGTGCATCCTCAGATAGGCAATAGAGACCAGACTGGACGTTGTTGGGGGTGTAATAGCAAGTATCACCTCATTAGAAATTGTCCCGTAAAAATTAATAAAAAGTGGATGGCACCTACCCCTAAAAGCACATCCGAACAAATTAAAAATAGAGACAAGCATGGGATAGCCCTCAAAAATCAGCACCACGCTTTGTCTAATATGAATGGCAAAACTAAGGAGGGCACACAAGTCCATTCTACGTCCTCGGAACATATCTCAGAAAATAAAGATAAATATACAGCTATTAAGAGAGAAAACTCCGATAAGGACACTAATACTTCACATAGTGATGTGGATACCGAGGGTACAAATCACACGGGTGAAGGTGATAGGAACAATGAACAACTATGTCCCAATAGAAAAAAGAAAAAGAAAGAGAAATTGAACAGACAGGTGGACGTTAATAATAATAAAAAATGATTTTGGAGTAATGGCTAAAATGGAAAGCCACAAAATAACTCCAACAGTGAATAGCATCACAAAAGATTCCCCTAAAACAGTAAGGGCTAAGGTAAATACCACACCGTCAGATAGTGACTACAGAGAAATAAAAGAATATGTTCCCCTAATGGAAAGGAAAATAGCTATGCTTAGAGTTGCAATGGAAGAAAGCATTAAAAACGCTGGGAGTACAAATGATTATGGTAGTAGCAGCGAGCTCACCCGGGGTCAACCAGTACTGCCCACAAGGAAACATGATACTCCACCAAACAGCGACTATGAAGATAGCTTTAAAGGCCTGTGGTTCAAGTGTTTGTTCACACAGCAGATACCTTCCAGAAAAACCTAGTTTTGGCGCTCGGAAATAAATTAGAGATAGATGAATGAAAAAAAAAAAAAAGAAAAGAAAAGGATGAGAAAAATGAGTAAATGAAAATACGAATTACACGGAATATGAGATGGAATAATGACGAAAAAAAAAAAGATAAATAAATGAAAAACTGAAAGGGATTAAAATGAATAGATACAAAAAGAAAAGGAATAATAGAGAAAAGAATTATTGACCAGCTGAAGAAGGCGACGATAACGCCGTTGCTTGAAAAAAAAGCTATAAATCAGTATAGGTCTGCAATTGATAAGAATGAAAAATAAATGAGTAATTTTTTTTTTTAATTCAAATTGGAGAGAGTATTTCCAAAAGAAAAAAAAAAGAAAGAATGAAAAAATGAACAAATAAGTAGGTAAGGTCAGAGCACAATTGTGGAACAAGGAGGAGAATATCACCTGCTTTAATGATTTTGTAAATGTTCTTTTTACTTTATATATGTATGTGTTTTTTGTATTATTGTAAAATTGAATGCTCGTGTGGCTCTATCGGAGAGAGGAAGGTCTATATCGGATAGAAGGAAAAAAAAAATCTAATGAATAATTACGCATATTCTTGAAAAAAAAGAGATACTTTTGAAAATTTTTACGGGTAAAAATTTTAGAATGATGGTAAGGGAGGAATTGTAGCAATATGACCCTTGTGAGCTAGAACTGCTAATGGAAGGAGGAGCAATAAATAACAAAGGCTTAAAAAATAGTGATGACCCAAAAGAGGAGAGCGATGGTTTTGACCGTAGCGTGACCCCGAACGAAGAATTGAGGGGCAAGCGGAAGTCGGGTGTTGACCGGAAGTCGGGTGTTGACCGGAAGTCACGTGGTGACGTGGGGGAAGAAAGAAAGGGTTCAGCCTCTTTTTGCCTGCGGATGTCGTAGGGTACTGACCTGACATTGGGTCCCCCATGAGAGCCCAGTAATCTAGTAGTGTTCTCTCTCTCTCGTTCTCTCTGCCTCCCTTCCTCCCTGGTAGAAGCCACTAGACGAGCACGTTAATAAAGGCTGGGAGTTGTGACGACATGTTTCTCGTGTTATTATTTTTTATCGGAGTTTTAGTACCGTGAGTATTGCAACGTAACAACTATTAGCACAACTTTTAACTATTACAATTCTAGTTGCCATCTTAGGCACTTAGTTCCCCTCTTGTATTGAGTGCATTTTTGGTGGATAATATTTGTGGCATAAGTAGAAAGATGTAGTATCAGTTTTAATCATTGTCTGTAGATCGTTGAAGTAGAAATATGTAGTATTAGTTTTAATCCTTGTCTGTTGATATTTGAGTTATTCTTTCAAGTAGAAAGATTTAGTATCAGTTTAATTTTTGTCTGTTGATCCAGCTAGTAATCCTTGAATGAAAAAGATGTAGTATCATTTTAAATCACTGTCTGTTGATCCTGCTGTATTCCTTGAAGTAGAAAGATGCAGTATCCGTTTAATCCTTGTATGTTGATCCTGCTGGGAGGAAGTCCATTAGGCAAGTAATTTTGAAACAATTTATCAACAACCTTAAATACATGTTTGGAGTTTTGGCATGGGTCAATCCAATTCTTGCTAATTAGTAGATTCTTTAAATGCAAGTCGTGAGTTTTTATACATTATCCTCGTAGGAATAGAGTCATTGGTCCGAGTTCAAATGCTAGAACATTATAATCTGTTTGCCTTTAACTAGGTAAATAGAACAGGGTTGGCGTGGGTACGACTTTATATTGCGTCCAAATCGTCCAAGATGATATGCAAAAATGTAAATCTTAATCATCTGCTGTTGCTTATTCGTCGAATTCTAATTTCCTATGAGTGTTGTCACCTCAGCTAAATAATTGACCATTCCGTTTTTATTTTAAAGAAAGACGGTGAAGAAAAAGGGCATGCTACACAGAAAAATATGAAAAAGAAAGAAAGAAAGAAATTAGAGGAAACATATAGAGAGGGGTTGAGCGCGCGGAATCGATGGCGATAATCTCTTTCAATTGAACATAATGAAAAGATGAAGAAAAAAGAGTAAGAGAGAGAGAGAGAGAGAAAGAGAGAAAGAGAGAGTTAAATCAAGATTATTATACTTTTTACATATTGAACTATTTGTAAAGGGAACATATCTAACGTTGTGATAATTAAATTATGATACTGTACTGCTAGTATTTTATATTCAGTTTTCTTGTGTCTGCCTCCAATTGCTTCCATGTTATGCCCAATGGCTAATGTAGGAAATGGATACGGCGACTGAATTTCATACCGGACGAGGCTGTTTGCATTTCACATAACTCTTATACACCTGTCAAATGTATGAGTTCAAATATTTTGTTTCCAACTATGGGTAGATAGTAGGTCAGACAGCGCTTTTTAAACTTGGCACGGCATGGAGAAGAAAACCCCCGAATTCAAACCTGTGAAACTTCGCTTCAAAATTGATCATTGGGTTGCATCCTACTCGTGGCGGAGTTTGGTTGGGTTTTACGACATGTCAACTCATCGGGTCATTTTATGCAGAAAAACTTTTGTTTTATTCATTTTTGATGGGCACTCATTTTTTTTAAAACACATTTTGTTCTATTTAACCCATAAATTGGACCCTAACAGGTACAACCACTCCGGGTAAGAATGTAACTGGGAGTAATGGTGATGAAGGGGTACTCTACATTGCTTAGAGCTCCAGAATTTGAACTTCATCAGATTGAGTATAACGTAATATACAAGACATTACGACACTCAACTTCTAGCACATATATGATAAAAAAGGGTTGGGGATTCTCATACGGGCAATAGGGTTGGGACATTGATATAAGTGCTAGGGCTTGGCTTGACCAGCCAATCGATTGAGGGGCCTCTCCGACCGCCCGTCTAGCCCAAGTAAGGACCAGAATAGAGTGTTGAAGGTAGTGGGCAGCTCAGCCACCAAAATTCCATCTTTTGTAGGAGGCATTGGGTAAATACATCCATGATTAGATAAGAGAAAACTCTTCTTTTGTGCATAATTTTGTATTCACATTTTTAGCCCACCTTGATGGCTTGCTGTCTGTCTGCCTTTATTTGAACAAGTAAGTAAAGTAAAGTCGTCGGGGTGGCCTAAAGTCGGTATTAGCCAGACAGTGAGGGCGTATATCCCCTTTTCACTAGCGCTAGACCAAGGAGATTGATTTTGGCGCCTGAGGTGGAGCGTCACAGCTACCATTATCTCCTCACTTTTACGCACAGAGCCCTGTGCTACCATACGCTGAGTGAGCGAGGGCCGGTATCGAACCATGATCCTTGTGGTCCCTAGCCCGATACTATACCGACTGAGCTAAACCGGCCTTGTTCTATATAACAGAGTCGTATTTTTCTCATGAGTCAGCATTCCATTGCACCTGGTTTCGACTAATTATATTTACCTATCGACTTTCTATGAACGAGCTTTGTTACGCTATTACTTTCATCTGATACGACTCTGATCATCCTTTTCTCATGCTGTGTGCTATTGATTTCCACCTGACTCCTGTGGGGTAGCATCGTAAATGTTTACGTTTGCCGTTTCATAGTATACACGTGCCATTTCTCTTTTCATTCCTGATTTTTTAAATGAAATTGTTCCATAATAAGAGACAGGAACCTTTGGTGATCTTCTGAAACATCCAAATTTTACCATTTCCCATGACACCTCAGGGTTTGTGCTAAAAACATTCTTGTATAGTCAATTTTAAGAAGTTTGCCGTTTCTCCTAAATTTCTCCTATTCAAAAAGATAGTCTTATATTTGTATGGGCTAATTTCATTGTGATGCAATATGGTAATTATTATTGACGTAATATAGTGATAATTATTTACTTATTGGTGTAATATGATTGCCATTATTCCATTCCATTATCAATGTAATATTATTTCACTAGCAGGGCCTGCGGATATACCACAGTATTGTTAGCACCTGTCCGTCCACTAAGGACGATAGCGTAGTGTCAAAAATAAATAAATTATCTGCATCTGCGCAAGTGATTCTGCAGGTCAATTCCTGAGTGACAGTCTTTGGTGCACTGAATGCACACAAACTGTGATGCTTTCTGGGGCTGCAGTCTTTTCTCCCTCTTTCTGGATCTCTTTGCTGTCGAGACTACTCTCCTCTCCCACTCACCCCTCTCCGTGCCTTGCTTAACGTTAAGGCGCCAGAACTTTCTATTTTTTGCATCTACCTCCCACGTATTTGTTTCAATATGGCATCTCCTCATGTCTCTCCTGCAGACATATTTAAATTGTAGGCATGGTCTACCTACCGATCGGGAGCCTTTTATAAATTCGCCGTACAAAAGATCTTTTGGGATGCAGCCATTTTCCATTCTCCTGACATGTTCAAGCCCACGAAGGTGCCTCTCACAGAGAATGGAGAACATGTTGTTCATGTCGGCACAGAATGGTAATCTAATTATTACAATGTGTGATGTGTTTACTTAAGAGCTATTGCTTATTTCAATATGTAAAAAGGATAATAATCTTGACTTAACTCTCTCAATCTTTTTTGTTTCTTTATATCTTTTCATCTTTTAATCATGTTCGATTGAAAAAGATTAACGTTATCGCTTCCGTGTGCTCACCGCGTCCTCTCTGTCTTTCTTATTATATTTTTTCTGTGTAGCATGTCCTTTTTCATCTTTTCCTTTTATTGGTTATATAGGAAAGATTGTGAGTTTGAAAAAATTGAATAGCCAACAAGATTAAATAAAACAATGTCTTCGGTGAAAAATAACCCAACAAGGGTTGACAGGTCGTAAAATCCAACGAACCAACCAACCAATCAAATTTGTTAATCAAAACTAGGCCTGGTTTTCTGGCTGGGATAAGGTAATCCGTCATTATCTCAAAGTTCAAAAATGTTTTATGTTTTATTCTCTAGAACAGATTCTGGTTTATCCTTTTGTTGTATGGTAAAATTTTGCTCAATTCCCAATAATTGTTATTATATAGAAGCATTTTATAATTGTTGATTGAGCTGAGATATTAAAATCGGCAGTCGCTATCTAACCAAAGAATGAGTAGAGTTTACAACATGATAAAGTTATACTAAATATCAAAGCAAAGTAGGAAATATTTGGAAAAAAAAAGACTTCGTTGGTAGAGAATTGGTTTTAATCTTTTCTTGTTAGACATTTTTTTAAATATATTTTACATTTGTAAATCTGTTCTTTTTAATCTCAACTCTCGCTTCGTCTGTGACTTCGTTTAAATTCTCGCAACGATGTTCTGAATAAATGATTGTTACAAGTAAGACGTCGGATTGAATACTAATTCCAGATAATCTCTTCTTGTCCTGACCTTTGATCAGTGTGAGAGCAAATTAATACTGACAGGTGAAGGATACTGAAATTATATTTATTTGGTCAGACCAACCCGAAACTGTGAGAGAAAAGATGGAATTTCGATGGAGTACCAAAGAGGAGGGACATCCATCAGTTTCTAACATTGTAATCCAAGACATTGTATTTTTGTTTTGGGTATGGGAAATAAAGGATTTATCTAGGGTAACCAAAAGGAAACATCTGCTCACTGTGCTTCCAATATGCTTAGTGCATGCCCTTTAGAGGGGTAACACGTCTATATATAATGGGACGTGCTGCTTATGAAAGTAAACTGCATTTGATAGAGAGACCTCAGTTCTAGGGATCTGGGGAATGTGGAGTACATCTTCATTATCATTAGTCCCAGATGCACACTATCCAGGTGTAGTAGCTTATATCTAAGACGGGTCAATGTTGACTTAATTGTAAATTTTAGTAAAAATGAGTTTAAAGTATTTTTCTATTCTCCGGTTGTTTTTTGTTTTTTTTAATTCGTTTTGCAACTAAATTTCCTCCTGATAAAAAATATCTACACAGGGATCAATAGGTGACACAACGGTTCACATTTTTTCTAGTATTTACTATATTTGAAGTTATACAGCTATGTGCAGATCATTTGTATTAGATAGTTACTTGATATCATATGACTCTATGGAAAAAAAACTTTTATTCAACACTTACGCATGGTACCATTTAAACCATAGCTGGTGGGATTAGAGGTTTCATACCTTTCCCAAGTTTATTAGCCCGAAGGTGAACGTAATAGCCTTCCTGAAGTTCCAACTCGCTTACTTTGATGTTATTTTCCAATAGTGTAGATTCGTTTTCGTCAAGGTTTTTTCTTCCTTATCTTATTATAATGGAGATTGTGTGTATGTCTGTAATCGAAACTACGTGACCATCGACGTTTGAGTTCCTTTACTTAATTATGTTATATTCTCAATGAATATAAGACAATCATTATTTAACCATAATTTGCCTATTATCTATCAACGATGGCTCTATTAAGGTCTAGCTGAGTTAGATTTACCTCAAAACAGCCCACGTTATAAATGTGTTTAAAATCCTGGAATGTGTCTTATATATCACTAAGAAATACAGGTTTACATAATATATGGTGTGGTTAATTAGCATACTGGTTTTAACAAAACCGAGTTATAATAAATAGTTACTTGGTGTTATTTATCTCTAACAGCATTGTTTTATTCTCCAAAAATTAAAATCAATCAAATGAATGATTTTATATAGAAACCTATTAAAATATAATTAAAATAAGTGTAATCTTCTTATATGCGTTCGTATTTTATTTCGTTAATTTAGGAGGGCGCATATTTTTGCTAGTTGCATTAAAAGATGATGTTATTTAACAATGGTCTAGATTCGTTTTCGGTCAATTTTTTTCTTCCTCCTTAGAATGATAATATAATCATTTTTACTCTGTGTGTGATATTCAGTAATTACTATTTTTTGTCCCAACGCTAATCGCTTTAAGAAGAAGCTTTTACTTTCTAAATTTTTTTTTTTAAATTCTGAGCCATTTTATTTCCAGAAAACCGTTACATGCGATAAGGCAGTTGATGGAATTTAACTATTAAAAAAATACAAAAAAATACCGAGAATTGTGGTCTTTTATGTATTT
Source organism: Doryteuthis pealeii (assembly GCA_023376005.1). Classification (NCBI taxonomy): domain Eukaryota; kingdom Metazoa; phylum Mollusca; class Cephalopoda; order Myopsida; family Loliginidae; genus Doryteuthis; species Doryteuthis pealeii. Next base: position 49,640,854 of record CM042139.1, read on the forward strand.
TTTTGTATCAATACATGACTCGCAGCCTGTCAATTGATAGGAGAGGAAACCATATGACAGTACATTAGTACACCTCATTGATAAACTTATTCGTTTAAATGCAGTTTTATTACTGATTTAATTCTATTATAAGGTGTATAATGCGCTTATTTTAAATCGCATTTGACTTGAATTCTCAGGAAAAAACAAAACGAGTTTCCAATGAATAGATCCATAACTCAGTTTCTGACTATTAGTCGAATCGTAGAAGAGGATCGAGCAAAAGATCCCGAGGCAACACGCTTGTTTGTAGAATTCTCCAATACACTTGACTCCATAAAGAGATAAAAATATTAAGCCAATACTATTATCCGATGGCTTCCCCAAAGAAACTGTTAACGCTTTCAGCTCTACAAAGATACGAAAATAATGTTTTGTTCAGCTGATCATGACACAGATTTCTTAGATATTGACACTGGATTCCTACAAAAAGATACACTAGCACCATTTTTATTTATAAAATGCCTAGACTACGTAAGATGAGTGTCATTAAACCTGATGAAAGAAAATAATTCACATTGCCTACTGCGCAATTCTAAACCTACTAAACCCAGCCACTGCTACAGAATAACATTGATAAGATAACAATTACGTATGTAATTGATTAAGCACGCTTTTGAAGCATTTTTTAAATATATATTCTAAAAGAAATTGCACGGCATCTTTTCAAAAGTTCTAAAAAAACACAGCTCAGATGGTCAGCCTCTGTCAAGGTAAAGGCTATGTGGGGATGTTTCGGATAGAAGTTAAGGCAAGGTTAGGCCTAGAAGAAAAATAGGCCTTCAAAGATTTAAAGACATATCTGGTACAATGAACGACAACTTGGTTTTAGGTGAAAAAGTTGTCTTAAAACCTTGTTCATTACACGAGTATGTATGGTGCATTCATTTATTTCTTTTTTTAGGTTTAGTATTTCAATTTAATTTAAGACCATAATCTTAATCTATATATTAATACCCTTGTTCCTCAATCTTCCGACCGTTCCCATCTTGCAACACCCACTGATTAAAAATGATACCGTCCAAATCGTCCAAGATGAAAAGAAAAAATGTAAATACTGCTTATCTTGTATCACTTATCCGCCGAATTCTTATTTCTTATGAGTATCGTCACCACGGCTAAATTATGGACCATTCCGTTTTTTAAAAAAGAAAAAAAAGGACATGCTACACTTAAAGAATATGAGAAAGAAGGAAAGAGAATTGGAGAAAGATAGAGAGACCGGGTGAGCGCGTGGAAGCTATATCGCTAATCTGTTTTAATCGAACATAATGAAGAGATGAAAAGAAGGAAAGAAATAAAAAAAAGAGTGAGAGAGAGTTAAATCAAGCGTATTACACTTTCTACTCATTGAACTATCTTCCGATAGCTCTTAATTAAATATATCAAACGTTGTAATAATTCAATAATCATATTTTGTTATATCCACAAGCCCTGCTAGTAATATTATAATGGATTTTGCTAAGAATATAAATATAAATGTAAAATACATATGACTGAATAAGAACGGTAAATTTCTGAGACTTTTGCAAAGAAAAATGACAAAGAAAATGTACAAAAAATAATTCCAATGTATTATCAGTACAAATCAGATATCATTAAAAACAAGAATTCGGTTGCCAATTTAAAACGGATCTATCAATCCAGACTATGGTACCAGATTAGTGTTACAGTGAACAAAGAAATATTATCTTGTCAAATAACAAACAATGTTTCGACAGAATTGAGAAAGAATGGATATTAACATCTTCCCTCGATATCTAAGGAACGGGTGATATGAAAGTAAAAAAAAAAAGTTATTGTATAATAATTGATTGATTGATTTTAACGGCATGACAACCCATCTAGGATTATTATATGCCTAGAGGGTAAGGAATCCCGTTAATTGTACGTTCATATTCACATATGTAGTTTATTTTTCATACAATTATATATTATCAAGAATTTCTTACACAAATAATTTTCAAACATGTATATTTGACCCATAGATTGGACCAAAAGAGTTACTACCACTCCGGGTCAAAGTGGACAAGGGATTATCATCCACTCCCCATATATATAAATCGGACCATCTCCATCAGATAAAGCTCTGTGTCATACCTAAGGCATCAGTTTTTGGGATGATCTTACTCCTCTGTGTAATTTGATATAATTAGCGTATTCTCAATGTGTATTTTTACTATTTCTCTGAATGTTTGAGATGAGGCTTGATGATTAGTATTATCTGCATCCATTCGGACTATTGTCCCCATCTTCATTGTTATTTGTACAACGTTTCGGTCGTTATGCCCTCCGGCCTTCTTGTCGGACTCGGGAACTTACTCGGACTTGGGAACCTTCTTTTAATAAAGGGTTAAGTTCGAACAATGAAGATGGGGAAAATAGTCCGAATAATGGGTATTTTTTATTCTATATTTATTTCTTATGAGCAAAGATATATGTTCGTTCGGGTTTCAAACCCAGCCAGAGGCAGCTGCTAAAACCGTATAACTATACTGATGAGAGGTGATACCTCGAAACACGTGTCTATAGTTTACCCCTATTATACGCTTCCCGTTCTCGGTTGAGCACTCTATTTAGAAGGTATATAATTGCAGATTCACCGTATTCGGCTCGGCCAAATCTCACTTTGTTTACAAAGTTTGAGAACTCTAGGTGAAGGTCATTTCCCCTTAGAAATATAGCAATTAAATAGCCTGCTATACTTGGCGACTGACTGTGGATGTGTGGGTAAGAAGCTTGGCGAGCGTAAGTTCGTTCGGGTTTCAAACCCAGCCAGAGGCAGCTGCTAAAACCGTATAACTATACTGATGAGAGGTGATACCTCGAAACACGTGTCTATAGTTTACCCCTATTATACGCTTCCCGTTCTCGGTTGAGCACTCTATTTAGAAGGTATATAATTGCAGATTCACCGTATTCGGCTCGGCCAAATCTCACTTTGTTTACAAAGTTTGAGAACTCTAGGTGAAGGTCATTTCCCCTTAGAAATATAGCAATTAAATAGCCTGCTATACTTGGCGACTGACTATGGATGTGTGGGTAAGAAGCTTGGCGAGCGTAAGTTCGTTCGGGTTTCAAACCCAGCCAGAGGCAGCTGCTAAAACCGTATAACTATACTGATGAGAGGTGATACCTCGAAACACGTGTCTATAGTTTAACCCTATATATATATATATATATATATATGTGTGTGTGTGTGTGTGTGTGTGTGCGCGTGTGTGTGTGTAAAAAGTATTACATTATAGCATTTCTATTTTTATTTCTTCTATATGCTTCTAAAGATGTTGTCTATAATTTTTTTTGAACATATTAAAGAATGAATAGGTATGATATAAAAGCCGCACTATCTTTATTCTTTGATATAAATCAGTTATAATGATATAGGCCCACTAAAATTAGGAGCGTATGCATAAGCTCAATGAGATACGTTGGACATAATCACTTCATTACATAAAGAAGAGTCAGATTAGGAGCCGCCAAAAATACAGGAGACGGAGTAGAACTCGAATGTTTTGTATTCCGACTCGACAGCCCTGATTATGGATCCCCATCGTCTCGGCAATGAAGCTATTGTGCTTCTGCTGAGGTGACTTGTAAATATAGATAGGAAATCAGAAAATAGTAGATGTATTTATTCGAGACACATTATTGATAGAATCCTAAGAATTCTAAAATACTTCATTAATTAAAAAAAAATGCAATAGTTTCTTATTTCTTTGATATTCTTTGTGCAATGATTTATATATTAATATTTTTGTTCCTTAATCTGTCGACCGTTATCAACTTGCAAAACCTTCTGGTTAAAAATTAGACCATCCAAGATGAAATACAAAAATGTAAATCCTGATTATCTGGTGTCACTTATTCCCCGAATTTTTATTTCTTATGAGTGTCGTCAACTCAGCTAAATAATTAACAATTCCGTTTTTAATATGAAGAAAGAAAGGGAAGGAAAGGAACCTACGATACCGAAAAATATGAAAATAAATAAAGAGAGAAAGAGATAAGAGAAAAGATGGACAAAGAGAGAGGGTTGAGCGCGCGGATGTGTTAACGCTAATCTCTTTCAATTGAACATAATGAACAGATGAAAAGAAGGAAAGGAAGAAAAAGTTAAATCAAGATTATTATAATTCTTATATATTGAAGTATTTAGCAACAGCTAAACATATCAAACGCAGTAATATTTAAATTATCATACTGTGGTATTTCCACCATTCCTGATAGTTTATACATGATTAACTGTGTTTGGAATTGGTAAATCATGTTAATTTACAAATAATGGATTTAAATATTAAATAAGCACACCCTCACGCATCATCATCAACAAGGGCCGAAAGACAGAAAATCTCTGATAGGAAATATTTTTCAGATAATGAAGGAAATATTTTCTTTTCCCTGTAAACCGCATCGAGCAGCCTGCGTTTATCGGTAAGAATAATATCGTTCTTATTATCGATTAATAGTGCTTGATGCAATCCAAATTGTGCATAAACATTGGAACATAAAAGATTATCTATTTCCTGCTCAACGCAATAGTCGTCTACTCCCTGAGGAACAATGTATAGGTAGTAATATTCTCTGACTTCCCGTAGGTACGTTCTCTGCTATCGGAATGTAATTCATGACAATATACATTTAGGAAGAAGCTGATATTACCTTATAGACATTATGCTTATTTCAATTCAACTACACAACATAAACTAACGTTCTTAACATATCGAGAATTTTAAAATTTTGTGATATTTTTTTCTTGTAAACATTGCTATAGTTCTGTGGCTCGATAGATATCAAAGATGATATTATCCAATCCATGGTGGTGATGCTGATATATAGTTCCATATTATCGTCGATATTTAATTGCATTTATTAATATCGAGCGTAGAAATATATATATATATATATATATATATATATATACCAAACCCTCTGCACGGTTAGGATGCGACAACGTTAACGGCCTTTTCAAATACATATCTCTCTCTATTCTTCTCTACTTCGGATATAAATAAATAGTAGTTCAGACTGGGCTCTTTAATTTTGGTATGACACACGATTTAGGAGAAGGAAAACTGAATTAAAAGTAGTTGTTGACAGGGAGAAGGATGGGCTCCATCAAGATATTCCTGTCCGAGAAATGTTAGATAAGTAGCGCTACATCGTCTAAACCATGTGTGTGTGTGTGTGTGTGTGTGTGTGTGTGTGTGTGTGTGTGTTTGTATGTGTGTTTGTGTGTGTGTGAGATAAACACGCATGATAACGATCTTGATTGGAAGCTTATAGCATGCAAGATGTATCACAAATTGAAAACAGGCATTTATTTCTCATACATGTTTATAACACACACACACACACACACACACACACACACACATATATATATATATATATATATATATATATATATATATATATATATATATATATACATATAGTTTCTGAATATATTTAAATATATATTTAAAAACAAATCAAAATGGGTAATTAGTTTCCTTTAGTAGGATCTGTGAATATACTACAGTATGATAATTTAATTATTACAACGTTTGATATGTTTACTTAAGAGCTACTGCGATTAGTTCAATATGTATTAAGTAAATAATCTCGATTTAATTCCCTTATACGCTTTTCTTTTCTTCCTTTCCTTCCTTTCATCTTTTCATTATGTTCGATTGAAACAGATTAACGTTGTCGTATTCGTGCAATCACCCCCTCTCTATATCTTATCCTTACTCTCTATCTTTCCTTCCTCTTATATGTTTTCTCTGTAGAATATCATTTTCTCCCCTTTCTTTCTTTATAATAAAACGGAATGGGTCATTATTTAGCTTACGTGACGACACTAATAAGAAATAAGAATTCGGCGGATAAGTAACACCAGAAAATCAGGATTCCATTTTTGCATTCCACCTTAGACGATTGCGGCGGTCTCATCTTTAATTAGAGGGTGTTGCAAAAAGATAACGTTCATACAATTATGGAACACAATTATTAATATATAGAAGATTGTTTGCTGTATTTGTATATCTTTAAGTTATAACTCCTCTCAGACGTCGTTATAGGATTAATGGAAAATGGTAACATTTAAAAATGCTTTTGTGCATTAAATCTTATTATATCCAAGCAAATACACATATGAATAAGTATTAATGTATGGAATTATGAGACAAAATACGATTATGATTGTGTCCATCTATGAGAAGGATTTTGGATAATCTTGACAATTTTGATGTTGCACATATGTATATCTGTAAGTATATCTGTTTCATCAAGTTGAATTAGTGATTACGTTGGCGTGAGGGAAATCAAGATGTTTCTCTCTTTCTATCATCACGCTTTTTTATTCATTTCAGTTATATTCCTCCTGAGAATACGGACATGTGTTATTTTCATGTGTTTATCTCTAGGAATATATTATTCTTTCTTTTTTTAAATTTAGAAACCTGCTTTTGTCTTTGCATATTTTTGTTTATTTTCAGGTTCAGCACAGTGCTTGTTCTAATCGACCTCACAGATGTCATACCTACACAAGTAACAATAGATTTATAAAACAAAAAAATATCGTTTTTTAAAAACAAGTTTCTTTACTTTTGTTTTATTAAGTTTCTTGAGTTCCGTGTTTGAAGTAAAAAGGAACTATTTGATTTTTAGTAAATAACGAAAATTTAAAAAAATATATTTTTATAATAGTTGCTTTGCCGAGAATTAAATTTATTTTGGGCAAAATAAATAAGGTATATTTTAATGAGTGCCGACCAAATTCTGAAATAAAAACCAAAAAATCATGAAAGTATGAAGTTTGAAACTCTCGGTAAGTTTACAGCAATTTAATCGAGATGAGATTTTAAAGCGTTTTTATTTTAACATAAGTATAATGTATATCATTCTCTTTTTACAATAATTCAAGGAGTTGTTAACGCGTACCCATATACATAACAATAGTTTTATATATATATATATATATATATATATATATATATATATATATATATAATATATAGTTTGCTATATTTAAAAATAAAGAGTCCTCGATATCAGTGAGAGATCGTATATATCTGAGTTAGGATAGCATAGATATAGAGGGACAAGGGCACTAGATAATTGTAAGTTTCTCGCCGCTCATGTGATATTTAGACCAAGTGCTATTTATCTGAATATATCATGTATGAGATCCTGGCTGTCATACTAACATATATATATATATATATATATATATATATATATATATATATATATATATAAGAGATTTATCCAAAACTTGGTAGTAAGGGATGATTCTATATGTGATTTCTATATCCACTGTACTAATATTGATGATCCAGTATGTATAAATACAGTGAATCATAAATCACTAAAGAGAGCTCAATGTAAAATAACCTTTTAGATTATATACAGAGCAATATTTATCAATAAAGGAAGAACTCAATACAGTAATCCCATAATAAATTTATTTCGACAAAAATTGGGGCCCATATAAATCTAAGTTGATTTAAACCGGCTCCCCAAGTTTTTGCCTCATCAGATGGGTAACAATTCACTTATTGTATATATATAAGTCATCCACAGACACGTGTTTCGGCGTTTAACGCCTCTTCAGTGCGGCTAGACACAACTATCCTTGGGTAGGGTCGAACTCAGACTGACCGCATGGTAGTCCGATATCTTATCCCCTTGCCCACTGACAGCTGTTGCGGGGACTAGTGTTTTTAAACTATTAAATACATAGGAATGTATTTTACAGTCACTGAGAGATCAAATTTCCGGAGAAATGATCATTGCTTATTTGCTTAGTAGTGAGAGTTAATTTAAATTACCAATTAGAGAGCTCATTACCAAATTTTATGGGAGCATATATTAATAAGTCATATGAGAAGAAAATATTTTAAAAATATAACAAACACAGGATGTTATGATATGGGGAAACAATTTTATGTGTCAATACTTAAGCCTTTCGGTATATTGTACCATCTTCAGGACACTTTTAAGTAATGTTAAGCAGTGTATCATCTATATATCGGAAGTATTGGGAGTTGTTAGTAATTATGTATCTAAAGGGGCCAGCTTCTAGGAATTCGAGATATAAGCATGCTAGGAGGCGGCTTAGGGGTGATCCCATCGGTAGGCCCAATTTTTGTTTATAGAAAGTGTTGTCAAAATGGAAATAGCAGTGGGATGTACATAAGTTACATATTTTATTTATTCTAGAGATTGGGAGAGGGCATGGTAATTTAATGTTATTGGAGGAAATGTAGTTCTCTAGTTTTTTTGAAACATTTGTTAATAGGTATATTTGTGTAAAGAGATTTTATGTCAAGGCTGGCTAGAGATTTATTCATCATGTTTGTATTGTTTATCTTATTGAGAAGTGCACCTGAATTTTTGATGTGAGTATCACTAATTGTGCCTAGAAGAGGGGGTAGTGTTTTTGCTAGATATTTTGCAATATTGTGGGTAACAGAACCTATTCCGGAGATGATGGGTCTTAAAGGTATTTCAGGTTTATGTGTTTTGGGAAGGCCATAGATCTTTAGGATAGTAGGGTGGTAATTGATTAGGATAGCATATATACATGCGTATATATATATATATATATATATATATATAAATATATATATACATGCGTATATATATATATATATACGCATGTATATATATATATATATATATATATATATATCATGCGTATATATATATATATATATACATATACATGCGTATATATATATACATGCGTATATATATATACATGCGTATATATATATGCATGCGTATATATATATATATATACACATGCGTATATATATATATATATATATATATATATACATGCGTATATATATATAGATGCGTATATATATATATATAGATGCGTATATATATATATATATATATATATATATATATATATATAAGCAAGAAGGATAAGTACACCGTATTTAGCTTAACTAATAGTAGTAAATGAGTATTGTTTAAATATTAAAGATCACCTCTCTCTCGCTTTTGAATCTTGTCTGAGAGAATGAATTTTCGTAAGAAAATAAATTCCTTAGTCCAATTACACTTTTGCCACTAAGAAAAAAAAAGACTTACAAGTTAAACGACGTCCGACTCAAACGAAATGGAATGCTAACCCGTGCTGATCATAAAAAACAAACAATTTACCCGACCAGAGGAAGATGATTCGTTTACATAAGCAATTGAACGCAAAGTCCCGTGATCAAGATACGCGTGCGTTACAAGTTTTACACTCCCAGGTGGCTATATTCATTCACTGACCGCTTCCCCACTCAGAGACAAAGTATGGAGACCCCAACACAACGTCTGCATCCTTGTATATGTTTTCGTCGGTGCACAGAGCAATAGTTAGGGACTACGTTACACAATGTCAGTACAGCAAAAAACGGTAGATAACCAAGAAAAACTAAGGTCATTTTCGAATCAGCACCATCAAATTAACAAAATTATGGGTTTTGTTTCTTTGCACGAAAACTCGTAATTGATACTCTCTTGTGTATTATCAATTTTTGCTTTGGTATAATTAGTTATTATCCTATAAATTTTACAACTCTTCTGTTTCTTTCTTGAGGCTTTAATTCTAAGCCATTTCTAGGTAATCTCATGTGTAATTTTTTTTAGTTTGTCACTTGAAGTATCCATACAGTTGTTTTTCATCTCATTTCTGATTTCTAGTTTTTGTTTGCAGAATAACAAGTGTTGATTGAATGGAAACAGTTACGCAGATAATAAGCGAATGCATCAACTTAACGCAAAAGTAGTATAAGACTAGACACGACTGGGTGGGAAAAGTAATTCACTGGGAATAATGCAAGAGGTCAAAATTTGACAATGCTACCAAAAGATATATGCACAAACCCTAGTCCGTCCGACAGAATGACAGGCATAAATTAACCTAGGGTTTTGAGATACAAAGGGATCACCAAACACCAGAAGGATGTCGAGAACTAGTATTAATTAACACGACAAAATAAATTTGTCATGTAGTGTAGTGGATTTTGTCGTTCCAGTGGACCACAGAAAAAAAGTGAAAGCAACCGAAAAAATATAAATGTCCCCAAAGGTTTGGGAAAAGACTGGAGGAATTGGAAAATAAGAGGAAGAATCGAAACCATCCAGGCAAAAGCATTGTTAAAATTGGTTAGAATACTCCGAAGAGTCATGGAGACATGAAGAAACTTTCTCTCACTCAGACTTTAGTGAAAATCATCAGTTAAAACTGCTGTGAAAAACGCACAAATAGTGAAATAATAATAATAATGATAATAATAATAATAATATCAATAATAATAATAATAATAATAATAATAATAATAATAATAATAATAATAATAATAATATAATTGTTCTTGCAATTTTTTTTTCAATTGCAAAAACAATTATTATTAATTGCAACATATGGACGAGCACAAATATAACAAAAAGAAGAAATAGGAAGAAAAACAACTGCATGGACACTTCAATCGAATCATAGGAAAGATTGCACATCAAAAGGCATGGACATTAGGGAAGGTCGATTTTGTAACTGGGGTACAGCTCTAATAGTGATATTTGGGGTTTAACATGATAAATAACGACACAAAATATTTTTTTCCAAATCATTACCAATTTTTGAGGAAACGAATTTAAAGGCTGAAAATTAAGGCTCAGGAATGTGGCTTCCGTGCGTGATGTAGGGAGAATTTACTGCAGTCGAAAGATTATGTACTGTGGAGGAAATAAATGTTTAAATATCATTTAAAATTTATCTTTTTCAATTGAAACTTTTCTTTGATATCAATAATTTATATTAAAAAAATAAGCATTATAAATAATAAAAAAATATTTACCTGTAGAGACGAAATTGAGATTAAACTGTTTGTTTTGGTTTACTAAACCAAAACAAACCAGGTTTAGATTTGTTTTGGTTTGAGATTAAACTGAAAAAAAATCGCTTTTTTTTTCTCTCTAACATTCAGGATTTGTTATTTTTCAATAGGAAAAAAGATAATTTAATTATAAATAAAACGCCATAAAACTAAGTTTTTTTTTCGTTTTAGTCAAAATAAAATAAATATAGTTTGTTTTTACTGTTCTCGGACTTTCGTAGATGCTGTTATTCGTCTACTGTTTGTTCTAAATTGTAAAAATAATTAGTATTTTTTATTTTCATTCAAGATACTTGATTATTTGAAAAGAAAGGAAAGAAAAGGTTGTTTAATCTACATCAGTTTGTATTTTAAGTGACTTTAATTCAAACAAAACAACAACAAAAAAACGCGAGTTTTGTCTTTCTGCGATGAAGTTGTCTTTTGGTAAGTAAAACCGGTTCTTTTTTTCTATTTATTTTGTTTCAAATTAAATTTTCTCTTTGAAATTATTAAAATACGGTTATGTTCCAGTTTTATAGTGAAAAGTGTAGCTGATACTATTTTATACACGAAACCTTTAAGCTACCTAAGGGAGTGTGTATGTTTTAAGAATAATACCCAACTTTTCGTCTGCCTTAATTTTAAAAAGGAATTAAAATTAATTAGATCGATTATTTAAGGTCAAATTTTTGTCTAAATTGAAAATTAGTATCATAATGAGCATCAGTAAAAAAAAAAGAAAAAGTAAAATAATATTATGCATGTAATTTATTTTTAATACATTTAAAACATTTTTAAGTCAATTTGCTGTTGTAAAATCCGTGTTTACAAAACAAATTTATCACTTGATTGAAAAAGAATTACCAAATAACTAATGCATTATAAAATTAATTTATTGATAAATCAACACTGAAAATTTCATTAAAATCGGTTAATTCTCTGATTTTTTTGTAAATTTCTTTGAAACGGGAGGGGGGTTGTTTTGTAAAAACACTTGTTTTCTACAAATTGGATATACCTAGTGTGTTTTACACAACCTCTCACGATGAAAAAAAAAAAGAAAAAATATATTTTCTTATAATTTTTGGATTATTTTAAAATCAATTTGATTTTTGAATTTACCATAAATTAGTGGCTATTTGGAGGAGGGGGTGTCCTGTCTTTTCATGCCAAAATTTTAGCCCCAGCTTAATCCTAACACAAACCAAACCCAACTCCTTACCATAATTGTCAGGCTTTTTTATATGAAATTGGAAGATAGCCCAAAACAGTTTGATTTATAATTTTTCATTTATTTCTATTTTTATTTTCAGATAAAAATGTCTGTAAAAAGACATTCAGTTTTAACCCGCAGTAGCAGTTCCAAAAAATTTTCTGGAGCACCTTGTCTTTTGGATAAGCTGAACCCCCAACTTTACGACAAGTTATCCAGTTTAGTTATTTTCTTAAAAAATACCTATCCCCATTTGAAAAATTTTGAGATTTCCAAATTGATTGCAAAGGAAATAATTAGTATTTGGCAAGCAGTGAACCCACAATTGCCTTTGTTAAGGGAACATTATATAGGGCAGAAGGTGGGTACATTTTGTTTCAAGAAGGCCAAACAGGTTAACAGAAAATCTCTCACCACACGCAAAGTGAAAAGAATGGAGGAACAGCTGGACAGATTATTTGATATTTCTTCATGTTGCTGTAAACTGCCCGTCTTAAGATGTGATGACTTTGCTGTGAAGTGCAACAAAGAAAATTGCCAAACAAGGCACATAGTTTGCACTTGTCCTCCTAACAAGAAGGTAATCTTAATTCTATGCTTGATTGTTTTTTACTTGTTTAATTTGAACAAGTTCATGTCTCGGTTTTTAAAATTTAAATTTACCTCTGATAATATTCCTTTTTCTGGTAAATGATATGATATTTTCCTTAATATTTGTCATGTATGCTAGACCTGTTATTAAACACATGCAAATTTTGAAATTTCAGGTTCCCATTGAAGAGAGGGAATATATAAAAGATCAGAGAGAGAAAACAGTTCCAAAAGGCAGTTTCCAGCTGGGACCTATTGACAAGGATGCTGTCAAAAAATACAAAGACAAAATTTTAGTGGATGCAGAAAGGTTAGACAGACAGCAACAAGATTCTTCATGTGTTGCATCCTCGACGTCTGATATTTTTCAACAGACGTCCTCCAGTGAAGAAACTGTGGATGACAGTTTTGAGCCAGGGAGAATGTTGAAGGGTCATTACAGTCTTTTAAAAGTCCCAAGATATTCTATGGAACTTATTAGGGGTGATGTATCATCAAATCTTGGGGCTTGTCTTGCTAATGCCTTTCTGTTAGATCTACAGGATATGGGACTTCTTAATCCAAGTATTCCGTTAAAAGACATTATTTTAGACTAATCTAAAATAGATAGGGAAAAAGCAAGAGTAAAGGTAGCTAGCTATCAGAAGCATATTCAAGATTATGACAATCTCATCTGCATTGGAGTTGATTGCAAAGTGGATAAAGACACTTTGCTATACAATGAGATTGAAGAGAATGGTATGAAAAAAATTAAAAAGAGTAAGGGACCAGAGCGCCACTTAACATTTACAAGAGAGATTGGCACTTCAAATAAATATCTCACCCACCGAGTCATACCCAACATTGGTGCAACTGGTATTCATCTAGCTGAGGATGTTGCTGCTGTTCTAGAAGAATACAACAGTGTAAATACTGTTAAGGCAGTTCTGGTAGACAATACCAGTACAAACACTGGTTGTAAAGCAGGGATGGTGACAGCTCTGGAGAAAAAAATAAAAAGGAAGGTGCACACAATTGGCTGTTCGCTTCATCAAAATGAACTTCCATTCAGAGCGGTATTTAAATCTATTGATGGAACTACAAGAAGTCCAACAACTTTCACTGGCCCTTTGGGGAAACTTTGTGAAAGTAATTACCATCATTTGCCCCAGGTAAAATTTGAATGTATCAGTGGCCCTCTGGATAATTTGTATCTCCATGCAAAGGCAATGGATGACCTAAGTGGTGACCACCGACTACTTCTTGAATATGCTGTAGGTATTTCTCGAGGTAAAGTGAACACTAGATTTGCTTCCTGGAAGATTGGACCTCTGAATCAAGTAAGATGGCTAACTTTAGCTATCAGGTTAATGTGCCTATGGACCAGAAGTGCATATCCACCAAAACTCTCAGATGAATTACGCAACATTGTCCAATTTGTCATACAAGTATATGCAGTTAGTTGGTTTGAAATAAAAAGGGACAATAATTTCTATAACCAACAATTGTATATCTTTGATATGATCCAGAGAATAAAGCAACAGTCAGCTGAAATCCAGAATGTTGCATTAAAAAATTTACAACACAATGCTTTTGCTTTACTTCCGGAAAACATTTTGTTGTCAATGTTGAAGTCCAATGAATTGGAGGTGAGGGAAGAGGCCATAAAAAAGATTTTGTCCATTCGGTAAGTTAACATTTATTCATACCTAATTAGTTATGTCAATTTGCAAGAATAATTATAAGTTTTATTCAAATTACATTGCAAAAATATAATTAAGTTTGGATAAATTTTCTTTTTTTTTTTTCAGAAGTAGTGAACCGCCAAAGAAAAGATTGAAAAAAATTACTTCAATCAATTTTGAAGCTACACACTGGTCATCTCTGATTGACCTCTCACAAAGAGGGATTTGTGAACCTGCAGTTCCAGAAGATTTTTCCACAAATGAACTCTTAGAATCTCTACTGAATGGAACAGAACTGAAATTTCCAAAATTACCTGCCCACTCACAAGGTGTGGAAAGAGCTGTTAAATTAACAACAGAAGCTTCACAGATTGTGTATGGACAGGAAGCAAGGCACAAGCACATTATAACCAAATCATTGTGCCTGCATTTTCCTCGAAAGGAAAATACACAGAACAATTCAGTTTTGTTGTTACATAATTTATATAGTTTAGGAGCTTTTAACACAATTTTCAATAAAAAATGCTAATTTAAAACATTGAATATATTTTCCATTCATTGTATGTAATGAAAAATATCAATTTTATTTGGATTTATTATTGAAATAATGAAATTTTGAAGTCATTTTGTCATCAAAATCCTGCGGAAATGGGGTATTTGTGTATATTTTTGCTGACGATCTTTAAAATGAAATGCTCAAATGAGTTTTAAAGTTAGGAATCTAATTTTTGCTGCCAGTTCTTATAACACCAAACCGCAACTTTCGCCATCAAAGCTGTATTGAATTTCCAAAAAAAGTGACAAATCAACCTGCCCTAATGGACATGGCTAAGAAGGGGAAACCTCAAGCGAGAAACAGAATGTTTTATAATTGCAGCACAAGGCAATGCCATAAGGACAAATTATATAAAAGCAAAAACAGATAAGACGCAACTATATAGCAAGTGTAGAATGTGTGGGAGAAAAAGACGAAACTGTCAATCACATAATGAGCGAATGCAGTAAACTCACACAAAGAGAGTTTAAGACTAGACACGATTGGGTGGGAAAGGTGATTCACTGGGAACTGTGCAAGAAATTTAATTTTCACTATTTAACTAAATGGTATATGCACAAGCCTGAATCTGTCCTCGAGAATGAGACGCACAAAATTCTCTGGGACTTTGAGGTACAGACGGATCACCTAATCCAGGCCAGGAGACCAGACCTAGTTTTGATCGACAAGAAGAGGAAGACTTGTCATCTCGTGGATTTTGCCGTCCCGACCGATCACAGAATAAAAATGAAAGAGAGCGAAAAGATCGACAAATACTTAGACCTTGACAGAGAACTAAAAAAAAACTTTAGAACATGAGAGTAAAGATCGTACCAATTGTAATTGGGGCCCTTGGAACGATCCCCAGGGGTTTGAAAAAAGAGGCTGGGTCAATTGGAAATCAGAGGTAGAATTGAGACCATCTAGACTTTGATGTTGAGATTGGCTGGAATACTCAGAAAAGTCCTGGAGACCTGAGTAGACTTGCTGTCAGTCTGCCTCCAGTGAACCACCGGTTACGGCTGGTGTGAAAAACTTGAATGGAGTGAAATAATAATAATTTGGTTGGCACATTTCCGTCCACTAAGGACGATGGCGTAGTGTCCAGAATAAATAACTATATAAAAGTAAATAAATAAATTAATAGATTATCTGCATCTGCGCAAGTGACTGTGCAGGCCAATTCCTGAGTGACAGTCTTTGGTGCATTGACTGCACACAAACTGTGATGCTTTCTGGGGCTGCTGTCTTTTTTGTCTATTTATGTCTCTCTTTGCTGTCAAGGATATTCTCCTCTCCACCTCCTCATCTCCATGCCCTTTTTAACGTGAAGACGCCAGGCCGTTCGATTTTTTCATCTACCTCTCACGTGTTTGTGTCAATGTGGCATATCCTCATGTCTCTCCCGCAGACATCTTTCGGCGTGATCTACCTACCGATCAGGAGCCTTTTACTAATTCGCCTTACAAAAGATCTTTTAGGGTGCGGACATTTTCCATTCTCCTGACATGTCCAAGCCAGCGAAGGCGCCTCTCGCAGAAAATGGAGAACATGCTGTTCATGTCGGCGCAATCCAGCACGTCTGTGTTGGGCACTTTATCCTGTCAGCGGATGTGTAGAATACGTCGGAGACATCGAAGGTGGAAACTATTGAGTTTCCTTTCTTGGCTTGTATATGTTGTCCACGCTTCGCTACTGTAGAGGAGTGTACTGAGAACACCCGCTTTGTAGGCACGAAGTTTGGTTTTCTTGGTGAGACTGGAATTATTCCAGACTCTCTTGCTCAGTTTGTTACGACTGCACCTGTTGCTGCATATTAATAATAATAATAATAATAATAATAATAATAATAATAATAATAATACTTGTTGGCACTCGGAATCCAGTGAAAGACCACTACCTAACTCTGGTGTGAATAATAATAATAATAATAATAATAATAATAATAATACCTGGAGCTTACTAAAGAATTGAAAAAGCTGTGGAATATGAGAGTGAAAGTATTAACAATTTTCGTTGGTGCACTTGGAACGGTTCCCAAAAGTTAAGAAAACAGACAAAGGAAAAATTGAGATCATCTAGACAACAGCATTGATGAAATCGGCTAGAATACTTAGAAGAGTCCTGGCGACTACAGTGAACTACTGTAATTTTCAGACGGACGAAGAGACAAACAGGTCCCTTCAGACGGACAAACGAAAACCTCAATTAGATGGACGAACGGACAAACGGGAAAATTCAGACGGGCGAACGAGAACCTACAACCAGATGGACCGGCGAGCACAGAAGTTCACTGCTGCACAGCCTGATACCTTTAAGTATACGCTATATGCTTTCTTGTAGAGCAACCCATTGGTTCAACGGTAGAGTCCGCATTTGCATGAGCCAGTCTCTTTTACATAAGCATGTATGGATGTTCCGCGTAGGCGGTCTCTTCCAAACACACTTTATAATTTTTTTTTCCTCCTCAGGTCATCATAAAGACCATCAGCTAACGCTGATGTGAAAAACTCAGAAGTAGTAAAATAAACGTATTATCAATATTTACTGTCAGTAATGTTGTGCACCACAAAAAAGTATATCTTCATAAAAAAAACCTCTGGTAGAGAATCTATCTACATAGCGTGAAGCTACAAGTGGAAAGCATTCCACTCAAAAAGCAGTAAATACGGTCACTATTTATATTTACACAATCTGTGTGCGTTGCTTATTGTATCTCGATGGCAAAGGTTTATAATTGAGCCTGATTTTTTTATGCTGAATTTAAAGAGAGATCAATCCTGCTAAATTGGATGTTTGGCCAAACAAAATATTATTGGTTTACACATTTTTCCGCCATTTGAAACTTTTTGATTTGATGATTTAAATATAGAATTGCAATCAAAAGCGGATTCATCCTTAACGAAAAATTTGTTTTCACCTGAGTCTCATCAGAGGATTTCCACAGGAAAAAAGAAGTATGATAGAGAACGCAAGAATGTGATTAATCTGATCCAGGGTAATCACATTAATTTTTTTGACCACTTCTCATTATGTCATTCTCTTGTAGTTCTTTTTCCCGTGGTAATATTCAGATGAGACTCATATGTAAACAATGTTTTTGTTAAGGATCAATTCGCTTATGATTGCAATTCTCAAACTTTGTACCCATAAAAAAATTATAATTTAAACTTAAAATAACAAGAAATAAAATCGTCCTTACAATGAGAAATACACTCAACAGAACAATCTAAACTTAACAGAATAAATGAAATTTAAAGCAAACAGTTTCTGAGCTTAAGAGGCACAACCACGATTCTGGTAAAATTGGAAAAAGCATCGAAGACAAGATAAGTGGCAATGCGATACCATAGAAGAAAAACAAATTGCTATGGATTTTCTTTAGGAATTTGAAAATAAAAATGAAGAGTGAATCTGATACAAATTTCATTCCTTTTGTTAATGGTGTATTCACAGTGCATGAAGAAAGAAAACATACTGCTCATAAATATATCCGCCTATTCGGACCTAAATGTATTATGCCTTTCATTGCTGAGAAATGAATATGCTAAGCGAAAAATGCAGTCAGATTAATGGAAAAATAGTAATTTTTACACAAGAAATTACCTAAGATTTCTCATAGATAAATAAAGTACCTGTTATATTTGAAATCATGTATTCAAATGCTGCTAAATGGATTTAGGAAGTAAGTCATCTTGTAAGCAAGATTATATTAATACTCATATTCCTTAAAAGTACGGCCGTTATCCTCCCGCAATACCCTCTGGGTTAAAATGAGACCGTCCAAGATTAAATTCAAAAATGTAATTCCTGATTCTCTGGTGTTTCTTATCCGCCGTATTCTTATTTATTATGACTGTCGTCACCTCAGCTAAATAATGGACCATTCCATTTTTATTATAAAGAAAGAAAGGGAAGATAAAGGACATGCTATACAGGAAACTATAATAAGAAAGAAAGATAGAGAGAGGGGTGAGCGCGCGGAAATGAGAATGTTAATCCGTTTCAATCGAACGTAATGAAAAGATGAAAATCAAGATAATTATACTTTTTCCATATTGAAGTATTTAGCAATAGCTCTCAAGTAAAAATATCAAATGCTGTAATAATTAAATTATCACACTTTATTATATCCACAGATCCTGCTTGTATAATGCTCATTTCATGTTTAAAACAATCAGTAAAGTACCTATGGATAAAAGAATTAAAAAAGGTTTACATACACAAAAACTTTATTCACGTTATTCCAGTTTAGAGGTGCATTTCGTGTAACGATTATCCACATAGAAAATGGAATCGTCTACCCGAGTTAAAATCCTGAATGTTTCCCTTCTTGCTAATGTCCTTGGAAAATACATTAATCTATGTTATATCACCCCACAGCTATGACAAAATTGTAGGACAGATCTTTAGACTTGCTAAGGCAACCAGTCTAGGAGAAGGAAAACCCTGGATTCAAAACCCCTTTACCCAGATCTAAATTTGACCTTGGACCACATTCTGCTCGTAGAAGAGGGTTTATGTAAATGCATACTGGCAGTTACATAATATATTCTTAAAGTAGCAAGCCAAAGCTACAATGCTATACCAATCATCAGACGCTTAATTTAATTAATCTAAAAGTCGAATTCATTTTCTGTTCGTATTTATATGTTGCAAACACCAATAGTCTAACCCTCCATCTTTAGAATTTGAGAGGCCACCGTTGCGCTCAGCGTTCACCTAAACAACACATTATTTTTAAAGGAATCTTGAAACAATGAATTTAAAATACGCATGATTGCTTATAGAAATCCGTGCTTCCAAAATCTTGAATTCATTTCTCATAATTTGTTTTTTTTAATGAATTCATGTAATTCAACATTATGGCTTTATGGGATTGGATCAATACATATGTAGGCTTAAACGTTATAATTATCAGCAATTTTCACCGTGCAACGTTCGACCTGTTTAATTAATACTCTTTACTTAATAAAGTCCATTAACAAGTAAAAATATTATATTCTTTGTTTTAAATGAAGCATTGTCGATCATTATTAATTTTCACTAATATTTTCTTTCATCTTTTGATTAATTGACTAATTTTTATGAGACGTGTTGTCATTTCTACATTTGTGAATAACAGTGCGTATCGGAGATGTAATTACCAATAAACACTTAGTAATACTCTAACAAAATATAAAGGATGCTAAAGAAAAAATAAACGAATGCAAGAAAATAACAAATCCTAATTATTGTGGTTTGGATGAAATAAATAAACATGTTGCTAACCTTTTGCTGGCAGTATGGAAACAGTGTTAGTGAGAGGAGAGTGTTTAATGGGTGGAGAAAAAATAAAGATTTGTGGGTAACGAAAAATGGCCTCGTGTCAATAAATGGGGACTTACTGATTAAGTTTCAATCAACCAGAAGGAAAGAATGAAGGACGGAAAATTCAAGGAAATAATGAAAAAAGGAAGTAAGGAAAATTGAAGGAAGAAAAAGCAACAGAAAGACGGACGGAAGGAGGGAAAACGAAGGAAAGAAAGAAAGAAGGAAAAGAAAGAAAGAAGGAAACGAAGAAGTAAGGAATATGAAGGAAGGTGTTAGACTTATCATGGGTATAAGATGTACGAGAACTCGCCACTATTATTTATAGATTTTCCCAAAATCAACAACCGGCATTTACCAATGAATAATAACATTTAATGCATTTAAGGTCGTTGGTAATTGCTAGAATTCTGTTCCAGTAGGAAACCTGAATGCCTAAAATGGCGTCCAAAATCGTAACAGGAGAAAGGAAGGGAGAATTAAGGAAAAGAAGAAAAAGAGGAAATGAAAAAAGACAGGTAAAAGGAAGGATAGAAACAAAAGCAAAATGAAGGAAGAAGAGAGAAAAAGAAAGAAAGAAAGAAAGAAAGAAAGCAGTGATTGTATTTGCTTGTCTATTTTTGACAACAATTATTAAAATAGTTACTGGCAATGTTTAATCTAAAGATATAAAAAATGTAAAGTCTTCGGTGTCGGTATCAGCCAGAGAGCGAGGGAGTCTATTCCCTTTTCACTAGCGAGGTTATTTTAACTAATTATTTTAGCATCTGAGGTGGAGCGCCACACCTGCCATCAGCTCCTTACTTTACCGCACACATCGTTGTGCTACTCATACGCTGAGTTGGCGAGGACCCTGTATCGAAGCCGGAACCTTATGGTTCCAAGTCAAACGCTCTACCGACTGAGCTAAACCAGCCCTTAAACAAAATAGTATATTAACGTTAATAGTAACTATAACAACAAAGCCGGGCGGGATTTGGCATCTTACTGATAGTCTATCCATTATCAGCGACCTCGATAAGCTCTGTTCTGTGTAGACACAGAAATGAAGATCTAACTGAATTTCAATTTTAAAAGAACTAGCAAGAATATGTGTCCGCCGTATTTAAGTTTCAATGTAATGTAATATATTAAATTAGAAAGACTAACAAAATTAAATAAGAATGCATATCAAGAGATTACAATTATTTTGATTATGTGTTAATTGGTTTCTATATGAAATCATTGATTTTAATATGTTAAAGAATAAGCCAGTAATATTAGAGATCAATAACACAAAGAAATTATTTATTAAACACGGTTTTGTAAAAGCCAATATGCAAATTAACCACACTATACATTATGCACACGTTTCTTTCTTGGTGATATATAAGACACGTTACAGGATTTTAATTGCACTAATAACATGAGCTGTTTTGAAGCAAACCTAACTCAGATTTTCATTGAGGACATCGTTAGTAAATCATATTGTTCTATGCATTGATGCTTTTGATTATAAATTAAATATTCATTATTACACTTACGCAATTCCTGAGGGTATTGCGACGTAAGTAATTGTGTAGTTTCGGTTACAGACGGACAAACACCGAATCACTATTATAACAAGATAGTAGATACAAATTAAAAGACAAAAGAAATACTACATTAATATTAACAAGCAAGTGTATTACGGTAAATATATATTGTTCAAAAACATTCTTAATCTTTAACATAAAGACGTATTAGATATGTAGCTAACGTATGGATCCTTCCAAATAATTTTTAGTAAGCTGATCATTTCGACCAGCAGGCACAACTCCAAGCATGCATCATTCAATTCTATTATCCGACAAACGCGTAAATAAATTGTCCAGTGCCAATTCCTTGCAGCCGATTTTTTCACCATTATTTCTCTTCGATGTACAAGAGATATTTACTAATTCAGTTTACGCAGTTCTAAAACTGATCACTTTCTATATTGATAAACTCTTTATGTGTGAAGATTACTGGCAAAAGTTACAGGCTACTTTGTATTGTCGACTCTAGAAGAATCAATCATAACTTTGATGGATAACTTTTTACACTATAACTGAGTAATAAACATTCTTCCTACTACTTTAAATGCATGAATGATGTGTACATATTTTCGCCTTTATAGCAAAAGCATTACATGTGGTGTAATGGTTGCGTTGTAGGAAATGGACATGGTGATACAAGTTCAATTCCTGGATGGGGCCGGTTGCATTTCATATAGCCTTTATAACCTACAAATAATGATAACATTTTAGCAAATAACTTGTGTTATTCAGTAGTTAGCTAATTAATAATATTATTAAAATTATTGTTTCTGTGAATCACATTATTGTTTACTAGCAGGACCTGTCGACATGCCACAGTGATAGAGATTCCCTAACCTTTAAGCAGAAGAAATAAAACTAAACATGTTGGCATCATGCAGATTAATATTATACCAAAGTCAACCCTTTTTGGTGGGTTGGAGCCTTGCAGTGTATACATCAAATTCTACACCTCAAACACAAGGTGCACAGTGTGTGTGTGTGTGTGTGTGTGTGTGTGTGTGTGTGTGTGTGGGTGGGTGTGGGTGTGTATGTGTGTGTGTGTGTGTGTGTGTGTGTGTGTGAGAGAGAGAGAGAGAGAGAGAGAGAGAACGAGCGCGTGCGGGCGTGTTAATATCAGGAAACTTTTATATGCTTGTCTACTCAAAGGCAGATACGTTCTGCTTTAAATACAGCGTAGTTGTTTTTCCTTTCCCTGAACGGCAGACTTTTGTGGTTTCGGGTAATATATAAAATTCCATCTTTAACAGATTTTACCGAACTGGTCGAATGTTTCTCCATTTAGGCAAATAAGACAACCCAAACTGCCAGCAGCGATATATTATCTTCCTGTTTTGATCCAAAATGTAATGGCTCGATGGTAAAAGAGATCATTAATAATCGCTGATTGACAAGCGGCTCGATTATAAATTCCATTTCTTATATGATTAAGATGAGCGTTCTTCAAAGCAGGATGCTTTAGTATCCTGTGTTTATATGTGCTGTATATAATCATACTTTTCAGCGAGAGGTTTTACTTTTGGATTTGTTCGTAAAGGTGTTCTCCATTTTCTGCATTGTCCTCAGCTGCAGTAAGAATATTCGTGCAGGGTGTACACTTGCAGACAAAAAAGATTTTAGCCAGGAGAAATAAACTACATAGAATTTTATATTTTAATAACGAAATCCCAACGCAACAAAAATAAACAATATTTGGAACTGGTATGGAGTATGTCCTCCATTTGCTAGTTTCAGTGCTGGTTTTTAACACTCGTATGATCCATATTATGCCGTTCCTTTAGCAATATTTTGTGTTTAAGTGTTGCTACTGATGTGATTTTAGTAGCACGCTCTCAAAGTCTTCGGCCAAGGTGCTCCCAAACGTGCTCTATTGGATTCCTGTCAAGTCTTTGGTTACCTATGGCAGTGATTTCATTACTTGAGATTCCATCCAGGCCTTTGCTACTTTGCTCGTATGACATTGCGCTCCATTTTTATGTAAAACGTAGACATTGTTATTAATCTGATTAATTTTAAAAAGTGGTAGCAGATCTTTCGCTAATATTTGACAGTGTTTTGGACCATTTAACTGCTTGTCAACAAGAATCAGACGTTATTCCACAAGCCTAAATTGCTAAAACCAATAGGGGCTAAAAACTTATCATAGCCAACTGTATATGATCAATTATTATCCCCAAAAGTATTACCGACGGGAAATATGGAAATATTGAACAGAACAGAAAGAAGTGTATTTATTTGCCTTCGATTAAATAGAGCAGGGACAAAAACTGTATGAAGCTGAAAATTATTTCAAAATTCTTTAACGTTTATTTGTTACATTAATTGTGCACTTTCGGTACCTGTGGATATTCCCCAGTATGATAATTTAATTTACAACATTTGAAATGTTTACTTAAGAGCTATTGCACTAGTTCAATATATAAAAAGTATAATTATCTTGATTTAACTCATTCGGTCAGAATTTTTAAAACTTCTTTCCTTCTTTTCAGCATTTCATTATGTTCGATTGGAACAGACTAGCGTTGTCCACACGCTTACACATATCTCTTTCCCCCACTCGCTATCTTTCTTTTATTCTTTCTTTCTTTCTATATTTTTCTGTGTAGCATATCCTTTCTTTCATTATAATAAAACCGGAATGGTCCATTATTTAGCTGAGGGGACGACACTCCTAAGAAATAAGAATTCGACGGAAAAAATGACACCAAAGAATCAGGATTTGCATATTTTGATTTCAGCTTGGATGATTTGGACGGTCTCATTTTTAACCAGAGGATGTTGCAAGATGATAACTGTGATACAATTAAGGAACAAGAATATTGATATATATATATATATAATAATAGATAAACATTCCATGGAATATTTGCATTTCTTTTGTGTGGAATCACTGATATTGCCACATCCAGATTTAAAACATTTTTTATCGTAGGATATAGAGTGCATTTCACTCCCAACCCACGAGAGGTCACCCGGTACATTATGTTGATTCCATCGTAAGTTATTCCGACGTAAGTGGGGGGTGGTGATGTTTGTCTGCACCCATCTTTCTTTATATGTTGTAGGGAAGGGATGAGCATTTTTTTAAAACAATTACTGAATCACGAAGGGTGTGGTGGAAAGGTAAACATTTTCAGAAGTTTTCATAGCCTTTTTCTAGACACAATAATGCATCAAATATTGAATTAAATGAAGCGAAAAACAGTTGTACGCACCAAATTGGATTTCGCATGAAGACACAAAGAATTTGTTCAAAAGCACTTTTACGAGCATATATATATATATATATATATATATATATATATATATGTGTGTGTGTGTGTGTGTGTGTGTGTGCCAGTGTGTTTATATATATATGTCTCTGTGTGTGTGCGGACGTGTTTGTGTCTATGGGTATATGTATGTATATATATATGTATGCGTGTGTGTATTTATATTTATGTGTGTGTACATATATTTATATATGTATATACATGTATATATATTTATATATATTTATATATATGTATATATGCATGTAAATATATATGTGCATATAATCAATAAGACAGACAGACACACACACACACACACATATATATATATGTGTGTGTGTGTGTGTGTGTGTGTAAATATATGCTTACATATATATGTAAATATATACTTACCTATATACATATACATACATATGCATATATATATATATATATATTCATATTTATATATACATAAAAATATATGCATGCAAATATTTCTCTGTATATATGAATATGTATATATGCATGCATATATTTTTATGTATATATAAATATGAATATATATATATATGCATATGTATGTATATGTATATAGGTAAGTATATATTTACATATATATGTATATATGTAAGCATATATTTACACACGCACACACACACACACACACACACACATATATATATATATATATATATATGTGTGTGTGTGTGTGTGTGTCTGTCTGTCTGTCTGTCTTAGCACAAACAATGTAGCAATCCATGTACCGCAACACACACAAAACCTGTATGAATTACAGTATGTAATTTTATATTTATTTTTCCCTATTTTCCAAACATGTAAAGTAACATTACATTTGCACCAAAGTCTATTGCAATGAGCGTGTTATGAAATATTATTCATCTAAAATTATTTTTCACATGCAAAATAAAGGAGATTTATTTATGAGCGGGAGTTCGAGTTGGTTATGCACTTTTTTATAGAAAATAACAGCTGTGTAAACATAGTTATCTCCCTTCTTAGACAAATGCCTAAAAACAGACGTAGAGACAAGGTCATAAAAGCAAATGATGGGGGTAATAATAAGATTGTAATCAAGGCTACAAGCACAAACGTGGAATCCCACACACATACAAGAATATCTCAGATTACAATGCATATATATATATATATATATATATATATATATATACTTATATTTGGTGGGTGGGTGGGTGGTCTTTAGCAGTCCTCTAGACCAAAATAGAGGAGGCTATCGATCGACAGAAGAATAAAATACCTCAAGATACATGAAGTTGGAAATAATTATCTTCATAACACAATGAAACCCCGTAAAAACGTTAGATTGCTTTTCTCTTATAAAAATGCAGAAAGATAAACATGGCACACACACTCACACACACAGTAACCCACATTATCAAACAAACAAACAAATACACACATACACACACACACACATACACACACACACACACACATATATATATATATATATATATATATATATATATATATATTATATATATAATATATATCAAAAGTTGCTACAACATTTTCCTTGTAGTAGCATTATTAGGTAGTCCAAAAGCGCTGAATATATTTTGTAAAATATGGATCATTTATAGTTATAGAAAAAAAGTTTTTCGCTCTACCACAGTTTCGGTGACCAAGGTACACCTTCAAGAGGAGAACTAAAAGTTAGAGGTCACAACATTTTATATATGTATGTCTGGTTTGGAATTATTTTTATTTCTCTTTTTGTCATTTTAATCAATTTATATGAATTCTGCTTTCTTTCAAATCTATACTGTTTTCTTTTGGAATCAAAGATTTGTTTTTTTATAAACTTATGCCTGCTTTATTCAGGCAAATGTAATTTGTAATTCTATTTGTAATCTATCTTCAACTCCAACCATTTTTGCTTTATTCATTTTGTTTATGTTTTATTTTTAAATCTAACCTAAGTATAACATATTTCAAAGAAAAGAGCAGTGTTTATATATTTTCTTTTATCTTGATGTTGTTTGTGTTGTTGTTATTTTTTAAATCTTGAAAATTAAGTGATTTACTGAAGTAACGTATGCCTTCATCACTTCCCTGTACAACTTGTATCCTTGTGGAGTCATTGAAAATATTTTAAGGATATCATTTTTACTAACTTTTTAAGAGAAAGCAGAATATTCAAGAATTTCTTTTTTCTTCCTGTAATTCACCCGTGTTTTCTTCATCTAACACTCTTGGAAACTTCAACACTGAAAGAAGAATACAATGGAAGAGATAAGGAGATTAGAGATATGCTTTTACTTTTTAGGAATCAACTTGAGGTGAAGGTCGTACTCACGTATTCACTATTGGGTTTCACACCGGAAAAGAGAAGAAGAAAAAACGATCCCAGTTGTAATCTTAAAGTTGGTATAAAAAATTTGATATCAGAGTTGCGGTGGTAAATTAATTATATGTTCATTTATTTTAAATTGTATTTCATGATAGTTACTTTGCTTTTATTCATTTGTTTTATTATGATAAAAAAAAACCGCATGCGATTTTATTTCTTCGTTTCTATTGACGGTTTAGTAACATCCAAATCGTGTGACAATAATCGATTATATAATTAATAATATGATGTTGAATGATGATGACACGAAAACGGATACGAGAGAATCAATTGTGAATATCCTCGTGCTTGCACTAATGCACACGGAAAATGTTTCAATGGATTCCTATACGCTTTATTTTATCATCAAATATATTGCGTGACGCTATTTCTTGTTCCTGGCATGTCACGCTTGCTGATGGAGAAGATAATGAGTAACAGAACACAAGGTCAGGTCATGTCTTATAAAATATTGAAACATTGTAAGCAAATCCGCGCGGAGGGGTCGAAAAAGAATTAATAATTAAAAATCAGTTATCAAAAAAGCTAGTATCCAAAAGAAAAACGAGTAGAGAGTGGGATCAAAGTCTCTTCAACTGGACTAGCTAAAACAAGATGTGCTTGAGCTAGCATTCTCGACTGAGTTTATCAGGTCTAAATGGGGAGGTGCCCGGAATATATCACCCAAGCGATTAGTAATTGGGGTTCTGTGAACCACAATATATATATATATATATATATATATATATATATATATATATATGTGTGTGTGTGTGTGTGTGTGTGTGTGTGTGTGTGTGTGTGTGTGTGTGTAATAATAGTAGAGTAACAGGCGTATCCTACGCTTAACTAAGTCGATGTAATTCCTTAGTTAAACAGAGATACATCTATCCTTGTTTAATGTATATGTTTTTAACTAAGGAATTACATCGACTTGGTTAAGCGTAGAGTAGGGTCCTGATGTAATCATTTGGATTGAAACTCTGGTAGACACTTAACTCTTTTCCTTTACTAGTATTAGTATTGTTATGTTTTTGATATATTGCGCACTTTTGCATTATTTACTGATGCCACTGCAACGGGAACGTTAAAGCGTAAATTGAATACTATATATATATATATATATATATATATATATATATATATATATATATATATATATATATGTGTGTGTGTGTGTGTGTGTGTATGTGTGTGTAATTCTGGGTGTCAACACACTCAGTTCAACTGTCAAGCCGCTGTGTCCCTAATAGTAAGGCTGGTTTAGTCACCGACAATCCGACCATGGAATAGGTTGTACTGGTTTGCATGGTACCTGTAGCAGGTAAGAAAGAAGACCTGTCTTATCTTGATCTGACTCTAAAGCTCTCAAAGAGCTGATGAGCTCCAGGCGAGCCAACCGCCATCCACACCGATATTAGTAAGGGTACTTAAACTCACATAAATCCCCAATACAACCTGGCGCTAGGGTGCAAACGCTGGGG
>CM042139.1:49674720-49692220 GCA_023376005.1 Doryteuthis pealeii
CCGTGAAGGCTGCCGATTACGACCTGAGGATTTCCGAGTTCGGAAAGAAGGTTCACGAGTCCAAGAAGGTTCCCGAGTTCGACAAGAAACACATGAAGAAGACCGTAGGGCACATCGACCGAAACCTTGTTAAGTACAATACTCCGAATAATCAAAATAATATTGACTCCATTGCCTATGCGATTTTCGTAAAGTCATGAATCAATATATATATTCTCTCCAGCTCTGAGTAAATAGTATGATATTTAGCATTGTTGGGACAACTGATTTCGGAGGAGGACAAACATCAAAACCTGAGGAATCTTGTTCGGAAATTATGTGGTATATTTGTGAGTCATAAAAAATGGGATGGACATACACAAGAATTTCATAGAATAAACAAAACACCTGTGTAAATATAGGGATTCAAATCTTTGGACATAGAGTCAGCGGTACTTGGTGACTGTCAGTTTCTTGTCTCTGGAATATCTTAAGCTAGGTTAGCGAATACATGAAGTCAACAGCAATTGGTAACTGACAGTTTCTCTCCTAGGCGATTCGCAAAGGAAGGGAATTAAGTATATTCGTGTTTCTCTTTAAATGCAATTGAATGGTGTGCAATGAAAACAGCCAAACAATTGATTTTACTTGATTCTAGTATAATTTGTTTTGGCACTAATTGTGTTTCTTTTTTTTTTTTTTTTGCATAGAATTTAACGGAGGGCGTTTAAACTACTGTTGAATCAATTTCGTGATTAGCTACTTAACTTTTCCTTTATTGCGTTTGATTTGCTACTTTTTTTTTGTTGTATTTATTGCGTTTAATTCAGTTTGGTGCTTTTATTTATTACTATTATTATTATTATTATTATTGTTATTTTTGTTGTTGTTGTTTAATATTTTTTTTAATTTGGAAATGATTTTGGTCTTTGGATTCGTTAGTTTTTAGGTGGCTCAATAAGAATTTATTTACACGACTATATTTGGATTTGAATTCTGATTGTTTGTAAATATTTTCTCTCTTATTCTTAGAAGGTTCTTAGGGCTATTTTCATCTAGGCAAATGTTGCAATGGCCTTCTATGTGGTTGTTAGCTGGTGCTTTTTTCCTAATATTCCAGGTTAATTTTTGTGTATTTTGATTCAAATGTTTGGGTTCACAAAGGTGTCTAGAGAGTCTTCTATTGCGTTTGTATTTTTATAGTTAAATTATTTCTTATGTACTATTATCAACCATAAGAAAATCTAATCTATCTGATAAGATAAAGATTCCAAACTATAGTTGTGGCAGAACTAATGTATATCTGCAACACATGGACTCCCACGAATGTTTTTGTGAACTTACATGGACTCTGTACGTTGAAAACTTCCAAGAAACTCTATCCGCTTACTATCTCCCTTTTACTCGCCACACTGTAGGTAATTTTCGACCAATCAGAACCCAACAGGTCAGAATTTCATATGTTATCCAAAATTCTAGTTAATTTCCACTATTTACATAACGTATAACTAAAATATTGGGTTTTCCACATTTCAACATCTCATTCTTTTACACTATTACACTTTTTTCTGTTTTTTTTATATTCCCTTTATTGTCAGACTGTGTACAGAAATTACTAAACAGGTCATCCGCTCATAATCTATAAAGTTTAGTTATTTAGAATATTTTGTAAAATTAACTTTTACTAATTCAAATATACTTATCTAGTTAACTTATTGTTTGGATAGGAAACAACATAAAATTACAATGCAATAGTTGTGGTGACGCTATCTATCTTTTTTAATAGATAATTACATCTGCTTGGACAGGTCGCTTATTGTGTAAATTTGGAGATAATTATTCAAATTAATCCAGATGAAGGAAGCTTCATTTCACGATTAAATTAAAGCGATAAAAATGTAATTATCTTAGAAATGGAACAAAAAAGATTTTATTTACACCATCTGCCAGCTGATTCCACCTACCTACAGAATAGCAATTAAAACGATTATAAAAGGGTCTACAGCTGCGTCAAATAAAAACTAACTGCTGTATTGTCAGCGACTCTTATCCAAACAGATTTTTTGCACAAGATATAAAATATAGCAATTAATCTTAAGTAATAACATTTTATCCACAAATGTTGGCTCCGTGTATAACTGATTGTTACAGAAAATGAATAATAAAACTCCGAATAAAAACATTGAAAAACACATAGCATATAGACGTGGAAATATAATTATTGCTTTGAAATTCTGAGTATATACAGGGTGATTGTAAATTAATCCCTATATTAAAGATATTATAACTTATTCTTAATCATTATTTTTAAAAGAAATTAATATGAGAAGTATATGCATATCATGCAGTTTTATTTAAATTCTACATGGTCAACAGTATTTGCCTCCAGCCTCTCAAGCCGGATATTCCAGTTTCTTCTTAATGAATTTTTACTTTACTGTGGAATGTTTTAAATGTGGTAAATTTATAAAGTAACATATTTTAAAACAAATACCTTTAAAATCAATTTAGTATTGAGTAGAGAATCACTAAAAGATCATATTGGTCCTGAGAAATCTTCAAAATAAATTGGTATTGATGATTTGGAATTAAATTCAAAACTAATAGACCATTAGAATAGTAACCCAAATACAAAAATTAGTTAATGCTATCCCGAATATAAGAGTTGAGATAAACGGGAGCTTCAGATAGGGTTATTTTAATAAGTTCACTAGACTCATTTAAGTTTCCAAATTTATTACGCCAAAGAAAAATAGTATTCATAAAAAATAAACATTTAAACATATTACAGCACATAATTCATTAAATTATATTTTTATGTATTTTATACAATAAAGTACTATTTTTCTTTTTAAAACACGTAACAAAAATTGCAGTTTTTAAGGGTTTTTTGGAACGGATAAATGGCATTTCAGTTTATTTCAATGAGGAAAATTGAATTGATATACGAGGAAATTGAGTTAGGAGTGGAACGCATTAAACTCGTAAATCAAGGTACCACTGTACTGTTATTTTCTGAATATTTTTTAAAAGTTTTTTAATTGTTTGTGTGTTTTTCTATATTTTTTCTTTTCGGCTAACGGAATATTTTAGACGACTGAGTTTAATTAACGTCAATAACTAATTAAACATCGATCAAAAAAAAAAATCTCGGCATTTGGAAGGGTTAATCAGATGAGCAAAATACATTTAATACATTTTTACAGAAACCAGACTATAATTCATTTAATATAGTTCCATGTTAAAACGAATGAATTAATTCGTAATCATATAAACTACTGCATCTAATGGTGAAGTTCCATTTTTTTAGATCTGGGAAATATCCCTTCATCGCCGTTCATCTCTCCCAAGACCACACTGATCCGGAGTGGTAGTACCTGTTAGGATCCCATTTGTGGGTTAAATATACAAAACATGAGTTTGAAAAATGTGTTAAAAAATTGAGTTTAAAAAAATATTTTTTGAATACCCGTCAAGTATAGATAGAACAAAATGTCTTTGACATATAACAACACAATAGGAGTTGACATGCCATCAAATACAGCAAACCAAACCAATATTGACCTCAAACACATACGGATTTCAATGTCGCTAACGTTATATGATGTCTAAACCAGGTGTTAAGTTTGAAAATATATTTCCTATAGCAGTTGTTGCAGATGCTAATAATTCGCACTGATCGTGACATCTCTTAGGCAAATATCGTAAGTAGAGAATGGCGACATGCAAATTCAAATATTTCAGAGAGAAGATTGTTGCCAGTTTTTTTTCTCTCTCTTTTGTGATTGTTGTTGTTGTTTTGGAAACTCCATTTTTCACAAAGATCCAGTTGAGTATGGTAAAAAAATCTAATAAAATGAATGATTGTTTCTGGAGTATGCGTTGTGTGTTTGTGTTCCACGTGTTGGTAAAACGGAAACAAAACCCAAAATAAAGAATCTATCTCACCGTTTTCTTTCGCGTAGATGGAGTTGGTTGGTTTTATATTGTAGGAATTAGAATTTTGGTTATTTAGTGCGTGTTGTTAACTTCTTTTCTTAAACCCAATTATACATGGTTTTCTTTCTTGTGGGTTATCATGCTAACAATGTATTCAAGAGAAAAGACCAGAAATTCTTGGATCACAACTATTACCTGGAGAGGGACTTTCTCCCTGAGCCAGTCAATAGAGTGTGTTCCCAGTAAAGGTCTCCGTTGGAATGGCCGATGATTATTTTTGGCGCCAAGAAGTGGTCCTTTTCTCTGCGCATTCTCGGAGGGTTCTTCCAGTCTGGTACCTCCTGGCAGAATGTTATTTTTATTTTAATCTCCACACGTACCTGTTTTTTAAATTTTAGCTTCCTCGTGGTATTTATCCTTCAGTATTTTTGTGTGAGCAATTGGGGTAATTTCGGTACAAGTGTCTGACTAATTTCACGTATCAGTGATTGGGGGTGTTTATGCGCTGCTTCGATATCTCTGGACTTAAATAGCCACTGTGAAAAAGCATCCTACTTCGAGCAAGACGGCCGGTAAAAAGAAAATAACAAACAATGAAGAACAAAAAACAAGAAAAGACTAAATAAAAGGAGAGCAAAGCAATTGTAGCGAAATTTAAACCCCAAGGATCAGGTGACCAAAATGTTTTGCATAATGGGGGAAATGTACATTCATCTTCTTTATCTATATAACAATACTTGTGTTCCATATAAGAACAACCGTTATCATTTTGCAACTCCCTCAGGTTAAAGATGAGACAACCCAAAACATCCAAGACGAAATTCAAAAATGTAGATCGTGATTATTTAGTGATGCTTACCCGCCGACTTCTTATTTTTATGAGTGTCATCACTCCAGTTAAATAATGGATCAATCTGTTTTATAAGAAAGAAAGAAAGGGAATATAAAAGACATGCTATACAGAAGAATATAAGAAAGAAAGAAAGAAAGAGAAGGGGAAATATATTAACAAAGGTGGTGATCCCACGGAAGCGATAATGCTATTCTGTTCAATCGAACATAATGAAAAGATGAAAAGAAGGAAAGAAAGGGGGGAAAAGAGAGAGAGAGAGAGAGAGAGAGAGAGAGAAAGAGAGTTAAATCAAGATTATTATACTTTTTACACATTGAACTATTTAGCAATATCTCTTAAGCAAACATACCAAACGTTGTAATCATTAAATTTTGATACTGTAGTATAACCAAAGGTTCTGCTCGTTTTAATAATTATCATTTTATTTATTTTTTTAATTTGTCTTTCCTTACTACCAGAAGTGATTTTGGATTAGATGATTCATTGATTTCAAGTGCATATCAACCAGTCTAGGGTTACTTTATGCCTAATTATTAGGTAATCACTTTCATTGTTCGTTAATATTTATATTTTTGGTGTAGATACTTAGGAATTGTTTATTTTCACAGGGTCCTATCTTATACGTATCATTTTTTTAAATCTATTTAACCAATAGATCAGATCTTAATAAAGTATTACTACTACGAGACAAATTATACATTGGAGTAATTACAAAGATGGTGTTCTCAATATTCCCCAGATCTCCAGAACGGAGTCTCACCATCAGATGCAAGTCACTGTCATATCTAGAACACCCTTCCATTTTTAAAGGGTCTTACCACTATGCAGAAGATACAATCGGAGTATTCTCAGCCCCGCCAACAGAGCTAGTGACTTTTGTGTCGGTGAATGTAGAAAGCCAGGTGTTTAGAGAAAGATGAATATGAAATTAAAACTCCGAAACTAATTCAGTGGTAAATATAGTTGGAGGTGCGTGGTGTAATGGGTAGAGTTGTAAATGAAATCGTCGAACTGAGTTCAAATCCTGAACGAGACGGTTTGCATTTAACTTAGCGCTAAACCCTCCAGCTATGGGTAAATAGTAGGGTAGACTGGGCTCTTTAACCTTGGTTAGGCAACCAGCCCAAAAGAAGAAACACTTGGAATTCAAACCCGTAATAAAGTTATGAATCCAGCTGTATTCCCTAGAGCTATGAGTAATTAGTAGGGTAGAATGGACTATTTAACCTTGGTTAGGCAACCAGTATAGGAGAAGAAAAACTGAATTCAAACCTGTTAAACCCTGGTTAACAAATTGACCTCATGTCACATCCTACTCGAGCGGAGGGGTTGGTAAATATGCAAATATAGTTAAGATCGTACGAAAAAATGGGTGAAATTCATTTAGCAAAAAATGAATAAATAAATATAAAAATAATGAGCATTATTTTGAAATTTGCTGTGCTTGAAATATTCAATTTTCTAAAAAAAAAAAAAAAAAAACAGATTGAAAATAAAACAGCACACGCGTCACTTGATACGTGCTTAGCTTACTGTAAGAGTGTAAGCTCAGCACGTAACCAGTGAGTCGTGTTCACCATTTACTGTTCATGCAACTTGTGATTTTCATAATTGTTGTATAGTGTTGCATAGACGTTGTTGACTTCAGACGTGTAAACGTGGACTGTTTTAAGGGGGGTAGGGACTTTGAAATAGAAATATCGTAAAAATATTTGGCAAATATTCAGCGAATATTGATTTTCAGTTCATTTCAGTATAGGACTTGATATGTTTATAAACTCAATTCTCTTAAATTTCAACGCTGAGGTTTCATTTTCATTAAACGTATTAATCCCAGTTCAGAAACAAAAAATATATACATTTTACTTCATTTCATATTCCACTAACATCCGTGCGGTAGACTATGGTGAAAATTATGCTTCTATATTCACAATATACCCTGAGTGTATTTAGTTAGCAGACATTTAAGACATTGCCTAATGAAAAAGTGCAAACTAATTACGTTCCATGTGAGGCGTGTACAACACTTGCTGACTACGCAATTTGCGATCTTCATTATTGTTTCAAAGAATATAGCAGTGAACTTAATTATTTAGTAAACTTATTAAAATAAACCTATCTGCGGTACCTCAAATTGAAGCTAGCAAAACAAAGCTAAAAATCGACCGACTGACATCTCGTAACTCGAAAAACTCATCAGTTAGGGTTCTCGTAACCCAGGATACAACGGTTTTTAAGTAATTAAAGTCGGGGTGGCCTAAAGTCGGTATCAGCCAGACAGCGAGGATTCTATCCCCTTTTCCGTAGCGCTAGACCAAGGAGATTGTATTTTTGGCGTCTGGGATAGAGCGCCGCGCCTACCATCAGCTCCTCACTTTACTGTACAGATCCCACAGCTACTTATACGCTGATGTTGGCGAGGACTGATATCGAAAATTAGATGCAATTGATATGAGCTGAAAAATCAAAATTAAGCCGGGGATTTAATTTAGTTCAAACACATTTAACACACTGCGTACTGTGTAATCTAAGTACGTATGAAGTGAGGCGTGGGCAACACATGCAACTTGTGTTCGTCATAATTGTTTCAGAGTTGTTATGTAGTGATTCAGTTATATATATATATATATATATATATATATATATATATATATATATATATATATATATATATATATATTACCTCAGAACTGTAAATGTAGACTGTTTTATGTTTTTTTAATTGTTACTCTGAAATAGAAATATCGTTAAATATTCGGCAAAATTACCAGTGATTAGTAATTTTCAGTTTATTTCAGTATAGCACTTTATGATCTGAATTAAAAAACGCAGAGGTTTGATTTTTATTAAAAATATTAATACTAGTTCATAAATATATATACATTGTACATCAATTCTTATTCCACTAACATCTGTCCAGTAGACTATGGTAAAAATTACGTTCCTAAATTCACAGTATACCCTGTATCTAATTAGATGTAATTAATAGAAGTTGAAGAAACAAAATTAAACCGGTGATTGCATTTAGTTAGTACACATTCAACACACTGAAAGAGTGTAAGCTAAGCACGTATCAAATGAGACATGTGCAACACTTGCTGTGCCATGCAAATTGT
This sequence comes from Doryteuthis pealeii, assembly GCA_023376005.1. Classification (NCBI taxonomy): domain Eukaryota; kingdom Metazoa; phylum Mollusca; class Cephalopoda; order Myopsida; family Loliginidae; genus Doryteuthis; species Doryteuthis pealeii. The sequence continues at coordinate 49,682,608 of CM042139.1, forward strand.
GGTCTTCATTATTGTTTTAGAGAATCTAGCAGTGAACTTATTTATTTAGTGGATTTATTAACATAAGCGTACATGAAGCTCGCTCGTTCCTCAAAGTGAAGCCCTCGTGACCCATGGTACAACTGTAATTAATAGAATCTGAAGAATCAAAATTAAGCCGGTGATTGAATTTAGTTCGAAAACACTGCGCACTGTAAGGGTGTAAGCTAAGCACTTATCAAGTGAGACATGTGCATGTCCATGCAAGTTGTGATCTTTCTTCATAATTGTTTCAAAGAATCTAATCTGAAAAATCGATACCAAGCGTCCTGATTAACCGAAGCATTTGCCTTCACACAGCGATGATCTTCGCGAAGGTAATTTTTGTGAAGTATTGGTCAGACAACAACTTTCCACAGTGCTGCTCCCCCCACCGTGGCCACACCCCTCTACACCTATGCTGCTCCCCCCGTGTGCCAACAGTTCCGAAGATGGACATATAAAAACAAGGCGTCGCTAAGCAATGTTCACGCGTTTGGCAGAGACGCACGAAAGCCAACGGCTCGGCGTTCAGTTTTATTATTCTCTGACTGTCTCACTAAGCCCCGGCGACTTTCCATTTCACTAGAGATAGGAACACTAACTGTGGAAGACGAGTGTTTACCGTTGGATTATAGATCAAATATGTCTTTTCTGGCTAGCACTGAGAAGTTCAATTTAATACTGTAGCCAAGCAATGTGCACCGGCCATTTTTATACTTTTCACCAACTACAAGTCATTTGATTTGATTACAGTGGAGAAAAACACATAAAAACAAAGATATACCCACAATCACATCGAACGGGACATACACGTGGAAGCATTTATAAATTAAGTTCTTCTCTCGCATAACGGCTCGGGAAAACACACACACACATACACACACACACACATATAAACGCACACACACACACACACACACAAAAGAGACGGATGAATGTATATATCTCTCTCTCTCTTTCTCTCTCTCTCTCTCTATATATATAATATTATATATATATATATATATATAGTCATATAAACATATACATATATATAGTTAGAGAGAGAGAGAGAGAGAGAGATAAATGTATATATATATATTTGCGTGTGATCCCTCTATTTCTCGATCTCCCACTCTCTCTCTCTCTCTCTCTCTCTCTTTCTCTCTCTCTCTCTCTCTCTCTCTATATATATATATATATATATATATATATATATATATATATATATATAGAATGAATAGAGAATGAAGAGAAAAGTATTGTCATATAAAGGTGCTCAATGCTAATATAGCAGAGCAGATTTACAATCATTAATATCCATAATATAATATATTATTGATTTATATATATATATATATATATATATATATATATATATATATATATATATATATAATCATGTCGCACCAGCAGCATGGATATCAATGATTATCTCTCGCCCACAATCCCTATCATTCATTGTCCCCGAGAATTCATCCGCGCAACATTCAGTATCCGCACAGAGCTAGTCGATGTAAGCCTTTGCTAGACGATCCGTATTAGCATTTCCATGTGCTGGTTTCCATAGAAGGACGTCTTTTATGAGTTCAGTGTCCAGCATATCTTATCTGTCTTAGTCGGATAGTTAGTGTGATAGAGGAGAGGTAGCCGTTTAGCTTCTTCCTTGTGGGGTATTGTTTCCTGTGCAGGTGCCATGTACCCTATTCTCCAGGCGCCTCGTCAAGTGTCAAGAGGTGCCGCCATACAGTCACACTGATACCACCGCCTGGAAGAATTGTCACATAAACTGAGATCTGATTTCCATATGACAGATAAGTGCGCTTAGTCTGAAGATCGCATAGGCGTGTGACTCTCAGTAACAAGGTGCCGTTGACTCCATATCCATGCTACCTTAACTTGAATATAAATGCTCTATCAATGATATGGAGCACAGTTTACATATAAATATATCATCCATATTATCTATCTACCTATCCATATATCTATATGTATCTATATATCTATATATCTATATATATGAATTCTGGTGTATATAATCAGATAAAATTCTGAATATCAGTATACATATATGCATACAGTTTTACATATGAATAAGCATGGAGTTATGTTGATGATTTTTATATATATATATATATATATATATATATATATATATATATATATATATATATACGGGCTTATTAATACCAGCATTTAGCCACATCAATTATGTTATATATCTGCTTACATATAGATGATCATAAATTTTATTATTGGGTAAAGCGTGGTTAGGTAACCAGTCTAGCAGATGGAAAATTCCGTATTCAAAGCTATTATGAAATTGACCTTGTGTCGTGAACTTCTCAAACGGGGTGGTTGGTATATATATATCTATATAACTATATATATATATATATATATATATATATATATATATATATATATATATACCAACAACCCCGTTCGAGAAGTAGATATATATATATATATATATAATTATTATTTATATTTTTTCATATAAATCTATGAAATTATTTATATATTTGGAAAACACACATATATATAATATATATATAATATATAAATATATATTATATATATGTATATTATATATATATAATAGATATATATTATATATATATATATATATATGTATATATATATATATATATATATAATATATTATATATATATAATATATATATTATATATATAATATATATATATGTATAATATATACATATATATGTATATATAATATATATCAAAGATATATATATATATATATATATATGGAATATACATCAAAGATATATATATAATATATATGTATACATATTATATATATATATATATATATATATATGATATATATACATCATATATAATATATATATACTTATATATATAATATATACATATATATATAATATATATACATTATTTATATATAATATATATACATCATGTATATATAATATATATACATCATCTATATATATAATATATTTATTTCTTTAAGTCACCAATACAAATATATATAATATATAATATATAATCTTTAATAATTAATTATAATATATATATATATATGTATAATATATACATCTTATATATAAAATATATATACATCATACATATGTATATTGTATATATATAATATGTATATCATATATATGTATATATATATATATATATATGTATATATATATATATATATAATATATATAGATAGATATAGCGTATATATGTATATTATATATATATATATAATATATATAGATATACATAGCATATATATGTATATTTTATATATATATATATATATATATATATATATATATATAATGTATGTGTATTATATATATATATATATAATATATATAGATATATATATAGGATATATATGTATATTATATATATATATATATATAGTATATATAGATATATATATAAGATATATATGTATATTATATATATATATATAATATATATAGATATATATATAACATATATATGTATATTATATATACTAGCACATATATGCACCCTCCGGATGAAAGTATTTAAGTTTTAATATAATAAAATATCATATTAAATTAGAAAGGCTAATGAAGCTGAATAAGTATGCAGATAAAAAGATTTGGAACAGAGGGGGTATGATTGAAAAATAGAACAACTTTGAAACTATCTCTTCCATCATTTTCCATTACTCCCGCTTTTCATTGGTAAATTTTCCTAATTTAGCTCTTTAGTTAAAATAGGAAGTAAAGAATAATATTGCAGTTATTTCTCCTTGTTAATGGATTTCTTTTAAGATTTATCTCCGAGATTTTTGCTCATATTCATTAAGATAAAAATATACTAAGCATATATTTATTAAAATCAAATTTTTAAGATCAATATGCAAATTAGCCTTCCCGTTCACACTGTAAACCACTATTTTGTTGTATATATAAATACAATTGCATGTTATTAGAATGTAGATATGGTCAACAATCTTAATAATGTAAAACAATTTTATTAATAATTGAATTTTAAATTGAAAATAAAATCATGGAGAATGTGATGTAAATAACTAAGGGAATTGTGACTTAAATAGTAATATGGTTTCGGTTACTGACAGACAAACCCGCAATCTCCATAATAATAAGATATATATATAATATGTATATTATATATATGATATATATATGTAATATCTATAACATATATATATAATATATATAATATATAATATAATGTACGTCAGATCTCAGCCCTGAAGAGCATTAAGCAAAACTTTTAGGAGGTTCGTCTGACTCATTAGATTTATCTTTGATATATATAATATATATATATTATTTAATATATATATATATATTATTTAATATATATATATAATATATATATATATATATATATATATATATATATATAATATATATATAATATATATATAATATATATATTATATATATACATATATGCAATATATATATATATATAATATATATTATATTATATATATATATATGCATATATATATACTATATATATTATTTAATATATATATATAATATATAATATTTAATATATATAATATATATATATATAATATATAATATTTAATATATAATATATATATAATATATATTGTCAATATATATATAATATATATAATATATATATGCATATATATATGTGTGTGTGTGCGCGTGTATATATATATATATATATATATATATATATATATATATATATATATATATATATATATATACGGACATATCAGTCAGTAAATGAGGTCATGCCGACAGTCTTTTTGGATCTGGAAGGACTTCTCACTATTGATTTCCTTGAGAAAAGCGCAACTGTTAACAGTGGTTCCTATTGCCAACTACTTAGGCAAATTCACTTGGTATATATATATATATATATATATATATATATATATATATATATATATATATATATATATATATATATATATATATATATTAGGGTATAGAGGGCATGAAGTTAACATCTGGTTACTGACAGCTTTTCGCCTATGTGATCTTCAGACCAAAGTTTGGACATAGCATCACGTAGGAGAGAAACTGTTCATACCTAGATGTTGAGTCCATGTCCCTGCTACCTTAAATTAAATATAAATGCTCAATCAATGATATTGAACACTGTCTACTTACAAATATAGCACCATATGTTATCTACAATATATATATATATATATATATATATATATATATATATATATATAGTGAGAAATAATTTAAAAAGTTAAATATAAAAACGATTAAATTTCACCGACACACTTTCAGCGATCTCACATTTTTTTTCTCATTTTCATCTTAAGAATTCCTTTCTGATAAGAAATACATTCTGATGACGTTACACTGCTAGTGATACATGTCAATCAAACGTTCCCAACTGTTTTTCTCATATCGAAATTTACCAGTGTTGCCTTTGACAAAATAACATTGTAGGATTATTAACTACCACATAATGTTCCATGAACACAAACTAAACTTATTATATAATTTGATGGATCAATTGCTTTTAATGGCATTTTAATCCGTTTATGGTTATTTTATGCCAAGTGGTTAGGTAATCGCATTCATTGTACGTTAATATTTGTGTAGTTGTCCTATTGATAATAACGGTAGATTTCTGGTTTGAGGCTACCTTCTTGATTAAAGGATTGATAGCCACGAGAAATTTCTGGTTTGAAGGTGCCTTCTTGCTTAAGGATGTGGTAGCCATCGAAGACTCCTGGCTGGAGGCTAGCTTCTTGCTTAAGAACGCAGTAGCCACGGGAGAACCTGGTTAGAATTCACCTTTTTGCTTGAGGGGGAGATAGCCATCGAATATTCCTGATATGAAGGTACCTTCTTGCTTAAGGGGATGGGACCCATCAAAGAAGACCCCTTGCTTGGCATCTTTTTTGCATGAAGTTGTTGTTGCTACGGGAGCCACTTTTGAGGCTATTATCCTATTGGATATGTATATTTTACACAGATGGGAATGTAGCAGTACCTAATGACTGGGGTATAATGACAATAAATAAGTAGTCTACAATCAACAGTTATTTTGAATAGGATCCTCAGCATCAGATTCAGTTAAAAATCAGAAAACGGATATCCCTTACTTAAATGGGTTTAGAGCTTTGTGTCCAGTGGCTTCGGCCATTTTTCCGGTAAGATATATAGGTAAGATATCAGAAGGCTGCGTGTTCAAATCACGTCGGGGTCAACAATTTATAGTGAATATGAAATGAAGAGATGAAGAGAAATAACAAGACACAACTGTTTCAAAGTATAGATGAAGACTTTATTGATTAGACCGTTAACTCTGGACGCTAGAGTCCAGACGCTCAGAACAATCTATTTATTTATTTAATTTTGATTTCATTTAATTTAATTTATATCTCCACAGATATTAATAGCGTAATATCTGGTGGCGATCCCCATTGTCTAAAAGAAACAGGGCGTGGTTGATTGCCCAATGCCTCGGGCGCCTCAAAAGTAGAATGCTGAGGGAATTCACACAATCTTTAAACACTAGCCACGCATGGGCTTCGGTTTTTCATTTACCCATTCTAATGTTGCTTGTATTCTACCGACATGGTGGGATGTCAGTAAATACTTACCGCGGATATTTCCTTTTCTTATGGATGAGGAATTGTCCGTATGCAGGGTCTACAATCAGTGTATCATAAGCCCTACCTAAAGAGCGTTTACATAAACTTGAGGATCTTTGCAATAAAACTTCATTATTTAACTAGAGGCAATATATTTTTATTATTGAAATATTGTGAGACAATTAATGTATATGTTGGAAAAATGTGTAAAATATGACATAAATTGATTTTCATAATATAATTATTAATAAATTTCTCAAAGATTTCATCTCGGTTTTCTAGATCTAAGATATGTATTATATGCTTATTTATAAAGTGCACTTAATTCCAGAATGGAAATAAAATATTAAACATTATTTTAATTTCTAATTCTTTCATTTATCCATATTAGACAAGAAATGCCAAGTTTCCAATGATATAAGCGGCAATCAGAAATACATACATAATTAGTAGTGATAAAAACTGTACCTCACAAATGTAATATTTATTTGAATACATACAGGCCAATATACTATACAAGGTAGGTTTAATGTGAATGCGGCCCGCTGGAAACAAGGTTCTTTAGGGTAAATTCGGTTATGTCATTAGCTCGTTCCCCTTCAATAGTGCCTCAGGTCCCGGAAAATAAGTCTAACCAAGTGAATCACAAACGTAGATAACAGTTCATCCTAAATGGTGTTAAAATTATATTTTGGATTTTGGACAAATTCGTGTTATTTTTGTATAATTTTGTGGTAGCATAAATTATTGACAAACACCTGTAGAATAAGGGGCCATTGGACTTCAAATCAGAGCGTAGGTGTATAGATTTCCGTTGGAAATATACCAGACCGTTGATAAAGACGAGAATCTCGCACATCACATGATTTGACTAATTAGGAAGCAAGTTTCAACCAGAGATGAAGCAGAACCGATGTGTTCTGCTGAGGTTAACTCAAACCGCGTGGTGAATAAGGATGGACAGTAATTAAATCCTGTACAAGAAATCAAAGTATTGTCGTTAATTAATAGATAACTTAAAAATAAGCCCTTAGAGACAGCAACCAGACAAGATTATTAAACTCGCGTCGTCGAATCAAGCCTTTTTAAGGTTAAAGAGTCCATTTCATCCTACTAATTTACACATAGCTTGAGGGAGAGTAGCTAGATACATAACTTTCCTAATATTATTAACACAATGTAAATGTAAATAGCGTTGTCCAGCATTTGAACTCGCGTCATCGAGTCTATTTCCTTCGACGGTAATCATTACACGACGCACCTCCAACATTATACCACGTTTTACTTATATTTAAGAGATAAGTAATAAATCTTGCTTAGAAAATATATCATTTTCTATTATTTCATAATAATGTTATATACCGCATTGCTGGGTATATAATTGAGAGAGTTATGTGTTATAGATAGAGAGGCATTAGAGAGAGACAGACAGAGATATGTGTGTTGTGACTTACTTGTCTGTTACTTCTTTCCTTTCTAAGTCTAGTCACCATATACTTTCCTTCCTTTTTTTCGCCGGTCGTTGACTAGTCTCTTTTTGTCTTACTAAGTGTAAGACAAAAAGAGACTAGTCAACGACCGTCGAAAAAAAAGGAAGGAAATAGACTCGATGACGCGTGTTCAAAAGCTGGACAACGCTATTTACATTTACATTGCGTTAATAACATTAGGAAAGTTATGTATCTAACTACTCTCCCTCAAGCTATGTGTAAATTAGTAGGATGAAATGGACTCTTTAACCTTAAAAAGGCTTGATTCGACGACGCGAGTTTAAATCCTCGGCGAGACTATTTGTGTTTACATTGCGCTAATACCCTTGTATATATGTAACTACTCTTCCTCCAGCTATGGGTAGTTAGTAGGGTGGAATGCACTCTTTACCTTTATCTAGGAGAAGAAAAACTCTGAATTCATACGTGTTAAACCTCGCTGAAAACATTAACCTTGTGTTGCACACTACTCATGCGGAGGAGTTAATAACAATAAATAAGTGAAATCTATGCAACCTGATCGGGATATTTCATTCAATTAATCTTAGAGGCTGTGTTACTATTTCAAGAACTAATATAAGTAAATTAGGGAAGTCACCGGAATGGTCTATTGTCGGTATCAGCCGGTCTGCGAGGAATCTACCCTCTTTTCGCAAGCTCTAGACAAGTGATATTATTCATGCGTCTGAGGTCGAACTCCACACCTGCCATAAGCTCCCCATTTTACCACACTGATCCAAGCCGTGATACTCATGCGCTGAGTTGGCGAGGGCATGTATCGAACTCGGAACCTTGTGTTTCCTAGGTGGATGCTCTAATGACTGAGTTAAACCAGCAGGTGATATCCAATCGATTTTGAATGTACTTGTCATGCATAGTTTTCTCCGTCTCTTGAAGCAGCCTCAAAAATAATAATGTTCTGAAAAGCAACTGCTAAAGTCAGTAACCTATTTTAGTCCTGTCTATTATTCAACATCTCTGAATATTTTGCTAGTATCTTGTTTGTATTGATTTTAACGCCTTGTCAAACCGTATATGGTTATTTTATGTCTAGATGTTAGGTAATCACGTCCATAATAGATTTATATCTAAATTTTGTGTGTAATTATTTTCTAAGAGATTTTTTGCACACAGATATATGATATTAAATATTCCTATCTGAGAAAATAATTTACTAACAGTTCTATGGTTTCATTTATTCCTATCCAATATCAATAATTGTATTTGTATGTATACAAGCAATTACTTCTATGTAATAATAGTCATTTGCTCGCACACACTTATATGGTTTCAAATAACTAATAATCAACATTATTAAACAATTAAAATAGTTTCAGATATATATTCTTAATACAAACAATTTACAGTTATATGACATCAAGTATTCCTATCGAACACGACTAATTTTTAAACATATATGATTCAGAGTATATATATATATATATATATATATATATATATATATATATATATATATACGTATATATATATATATGTGTGTGTGTGTGTGTGTGTGTGT